>CP139509.1:168423895-168948895 GCA_021014915.2 Artemisia tridentata subsp. tridentata
CATTTCCCACGTACAGGCTTAAAGCTCCTGGCTTCAGTTTCTTACTTCCCCTGAGACCTTGAGTAGTATTACAGATGTGAGTACCACAACCAGTGTCATATACCCACGATTTATGAGAAAAAGTATAAAGTTCGATGACGAAGATACCTGATGTGCTAGCATTGCTAGCCACATTGCACTTCTTCTGCATCAACTCGGCTAAATAGGCAGGACAGTTCCTCCTCCAGTGTCCAGTCTGATGACAATAATGACACTCATTGTCCTTAACAAGATGCTCCTTTTTAGGTGGAGGGGGAATCTTGGCCTTGGGGGCATAAGCAAGCTTAGCCTTGCCTTTACCATGATTCTTACCCTGAGCACCATTCAGCGGCTTCTTGTTCTTAATCTTCTGGATCCTTCCTGCTCTTATAGCAAGTAAAGCAGGGGTAGCATCTTTCTTGGGAAGCCCTTGTTCGTGCAGCTTAAGCATTGCATGCACTTCATTCACTGTCTTCCCTATGCATTGCATATTATAATTCTGTCTGAATCCAGCAAAGTCCTTGTTCAGAGAGGTAAGAATCAAGCTCACTGCAAGGCCAGATGACATGGGGTGACCAAGGCGTTCTAGTCTGTCCATATAACCCTTCATTTTTAGAACGTACGTGCTAACAGATTGACCCTCCTCATGCTTACATGCATGAAAAGCCTGCACAGTCTCAAGGAGTTCCTGTTCTGCTTGTTGAGCAAACATGGTCTTCAATTCTTTAAGAATGTTATATGCATCAAAGTGCTCCAGATTCTTTTGAAGTTCTGGAGTCATGCTTATGAGCATAAGACAGCCTATGTCCTTTGATGCTTTAACCCATTGTGCGTGAGCAGCAAGGACATCAGCAGGAACCTGCTGATCAGGAGTTTGAGGAACAGGAGTAGCAGGTATGGGATGCTCCACATAGGTTAACTTATCCTCGGCTGTGAGGACAATCCTCAAATTCCGACACCAGTCGAGGAAGTTGGATCCAGTAAGTTTTTCCTTTACGAGGAAAGACCTGAAGATCGAATTATTGACGGATTGATTAGCTGCCATCTACAATAAAACAAAGTTCAAAATTTTAGTATTTTCGATAATTAATTCTTTTACAAATTAACTACCCATGTTTTAATAAATAAAACAATTAATTTACTAAAAGACTAAGACCCTCTTGAACTCCCACTCATTACGGTAGTGCTTACTACTCTGGTAAGTCTTGTGGGTACAAGAGGTAGGCGGCGTGCGACAATTGCATTACAAGTGCAACTTTTAGATTTATGAGACTTATGGCACTAGAGTACAAGCTACTAGTGTCATGCATGTTTTGTCTCATCCTATGCCTTGGGCTCAAGGATCTCACCGCTTGACTCGATTAAGTCGTCCAAATAGAGAACATGTGTAAATAACTCTAGGTCTAACGCTAGAGAATAAACACCTTGGGTTGCAATTCACTCACGTCCCACGAAGAACAAAAGGCAAGTGCAAGTGTCCTCAACTTTGGATGGCATAAACTTAAATTTCAAATAGGGTATCACATAATTTTTGACAAAAGCATGTATCAAAAATTGTGTACAAAGAGGCATGCATACATCTTTGTAACACAAGTTTGCAAAAAACAATTTTTCAACTTATTAGGTGTACTTTTATCACGGGCAAAGAATGGTCAAAAACCCTATATTGTACTCTGCATGAGTCAAAATACCCAAGTTCTTCCAATAATTCCCTCATATGCCGAAGCATGTAGTGTGGCGGGAAAAGACCACACAAAACCCTAGATCTTGATTTGATCAAAGATCATTAATAAAAGCACAAAAACTTTAGGTATCTTATAGTTAAAGTTTATTAAATCACACGATATCCAGCAAACTATATCCTGGTAGCTTCGAGTAATGATCCACACCCTCAATAGCTTGACGGAACCCGCGATTTAATTAAATCATATTTCAATAGTTTATAGTCCGTTTAAGTGTAAAAAAAAAGTTTCACACATAACACATAACTGGTCACAAGGAATTAAGTGTGTATATTAACAGACAATAATTAAATCTCACGATATCCAGCAAGCTATATCCTGGTAGCTTCGAGTAATGATCCACACCATCAATAGCTTGATGGAACCCACGATTTAATTAAAAGCAAGTTTCGATATAAGTAATTAGTCTGTTTTTATTTCCAAAATCAACAGCATATATGTAAAACAAGTCACAAGGAACAAAACATATAAGCAATTAAAACAGACAGAAGAGGGGTAGAAGGAGAAGACATACTTTAATGGAAAGCAGTAAAACAAGTAATGCTCCAAAACTCAAGAATGAGTCTTCCCCAATTGGAGAATCTAAGGCTCCCACAAGTTTTCGAGCTAGGTACCTTGTGGACCACAGACGTCATTACTAATGACCGCGTAAGCCTTAAGATTGGAAAAGAAAAAGAAGAAGTACATGTTACAATAATCTTTTTAATTTTCCTAACCCCTTTTAAGTCTTATTAACCATTAATAAACAAGATCAAGATTTAATTAAATGACAATAATGCATGTTATTGTCATAACAATTAATATATGTGTTTAATTAGCGTAGCAATCGACTCTATGTGTAACCCATAACACCAAACGAGATGGCTCTGATACCACTGTAGGGATTTCATATTGATTAAACCATCAATACCACGAGTACGCAGCGGATGGATCTATGTTTAATGTTATGAATTAAAACACATAATTAAACTACATAAAATACTAACCTCGAATCTATTGAAAAATAGATAAACACCAAGTCTTGATCTTGATCACGAACACACGAACCAATCAACTATAGTGAGTTGATCTCTATCGAATGCACACACTGTACGTCTAACAAGAACGCTAGGATGCTAGTACTTGCTTACGAATGAAACACAAAACACTTGGTTTTGTTTCTTGATCGAATTCTTTAAACAAAAAAAGAAGTCCGATGAGTTGTCGACTGGTTTTTAGAATGTGTTGTATGTATTATATTATTATATCAAATTCGTGTGTGAATAATAGAACCAAGACATCAATATATATATTAACCTCTTGGCTTTTTGTACAAGTTAGGCATAATCTTTTCCACATTCAAGACAATCTTTTTCATATTCTAACAATAGTCGGCTGACAACCGACAACTCTAAATGAGTTCACTTTTCACTTGGGCTTTCATTATTTATTAGTACATTACTAATAATTAATTTAGCCCGTTAGTTAAAATAAGCGTCTAACGGTTAATCATCGACTATTAATTAATTTCGTAAACATTACTTAATATAATTAATACATCTAATATATTAATTACATTAATTAAAACGTTCTCTAAGTATATACGTGTGTGCCCCGATAGGCTCACGTAATTTCTAGCCGTATAACTATTGATTTGACGTGCGCATAACCAACAATAACTACCTAGAAAAAACTAATGGACCAAGATCTGTCATAGAAAAATCCTGGCGTACTGAAGATATAAACTAATCTTATGTAGAAAAGGTGTGATAGATGTAGGAAAAATACTATCATCAACATACACTCGTAAATAAGCAATATCTGAACTCTGCCATTTTTTTTATAAATAAAATAAAAAACGAATCTCAAAGTTGTGATGAAATCCAACACAAGAAGCATATTTTGCAAATTGCTGAAACTATCCGACCTAAAACGACTTTTACAAAATACAAACATAATTCAAGTGTCGCGAATCTCGAAATGAGGAGACTAGTTTAACCATTTGGCTAAAGCTCTAATCTACATCGATACTATGTTGTTGAATGTGGCCCTTCACTTCATGATGAGCGAGTATCATATGCAAGATACATGTACTTAAACAACCAAACGGAATGAATATCGTTCACGTTTGATGGCCGAGGAAAGAGGTACAAGTATTATTCTTAATAAGTGCATTATATTCATCAACTATAGCTTCGTGCCGATTTGAGTCATTGAACACGAATGAGTAGGATTTAGGAATATGAGACACGTATGGATACCATGTGAGCAATAGTATTTTATCACAACTGAACCACTTGGTCTAGATCATGTGGCCACAAGGGGTAACCTTTTTTTTTTGAGGGGGGGGGGGGGGGGGGTTCCCTTGAAGGTCTTGTGTTCAAGGCTTGCCAATGAGGTTTTCCTCTTAGGCGAAGCGGAAAAAAAAAAGAGTGGGGTTTATTCCCCAAAAGTTAAGTTTTAAGGAAGGCATACTGTCCTAATGGATATCATTGTAAGACTCAAACAATTAACTACTAACTAGCAGTTCTAATTTTTTTTTTTTTTTTTTTTTTTATCACAACTGAATAATGAGTGTAACAAGAGTATAAATAGGCCAGGCCCAACATTAGCTAACAGTGGGCTCTAGCATAAACATGATCGTG
This sequence comes from Artemisia tridentata subsp. tridentata, assembly GCA_021014915.2. Classification (NCBI taxonomy): domain Eukaryota; kingdom Viridiplantae; phylum Streptophyta; class Magnoliopsida; order Asterales; family Asteraceae; genus Artemisia; species Artemisia tridentata. The sequence continues at coordinate 168,428,280 of CP139509.1, forward strand.
TAACACTTTCTACTTTTTATGTTTTATTTTGTGTAAAAAACTGTATATTTGTGATCATAATAGGGAATATTTGTGTAAAGCCGTATACTTAAGCTACAGTGGAGAAAGAAACATAAAAAACCTAATTTCATTTAAAAAAAATCACTTTGTCTTTATAAAGGAGTATTGCATAGGAGGCGCTATTAATGAAGTGCAAATTTGTAGTTGAACTGCCCAAGAAAAGTCTATTTCAGATAACAGTTTGTCGGTACTCGGTAGTAACTCGGTGACTCTTGAGCATCACCATAGATTAGTTCTTGAAGAAGTGTCAGGGCACTTGACCGGGGTTTCTCTATTTATAAATCAAAGAGTAAATTGCAGAAATCGTCCTTGTGGTTTGCTAAAATTGCACTTATCGTCCCTGGTCTTCAATAAGTGCAGGCGGCCTCTCTGGTCTTCATATTAATGGTTCGTTTTGGTCCCTGAGACTAACGACCGTTAGTCCCTATCAGTTAGTTCATAAGATTTGAAGGGCATTTCTGTCTTTTTGAGTGTGGTCCCAATTGACCCCTTTTCCCCACCCATCACACCATTAAACGATCAAGGACACATTAGCAATAACCCCTTTTCTTCAACATCCTCAACACCATCAGCCACCATTTCATCCATAGCTCAGAACCACCACTTCAAAGAAATGACAGCAAATTTATTAAATGGGTCACTTCATTTCACATCAATTCCAACAACCCATATCAAATTCACCTACATTTCACCCATTAATTACAACTTTTTTTCTTACAAGAGACACACTTATCTGCAGTTCAACAATTAGACCCAAAAGAAACTCAAAGTCTAATATAGATAAGTCAGAGGCTCAAGAATTAGTACGGACACTTTTGAAAAGTTTCAACCATGACCAGACTTTGATATCAACATTGAATAAGTATGTTAAATTAGTTAGAACTGAACATTGTTTTCTTCTTTTTGAAGAGCTTGGTAAATCTGAAAAGTGGCTTCAATGTCTTGAGGTTAGTTATAAATTTACCTCTTTTTTATAATCTTTGAATAAAAAAACATATTCTGATCAATCTGTATGTATAAAGATTGAAACTTTTTCTAGTGACTAGTGTAGATTTTTAAGAAAGATTGATGGTTTAGTACCTTTACTTATGTTTCATTCCTTAGGTGTTTAGATGGATGCAAAAACAACGTTGGTACATAGCGGATAACGGGGTTTATTCTAAGCTAATATCAGTCATGGGGAAAAAGGGACAGACCCGAATGGCAATGTGGTTGTTTTCTGAGATGAGAAACAGTGGTTGTCGACCGGATACTTCTGTTTACAATTCACTTATCACGGCCCATCTTCATTCCAAAGACAAAACGAAAGCTTTATCTAAGGCTCTTGGATACTTTGATAAAATGCAAGGTACAGAACGGTGTAAACCGAGTATTGTGACTTACAATATTCTGTTAAGAGCATCTGCCTAGGCGAAAGATGTTGCCTAGGTATAGGCTTTGTTTAAAGATTTAGAGGAAAGTGTTTGTTTGCCCGATATTTTCGCGTTTAATGGTGTGATGGTGGGGAAAAAGGGTCAATTAAATGATCAATTAAACCCCTTTTCCCCACCCATTACACCATTAAACGATCAATTAAACCCCTTTTCCCCACCCATCACACCATTAAACGATCAATTAAACGATCAATTAAACCCCTTTTCCCCACCCATCACACCATTAAACGATCAATTGGGACCACACTCAAAAAGACAGAAATGCCTTTCAAATCTTATCAACTAACTGATAGGGACTAACGGTCGTTAGTGTCAGGGACCAAAACGAACCATTAATATGAAGACCAGGGAGGCCGCCTGCACTTATTAAAGACCAGAGACGATACATGCAATTTTGGCAAACCACAAGGACGATTTCTGCAATTTACTCTAAATCAAAATTTTTGTTGACACAATATACTTTATAGTGAAAATATGTTCACACTCGTTTATTTGATTGATGGGAAAGTATTTAGGCCAAAATTAAATGTTCAATTTTCAATTGGACAAATAGGATGACTCCCGCTTACGCTTACGTGGCAAAACTAAGCACTTTTGTTGGCCAATAGAATTTTAATATAATTGCTAATTAAAAATTTTACGCATGAATTTCAGAGGGATTGTCTGATTGTTAAGGATCAAAATGTAATATTAGGAATAAAAAACACTTTCTATTCACTTAACCTTTCAACAAACCCATCTCCATTAACTTTTCAATAAAAAAACACACGACACAGCCATGCAACGAAAATCAAAAGGCGAACGTAAAAAACCTCTAAATCAAATACTCGGTATTAGATATGTGCTTATTTTGATAGGTCAGTTGGTCGTTCTATGAAACCAAATGATTCTTTTATTTTGTTAGTGAAACAAAACTTATATTTTAAATAGCTTACTTTTTATTGAAAGGTTTATTTGCTTACTCTTATTTTGGTGCTTATCAAGGGATAAATCCCCATCATCCATCTAGTTTGATCTAAAACAAAACTCATACGTTTTCGTCTGTTTTCATATGTTTTTATCCGTTTTCATACGTGTTTTTACGCTTTCATACGTTTTCGTCCGTTTTTATACATATTCTGAATATCAAAAGTGATATTATGTGATATTCATAATATCACAAGTGATCAAAAATGATATTCTGAATATAACAAGTGATATTCTGTGATATTCAGAATATCACAAGTGATTTTTTGAATATCACAAGTGATTTTCAACTATAAGTATCACTAATTTAATCACCTAATTTCATTAACATCATCACTAATTTTAAACTAAACACTACCAAATACCAATCATCAACACTAATATAAAAAAAAAAGTTACCGAAAACACAACAAAAAACGAACAAATAATCATTTTACACATCACCTAAAAACGTTCTACGTGTCAAATATGCAAATCTAATCCAGCTAATACAAATATCTCAAATTTTAATCTTGAAACCCTAACACGGGTGTTGTTATGTTTTAAGCACTGATTTAAAATGAACACTAATCAGCCAGCACAAATAAAACAAAAACCCTAACACAAGTGTATTACAAGATCTCAGTCCATTAAAGACGAAATCAACCATACAATTAATAACACCACTATATCCAAACAAAACATTAGTTAAGAATCAAAGATTAAGATTGAAAGATAAGGTGACCTGATGATAATGAAGGCCTGATGACGTTGATGGTATTACCAGATCAATCCATTAGAAATTGAGCTGAGATGGTGCATTTAATTGTATGTGCCTGCAATGAGCCATATAATGCAATTAGAGTCAACGTTATCTAGACTGTACCCAAACGTCATCTAGACTGTACCCAAACGTCATTTGTGTGAACAATCACCATGATATGTTTTCGGCCGTTTTTCACAAGTGATATTCTGAATATCACTTGTAATATTCAAAAACGTATGAAAACGGATGAAAACGAACGAAAACATAAGAAAACGGACGAATACGTATGAAAACGAACGAAAATGTATGAAAGAGTAAAAACATATCTGAAAACGGACAAAAACGTATGAAAAATGGACGAAAACGAAAGAAAACAGACGAAAACGTATGAAAACGAACGAAAACGTAAGAAGACGAACGAAAACATATGAAAACGGACGAAAACGAGTGAAAACGTATGAAAATCTCACTTGTGGTATTTATGAATATCACAAAATATCACTTTTTATATTCAGAATATCATTTGCGATCACTTGTGATATTATGAATATCACATAATATCACTTGAATTATTCAGAATATCACTTGTGATATTCAAAAATGTATAAAAACGTTTGAAAACGGCCGAAAACATTTAAAAACGGACGAAAACGTAAGAAAATGGACGAGTATGTGTGAAAACGGACGAAAACGTATGAAAGCGTAAAACACGTATGAAAACGGACGAAAAAATATGAATAATGGACAAAAAGTATGAAAACGGACGAAAATGGGCGAAAACGTATGAAAACGAGCGAAAACTGATGAAAACGTATGAAAACGGACGAAAACGTATAAAAATAGAGGAAAACGTATGAAAGCGAAAAAAAAAACGTGAATTAAAAAAAAAAAAAAAAAAAAAAAAAAAAAAAGGTAAATTAAAGAAAACGTGAATTTATAAAAAAAAAGATAAAAAAAATGTGAACAAATAAGAATGACAAAAGGACAAGGAAAAAAAAAAAAAAAAAAAAAAAACATAGACTTAAGTTGACATATTAAATATTATGTTAATCCACACCATTAAATCAAACTATATGGATTGTGAAGATTTATCCCTTGGTATGCATGGATTTGTGGGTAAGCAAAATAATTTTTAAGAAAATAATATTAATCTTCTAATAATTTTTGTGTTAAACATGTCGCTAAAGCTCTCTTCATGCAACTTATTGATCGACCAAATTATTATTGTAACTTTTGTGATGACGCATGTATACATGTACGTATGTACTTCCATAGTATTATAAAGATGCAATTCGCGACCCAGTGCCGTTTTTGGGATCACGAAGGCCACAAGCGAAAATTGATAATAGGTTCTGCTAATGACAGAGCTAAGTGCTGTGGTTAATTAGTGAATTTTTATTACAATTGGTTTTAGGAAATTAAATCATCCGATCAGAATCAAGTGTTGGTTGTGAATCTGAATTTTTAGGGACTGTCTCCGTTTTTTTCAGAATTCTCATCCAATCATAAATGTCAAAGTAGAAGCTAAATGAAAAATGTATTTTTTTTTAAAACATATATTGAGAATCATTTGCATAGAAAGTGTCATTTATCAAGCATGTTTATAAAAAAAAAAAAAGTCTTAACATTTGATATAATTTTTGAACAGAACCTATAATTTTATACATCGAAGTATCGAACATAAAATTTGAAGCTCTAAAATAGTCGAAACCTTTGTCGATCGCCTCTTTGCCTACCCTCGAGAACATCCTTGTTATGACCACATATATAATCTTGAGGATATAAAGCAACAATCTATAATAAGAATATATTTGTTCCGAGCAATATATATTTGATTCAATCAAATACAAATCGATTTAGGGAAAATATTAACCAGTATATGCTTCTTAACTGATATTTTTCTTCTTGATTTGCATTTCTGGTTCCAATGTCAATTGCAGGTACTTGCTCCTCGAATCGAATTTTCAGAATCAAAGACTAGTTGACAATCGAGAAATGTTTTGCCATACAAGCCCGCATAATCTTTGTATGAAAACCTATGGTTTAAGTTTCTTACAGTGATCTTCTTCCTTAGTTCCTATGTACTTTTATGTGACTCGTAACAAAAAGCCTCTTCAATGGAACTTCAGAAATACTCATCACGTGATGTTTATGTGTTGTTTATTGAACCAAAACCCCAACTTTTGACTCATAACAACTTATTCAATTAAGGTAAGCTTCGAATCATATTCGGTCATGTGCGTGGTACTGGTTACTTTATACAATATATTAATAAATTAATTACTGTAATTAATTAACTAAATGCACTACGTGATTCAAGACTGGCTAGTTACCTCTTCTCAATTGAAAACGACATTGAGAGTGACATTAGATATTCTAGGAAGGTGATTAGGCGTTAGGTTAAGATACAGTTGGCTCATAGAAGACAAGAACGAGCAAACGTTGATAACTGACAGCTTCACACCTATGAGTTACAAACTTAACATGTGAAAAGAAACTCATGTTACATGTTTTTTACCCATTAAAAAAAACAAAACTAACATGTGAAAAGAAACTCATGTTACATGTTTTTTACAGCTATGAGTTACAAACTTAGAGGGTCATTGCATACAAAGTTTATATCTCTAGTGACATATTGGTTCCAGAATCTGGAATACCTTTTTAACAAAATAAGGGCCCGTTTGGTCGGATATTATGGGAATTAGACTATTACTTTGAAAGTCATTAATGGTGTTTGTTTTGTGGCCACAGTAATGAAGTGCGTATATCATAGTTATAGATTCATTACACACCAATTTGGTGTCTATGAAATCCATTCCCTTGGGTCCCTTTTTTTTCCACTACAAAACTCAAATATCTATACACTTTTTCATACCATATTTTCTCATCCAAAAATAAACAATCGTAATCATACAATTTTTTATGTCTATTGTCATTGTACCCCATACCAAATCCGATATCCATTGTCATTCCAAGCAACAAACCAAACGGGCCCTAAGAATCAATAGGAACTATGATTGAAATTCAATAAAAGAGGAACCCGATTAAGTGACACCTATAAAAAAAGGGAACCTGATTAAGTGAATGTAACTGCATCACATTATCCATGACATGTTACAAATCATTTGTTGCACGACCTCATGTAGTTGGCGTCCTCGCCCAGTATTCTAATGTGACCTGGAACAACTTGCGATTTTTTGTCCATGTGCACCTACAACGATATCAGGCATCATTAATTAAGTTAATATAAGGTATTCCAAGGCAGTTGGCGTTAAAAGGGTGTAGTAGTGAGTAAATGTAACTGCAACATGTTATCCATAACATACTACTAATCCTTAATTATGCTACAAAATGCAGACAATCATCTGCTCTCCAATTCGCTTATCGACTAAAACTGATGACTTCCGACTCCCCTTGTAATATTTCAACGATGCGTTCTTCCTCTGCACATAACAAAAATCAAATCAAGTTTTTTCACTCGAGGATATAAACAACTTTTTTCATTTGATTTCAATACACTTACTTTCATTCTAGTGAAACTCATATCCATGGATTTTAAAACCCCTTTATACATGTGATGACATCAAATAATCATTATTTTTTAGTGTCAATTTTTCCCTAATATGCTCATTATTTGTATTTTTTATATGGATATATACTTTGATTTCTTTATATTTCGTTTCCAGGTTATAAGTGAGCATATGAGCAAAAGAGACGCGGATTTGGAAAAGCACTTACAAGATTACACACTTTAGTATGCTTAGACGGCGTAACTCTACTCTCCACTTACGCCGTAGCTAAGGATTTATACATGAAGACCAAGTCAACGCTGATCAAGGATTACGGCGTAACTACCAAAAGAGGTTACGCCGTAACAATTTGAAGACTTAGAAGAATTTCAAGACTATGAAGGTTACGTCGTAACCAACACATGAGGTTACGGCGTAAATGTTACACATAATAGGGTTCAAGTGATTGATGAGATTACGACGTAACTACGCAAGAAGATTACGACGTAAAGGTAAACCCTAAGAAGATTACGGCGTAACCATGCATGAAGATTACGACGTAATTGTTGCCGCCGAATATTACAGCGTAACTATCCATCAAAGTTACGCCGTAACTATCACTAATGGATCAGATCGTTTGAAGAATACACTAGTTATGGCGTAACCACAACTCAAGGTTACGCCGTGTCTTTGTCGGGCCTATAAATACTAGCCGTATTTCCTGCATTTTACACGTCTTTCATACCACAAAAAGTCAGAGAACGAAGTAGGGTTCCAGAAGGACGATCTCCAGTAGCATACGGAGCATTTTCCAAGGGAGAGATCACGACATAATATCAATAAGTTTTAGCGATTTATTTTCAATTTACATTTGCGATTCCATGTCTTTCATTTACATGCAAAACATTGAATCCGTTGTACTTTTTATATGATCGGCTAAGCACCTTTGGTGCTAGCCTAGTTATGATTCCTTCATTGTTTTGATTATGTTTTCATGCTTTTATTATTGCTTCTAGTGTGTGCATGCTTAGTTATTCGATAGATCCTCTAGTTTCGGTAGTTTTGAAGACCGGTTGTACGTATTACACTAGGAGAATTGACCAAAGGACCCTAGAGTAGTAGGTTGCGAGGGTTGGTAAGAATTGACCAAAGGACTACCAAATCCCTTGTGTGGTCTAAGATCCGAGAGGCCAAATCACACAAAGAATTAATCTAGCATGTAGTGGCACTTAATGACTCAAACTAGTCTACCTGTAAGCTTTGACAATCATAAGGATCCAGACCTTTGGTGTCCTAGTAGGATTCTAGGGAGATAGGCTAGACGAATTGACCAAAGGAGTCTAGTGAATCTTATGCCCCACTTGAAGCGATAGAAAGCTTAATTAGAAAACATAGTCGTAGCAATATAGGATGAACAACTAGGCTAGTACACTTTCTCCCTACTGCATTCAAATCTATTTAATTTCCGCATTTCATTTTTGTTTATTAGTTTAATTAATCAAACAAATCATTAACCCCTTTAAAATGTGACATAGACTTAAGTTAGAATCCAGATACACATAGCTCTTGGGACGACCTCGACTTTACCGAATACTACACTACACACGACCGGGTACACTGCCCGTGAGTGCATAAGGTAGACCATAGGTAGATGAGACAACTATAAATATTAAAACCTGGTCAGAAATCCTGCATCAACATGATACTTATGTCTGAATTTTGAGGCACCTACAACTAAAAGTACTCGAACTACTCAAAGTAAGAAAGTAAGGCCACCATACCGCAGTATAACATCTTCTTTCATGCTCGGTAGGTTTTCCTAAATGAACATTCCTAGTTATATCCGTTGTACCATCCAAATGCTGCAAAGAATAACGCCATAAAATGAAGATGTGTTATATATGCAAAAGGTAGGTATGAAAAAGGTCTGGTATTAATCCAACAATAATAAATACACAGAAGTTGAGCTCCAAAATCACAAACAGAAGAAGGCGTCGGGTGTAAACATTTAAAAGGTTTCTCATTATACATGAATTTGCCTACCACGTATTGATAATACGTGTGCGTGTTGAAGGGTCACTGACCGGAAAAGAATGAATTCCCACCTTGAACTTTTCTCACTTTGGTTTTATCTCGTGCGTGTCTTACTGCTTCTTGAACTTGTCTCAATATTTGATCCATTTTCCCGGATGGAGCTTGTAGTGGGTCAGAATAGTGAATGTTACTTGCATTCGATCCATACCCGACCTGAGCATAAAGAAGGATATCAAGGTCATTTTTCACGATGTGAAATGGAGAATACGAAACAATAGTAACAAAACTTACGAAAACTGGATCTTTATGGTTGTTCTTCCATCTTCGTCATGTTATCCATCTCCATTTGAAGGTGCCTCTTTAAACGTTCCTGGAAACCGGCTAATAAGTCTTGGAAGCTGTTGTGAAGTTCCAGTTTTGTCCTTTCGATCTTCGTAAAGCATTCTCTTTCTTACAGCTGCTAAACTAGACATATCACGACCACTGGACTTTGTCTTTATTCCAGCTTTTGTCGAGGCTGCGCGTTGAACCAATGGTAACCTTGATTCCCGATCTCCATCTAGTCACCTGATTTCATCCACACAGGTGGTCAGTTAATCTTAAATACCTTCATTAGAATCCCATAAAGCAAGCATCTTTAACATAAAATAAAATATAACGACTTACTGAATAGCTGGTGATTTTTTCCGTTTGCTGGTAAACAAAGTTTTGAATCAAACGCCTTCTCATATCCAAAACGTTCGTTTTTTCATCTTAAATTTCCAAAAAATATCGTCACACCGTATCATAACATAGAATTGATTGAAACTATCCCTCCACTTCAATTTCCCTAACAAAGTGAGATTTTTACTTTTTACCAAGTGGAATAAATTCCACAAATGAATAACCAAACGCAAGCGTAATATTTTCAAAATCAACATGCAATTAAAATCATAACAACTTCATACTATAATCTAATTAAATAAACATCAAATTACAACATAACATTTAGCAGAATATTACACGTATTACCAAAATTTATCGTGTTTAACCTGAATTAGCATCACAATGCTTAACAAAGAGTATTTGAGAGCGTTTAGAGGTTAACATTAATGCACCCCTTCTTTAACCCCAAAAGTTGAGGAAAATCATTCCTTAGATCACCTGGTGCCACCATTTTTCAAACCCAATGTTAAAAAATCGTAAAAAACTATTAAAGTCACTTATTTGTGTCGGCGAATTTGACAATACATAAGTACTCTAAAAAACAATAACAATAGATAGATAAAAAAAAATGTAACCGACTTTGGCGTCATCCTCATCCTGTCCTTTAGCTTCAAAATCAACATCAGCCTCAAGCTTTTCCACTCCACATCCCAGCGGTATAACCATTCCTAAAGCTACAAATAAATAAATAAATAAATAAATAAAGTAATCTCAAAGCTCCAAACACTCAAGGATTGTTTTGATTGCTTATTTTTACATGATCGTCCACTTTTGTTTTCAATATAAAAGGGTGACCATAAAGCAACCCCAAACAGCCGCTAAAACTGTTAATAACCTTACCCGATGTCAACATCCAGCTCATATCTCTCCATCATATAGTGAACTCCTTGTTGACTGAATTATGAGCAAACAAAAAAAAGGTATAACCAAGAGAAAAAAAAGCCTCATAAGCTAAAGTAAAAGAAAGTAGATATCTAGATATATATATATATATATATATATATATATATATATATTATATATATATATTATATATATATATATATAATAAACGAACGAATATGGCCTTAAAAAAATGTTAATCATCTCTCCTTAAGTGCAAGGGCTGCTAATAAGAACCCCCCACCCCCCCCCCCCCCATATTTGTCAAAGCCTATCCGATGTAAATAAACAACTCTTCACCGTTCCCCAAACCCCAATCAATGATAGATAAAAAAAAAAAAAAGTGAAAGTTTAAAAGGCCTTACCTTTAATTAATTTTCTTCTCCATGGTGACGCATTCAATTTCATACCACAGGCTATAACTGGATCATATAGAAAATAATATCAAAGAAATCTAAATAAATACACAATTCAATATATAACGATGATGTAATCGATGGTGCAACGAAGTGGAGCGGCGGTGGTCGTATTAGCAGAAGAAGAGGCGGTGGTGTGTTTCTGTTAGGTAGGTGGTATTAGAAGAAGAGGCGGTGATGTGAAAATGGTAAATTCTTGATTTCCGGAGTAGATAAAGCATGGTACAAATGAGATGCTGTGGATTATTCCTGGAGGTGGTTAATGACTTTTGTTTTCATATTAACGTGTCATTACGTGAAAACGAGTATAAATAGTTACAGTACCAACTACTTTGGGCCAATGAAAAAGAGCCACACGGCCCACTACCAACTGTTGGGCTACTGTTTATCGAATATAATTATTTTGGCAACCAATAAAGTGAAGAATTAGTGGAAAACGGAGGGCTTAAGATTTTACTGTTTGCCCCGTTCAAATTCCATCTTTAGTATATATTATAATTATGATGTTTGAACTCTTTCAAAAACCAACTCATCTTTATATCAATAATAACAAGATAATTTTACTCGCCCGTGAAAAGAATATTTATTTTGAAGGTATGAAATGATGTATTAATAGCAATATGTAATTTTGATCAAAAGTCTTTAAAAAAAAAAAAAAAAAAAAAAAAAAAAAAAAAAAAAAAAAAAAAAAAAAAAAAAAATTATACGGTTTAATAGGTTTAAGCGGATAATTTCTTTTATCACTAAACTTAAAATAATGTTAAAAGATAAACAAGGGAATAAAAATATAAAGTTTAACGGGTTTAAGGGTTAAAGTGTTATAAAACTAAAGTTAAGGGATAAGAATGTCAGATTATAACATTTAAAGGTTTAAGGTTATATTGTTGTTTTTATAGATTTTAGGGGGCCGATGACATTTACCAACTTCAATTATTTATTTGGGAGAATTTCATCTATATCTTTACAAAACTTTATAATTACGTCAATATCCTTGTAAAAACACAGATACCTCGATATCCTTTGAAAACTTCAAAATACTCATGTATATCCAAAATAATAATTTTATCTATTTTGATATATTTTACAATTACTTAAAAGATAAACAAAATAGTGAAATACCTTTATACCCTTGTGCCTAATCAAAAGGAAAATTATATAATAGTTAATGATTTAAGATCATTCGAGGACAAAATTTGTATACATATGAAAGGACCAATCCCCATCCTCTATTCATTTTCATCTAGTAGCTAAGATTAAACCCAACATTAACACTACAAGGGCATTTTGGTCAATCATATAACCCCCCCCCCCAAAAAAAAAAAAAAAAAAAAAAAAAAAAAAAACCCTTTTCAAGTCTCATAAAACACACACACGTACAGTGTTTCTCAATCACCCATTTCATCCCTAATTCAACTTCAACTTCTAATCCTATCATCAAACCCTAACTTCGAAATTCAGTTCACCAAATTAATCATCATATTCGTCGTTGTTTTTCATCATCATCATCATTTTTCATTCTCGTTAAACATCTTCAATTCCATTAGATTCAGTTTCTTGATTGAATCATAAAAAAACACATGATAATCCTAAATTGAAGCTAATTACGAGTAAGTGTATGGTGCTTTACATCTATTTTTGTATAATTTGATGACTTTTTACTATTTTTGTTATTTTGTTTAATCGATTCTAGTTTCTTTGAACACCATATTGGTTTGTCCATGTAGAATATACTTTAGGCAAAATATTAGTTAAACGCACACCATGTGTTTGATGAAATGCACAATTGAATTTTAAATGTGGTTAGGCATATCATTGTATCTTGATGTATATTCAAACTGAGATTTTTACATTTGTAAGGATGTTAATTTAAAAAAATAAAAGAATACTTTACTAGTTTAAATCAACAAAATATGGTATGAGTAGAGACGGACCAACCGGTTGCTAACTCGGAACAAACTATTGCGTAATACAAAAAAAAGAGAACAAACGTAAACGGCAAATTGTAAGCATCAAGTCTATTAACATCTAACATGTACTTGAGTTCTTGCTACCTATTACTTTTATGGAATTGACACATGTGAAGAGCGAAGTACTGTAATATTATGTACTTTAGTTGTTACCACCCCTTCGTTTTTACAGGGTTCAGCTAAAGTGTTATTTGCTCGAATAAGTGATGTATTTCAGGCACTTAAGCGGTACAACAATGTGCAATTGGATGGCATGCCAATGAAGATTGAAATTAAAGGCTCCAAGCCTGAGATTCCTATTTCTACTCGTGTATGTTGTTGGAGGTCTAAATGGACAAAGGACAGTTGTGATGAGGTATGCTAGTGCTCTCTTGTTTTCAGTTGACATCTTTGAGGTGCTTACTCATTCTATTTTATTCTTCCATGATTTTTTATGTGTGTGGTTCATAAGTGCGTTAAACTTCTTGTTTAGAAGGGCTTGCTTGTTTTTTTAAGAGCTAAAAGTCTACATAATTAATGTACTTTATGCTAAATGTTCCACATATGTATTTAGCTAACTGTATTTAGGTTTGGTTTCCCAATTGCTTACTGCTAAGATCATTTTTATTTGGGAAAACACTTCTTTACATTACCTACACATTACCATGTATTTCTTGATCAAATTGGTTTCACTGCAGATGACTTACAAGAGCTTGTTCATTCATGCTTAAAATTTTTTAGATCCTAGATCTATGACCAAAAACTTTGTGCCCGAAGCAAATGTAACTCATATAATCTTATGATTTTCTACAATGATGCTGGTGTTTCTGCAGTTGCTTTCCATCCTACTCGTGGTATGGCTGTCAGCACTTCTTATGGTGGTGAAATCAAGGTAAGATATCACACTTTTTTATTCTATTTTTTGAAAATGCATTTGTATAAATGTTATGATATTGTAGGTATGGGTCTGCAATCGTGGAAGTCAATAGAATGAGAAATTGTTTAAAAGGGCTATGACAGCTGTTGCATTTTCTGCAGATGGTTCTGTATTGGCCATTGCTGCCGAAACCTTTATCACATTGTGTGATCCAGAGAAAAATGTTCTCAATAGATATCTTTAATATTTATGGAAAAAATGGTTTTCACATGGCCAGTTAATGTTATTCTATAGCTTCAAACTGCTCGGTTGTATCATGTTTTAGTTACGCTGTGTTTGTTATTGTTCGTATCCCATGTCTTAGTTACATTGTGTTTGTTATTGTTCATATTCGATGTCTTGAAACAATGCATTTTCATACCTTACAGAATCACATGTGATTTATTATGAAAGAAATTACATATCTATGTACTTTTTCTTATTGCAAAAATTAGTAAAAAATCACATGTTTCTAAAAATCACATGTGATATAACATGTGTATGGTAATATTTTCTATATCACATGTGATCATGCATTAATTATTTCTTATTACAAAAACTAGTAAAAAATCACATGTGATTTTTCTGAAAATCGCATGTGATATAATATGTGTCTGATAATATTTTGTATATCATATGTGATCATGCATTGATTATTTCTTATTACAAATATTATCAATGTATATCACATGTGATCATGCATTGATTATTGAAAAATCACATGTAAATCACGTGTGATATAACATGTATCTGGTAATATTTCTTATATCACATGTGATAATGCATTGATTATTTTTTATTACAAAAACTAGTAAAAAATCACATGTTATTTTTCTAAAAATCACATGTGATATAACATGTGATTGGTAATAATTTTTGTATCACATGTGATCATGGGTTGATTAAACAAAACAAAACACAAACACATCTTAACTAGTAAAAACATCTTCGACGTTTCGCCATTTGATTCCAAGTTTTGGTTAACCAAAAGAAATACATAATATCATTTCCATATCTTACATTAGAGTAACGCCAACTATACAACATACTAAGATGCACAAACCAATGCCAATTTAACAAGTTTTAAAGATTACCAAATCTTATATCAAGAATCATATGTCATCTATGTTTTACAAGTGAAGCATTAAGAAGACACCGCAATCTAGTGAATTAAGCTTCATTATCCAATTCATTTTCATGATTGCAATATTCTTTGTCTTGACATATTTTTACCTTTTAATGTTGGTAGGATTCCAAATGTCTCGAAAGCAGCTTCTACAAAAACAAACAATATGTTATCCTATTAATCATATGTGATATTACACTAAAACAATATGAATGTGGTACTACTCGCGTATATCTATAAGTACATGTTTGTGTATATAATTATCATTTATTGAATGGTGTTTGGACCCATCTTGTCGTCTACTAAACGCACATGTCACTTAAGATTTATTAATTGACATACTTGTATCTAAAATATTGCACTAGGCATGTCCGTGGGATGGCTTCAACAGTTGAGAAAAGTATTTACAAGCTCTCAAAACTTCTATTTAATCCTATATCCACCATCAGAATGAATCTTCGCACTAATATTTCTAACTAAAATAAATGACATCAAAACTTCTATTTAATCCTATGTTTGTTTGCTTTTTACCATAAACATAACACAAACAAACATAGCAAGTAATATGTAAGAACTAATGGTATAACTCTCACCTCGTGCATGATTGATGCTGGAAGATGACACTTGACGAGAACAAGATATAAGTTTCAGTTTTTGGCATCTGGCATGAATGGTAATTTCAGTGTTAGATACTTCTACAAACCTTCAACACTCTGATGTTACTAATATCAGATATCACAACTCGCTTCAAAAACACAGATTTATTCACTAAAATCGTAACTATCAATCACACATCTATTCACTAAAATCATAAATTCAGCACTAATCTCAACTTTTTCTTTCACCACTGAAGTTTATATTAATTTTGTTGATTCAATGCTAATCTCAACACTAAAATCATCAATTCAACAAAATCTCTATAACTAGTGAAAATAGAAGTAGAATCTCATAACACTACCTTCACTCGGATTTGAACCGATTTTAAAGCCAGATCTTGAACGGATGTTGAAGATCATTTTGCACCCTGTATTGTTTAGAAATATCTATATCAACGCTTGATTCATCCATTGTATCGTGATTTGATGTAATTTTACGGTTCAATTTTGTGTTTTTTTGTTGATCTAGGGCTTGTATTTTGATCGAAAATGCTACTGTGTGTTTTTGTGTGTGTTTGGTGCGTGAAGTATGAGGAGAGATAATGATCTGATCTATTTTGTTTGTGTTGCAATTTTACCAAATTACCCCTCCGTGTTTTTTTCTGATTAGTAAATGCTTTTAATCTGAGTCATTGATCAAATTTAAATGGAGGGTGGGGATGTTTCCCTTGGTATGTGAGCTTTGTTTGGTTTGCAAAATAACTCCCCTCATAGTTAAGATACTTTCTTCTTCGTGTCTAGTCTTTTTTCTTTTGCTTCCCTGATCTATCATTGGTTTTTTTTTAATTATTTTTCATGCCAACGAAATATATAAATTGAAAGATTAACATTAGTGGTTTATAATAAGGGCCAAGATCAGTGTTGCAAAAAAAGGTCTACAAGGTCGATTAATCGCCGATTAGGTGCTACAAGGCCACCGACCTTGCCGATTTATGTAACTGGGTCAAACAAATAGGTCAACCGTGGTCAACGGAAATCAACGGCGGTCAATGGTGGTCAGACTTTTCGGAAACCTATAAATCTTACCGGAAGTACCAAAAACTCACTGTAAACTTATTTTGATCACTTATAGTAACTGTTTAAGTCTATTACAAGTTGTTTTTTAGAAAATACATTACTGGAAATACCTAAAACTCACCGGAAATACACAAAACTTGTTGGAAATAACTAAAATTTGTCAGTAATGCCAATCCGATTAATCACCAATTAATCCCGCCTAGACCGATTACAAGCTACAAGGTAGTCGACCACCCGACTACCGATTCGCGATTTTTGCAACATTGGCCAAGATAATTGAAACTTCATGAACCTGACCCTTGTAGAAAAGTCAATGAATACAATAATCAAAATATCTTAAAATTGTTGGAAGCACTTAATTAGTTGTTAGGTAACTCTATGATTTCAATAAAAAGATACAAGGAATAATGTGAAGGACACAATATTGAGACCACTGACGTATGAGACTAAACAATAAATAGAAAAACTCAATTGAAAGTGATACTAAGGCCGGACACAAGTCGATGACCCAAGCGACCCTGGGTCACCGGCTGTCACGTCAGCTTTCTTTCTTCGGCGACCAGACAAGACCAAAGTGTCACAGTCGATGACCGACATTTTTTTTTAATCAAACATTTAAAAAAATAATAATAATAAAAAAAACTTAAAATTCATTAAAACTAAAAACATTACAATACTAAATTAAAAATACGATAACGATTACAAACGTAAACTAATCATTTAAGTTGTAGCGACCTTTGATTTGTGTCTTAAGCTGCCTAAGATGATTTTGGTGTCGTTCGGGCAAAGTTGGGTCAATTTTTGAGTAGTAGAAGATCAAATCTTGCTCCCGTTTTGTTTGGTTCATGATTTGGACTTGTTGTCGTTGGAGCTCCATTTTCTCTCTTTTTATGGCTAGCTCTTCCGCCTTCATCTTCAGATACTCATCTTCAATCTCCTTCTTTTTCCCTCTTTTGACGGCTTCAATTTGAAGAAGTTCTTAGTTAGCGAAGCTGTCCACGATGATGGTGGATCACGAGAGGAGGACGATGATTTCTTTCTGGCTGCGTCACGACCTTCTGGTTGTGATTCTCTAGTATCGGGTTCATCTTCAGAATCATCCACGTCTTAAAAATTCAAGGGACCTTGTGTTGACCCCGAGGTTGGTGTAGAGCCTTTTGATTTCTTCCAACTATTCGATCGGATAGCATCCCCCTCCGTCTTCCAAGCATCATGATTTCTCAAGATTTTCCAACATTTCACCAAGTTGAAATCATGACCGTATATCAAACGGTATTCTCTTAAAGCTTTCTCCCTATCATCAACATCATTCTCACCACTACCATGGTTATGCTGGATATTATCCATGATAGCAACAAAATTTACAACCCTACTCCGAATCCAATTCTTCCATTTGCTGTTGATAGAGTCGTAGGTTCTTAATGAACCGGTTTCATTATGAAAATAGTCTATCACCTCCTCCCAAAATCGGTGCCTGTTAATAGCGTTTCCTCGCTTGAAATTTTTCGACACAAAAGCCCAAGCTTTACAAAGGGCGATCTCTTCCGCCTTTGTCCATGGTGCCTGTTTTTGGGACGGTTCGGTCTTCTTGCCTTTGTCCTTCGCCTTTGTAGCACGTCGCAAAGCGGTCCTTGGTTTGATGGGTGATGTCTCTTCGACATCGTCATCGTCTTCAACAGGGAAAGAACCGTAGTACAAACCATGGTAAGAACCGTGACCCGAACCTTGCCCCATCGACGCATCTTGACTCGGATGTTGTTGCGTCGCATGGTTGTCCATAAAATCCTCCAAATCCATATCAAGATTAACACCCCGAAGCGAAGAATAATCTTCATACGGTTGGGAAGAATGCAAGAAATCCATGTTAGGCCGATACGACGACCCACTTGGTTCTTGGTGATAATCCGTATTAGGACGATACGGTGGAACATATGGACGGTTAACGTAAAATGGGTTTTGATTTTGGTTGGGTTGTGGTAGTCGTGATGAATATTCAAAAGAGGGTGCACGAAATCGAATACCCCGTTGTTGTGGTGATGTTATGCCGGTTAGTTCGAAGTTGTTTTCCGGCGAGAAATTCAAATTCGGGGCATTTTGGGGTAGTCGGGATCGTCGGTCTTTTGATGTGGGAGTGTTTTTCTTTGACATGATGAGAAGTTATTTATGGATGATAAGTTGAATATGAATTGTGTTTGAAATTGTGTGTTTAGAAGTGTGTTTGATGTTGGTATTTATAAGGTTGATTTTTTTATTTATTTTATTATTATTATTATTATTATTATTATTATTATTATTATTATATTTAAAATGCAACGGATATATTAAGTTGGATTGGTTTAAACTCGGTCGTTGGATAAACCGATGTTGGATTTGGAATTCAAGCGACCGATATTCGATCGATACCTCACAGCCGAACCGACCGATGTTAATATCGGTCGTCCAACTCGACCGACCGATATTATCCGGTCGATTGCGACCAGCCTAAATCGATGTGATTAAGTCAGAAGAGGGTCCCGATTCAAGTAAATAGATGAAAGGGTGAAAATCTTGAAAAAGAAGATACCTCTTTGTGAAAGTCTGGTGATTGCTTATGATATAAGGGTAGAAAGGTAATTGATCTATTTGTTTAGCAATTAGATAATATTTAAAACTAATAAAATGGATTAACTTGTTATTTTGGATATATAAGAGTATTTTGAAGTTTTCAAAAGATACTGACGAAATTTGTGTTTTTACAAGAATATTGATGTAATTATAAAGTTTTGTAAGGATATAGATGAAATTCCAGTATGAAAGTTGATAAATGTTATTTATAGAATAAAATGGTGTCCGCGCGTTGCAGCGTCGGGTATCAAGTAACCAAACTTTTGACGAGCAATGTATTTTGTTTTTCTTTTGAGCAAGAGCAATGTATTTTGATTATACAGTTTTCGTGATGACGAGAAATGTTTAATCAAACCTATCACTGTAATGCACCAAAACATTACAAGGATGCAATTATGATATAATATAGATTGTTATTATTTGGGATGTGGTTGCCGATTGTTTTATTCCTAAAATAAAAGTTGCTTGACAATGGTTGCATAAACATGAGAAGGAAGAAAAAGATGGTATATTACTTAAAAGTTCATACTTATTAGATGTTTGTTAGGCGAGTATCCGTGCATAGCATCGAGATTTTATAATGACAAACAATTATAGTTGTGATGTTGTTGTCAGGTGTTCCATGTAACGTGTATGCATACAATGTAAAATAATCAAAGTTTAATTGAAAAAGTTTGTAACATACGATAATTCAACTAAAAGAATAACTCTTAATATGTATCAAAGAACATATAAAACATTTAGTCCAACTGAAAATGAAACATTACAACATGATATTCCTCCGGACAACACAACATAAAGCTGATCATGCGAGAACACATAGTTCGACAATTAAACACCCACGTTTGAAATTGTTTGGGCTTTAGCTTTGGGATGAATATGTAAACAATGAAAAAAGAAATGAATAGTTGCTTATAAAACATGATAAATAAAATACTAACAATTTTACTAATCTCATTTCGGTTAAAAAATTGTTCAATATTAACATCAACAAATTTTGGATTATTTATTTTTATCCGTCAATTAACATAATAAACTCATCAACTCAGACAAATGATGTTTTATATAGTAGAGTGCGTATATGCAATTTTTTAGAAAGTAATTATGTTGTCATTAGATATAAGCAAGTCTACTCTTTTTCAAGAAACAACATTTATAAAAAGTATACATGCATTACAATTCAAAAAGTTTTTAAATAGTTAAAGCACCAAAATTTAAATTTTATTATCTTTTAACTACCGAATATAACACCATTAAATGAGATTGCGCATAAGGTGTTGACTTTGTAATATGTCAGACCGCCCGTAATAGGGGATGGACGACTCAGTCTTAGGCACCGAAGACACGTCCTCCCTTATTAGGGTCACCCGATTCAACGCGTGCTCAAGGGAAAAAGGCAAGACTCGGTCGACTGCAAGACCAGGTTGTGGGAGAGTTTTGTGTCGGCCCAAGTGAGTTGTTTTGTTTATGTGGGCTATATTTGTGTATAAGTGGAATATATTTGAGTGGTGAAGTTGACTGTCTTATTACAATAAGTTGGTGGTAAAGTTGGGTATAGAGAGTGAAAGTTGTGGTTGCGCTGATGTGGCGGTGGTGAATAATGTCTTGGTGGCTCATAATTACACTTAGCTCATATCAATATAGATGAATAGAACACCATTAAATGAGATAAACGAGATTGTATATATCATATTGTTGGGTCTGAAATCGACCCAAATTGTCTCTGATAAGTATTTAAACATAAAATAGCCTAATACAAACTCTGAAGGTCAGTGAGCATAAAAGTCACTGATAAAGATCAAAAATAATGTCACTTCTTAACTATCATATGAACCTAATAGTTATCAGAAGTGAAATACTCTCTGATAGTTATAAGAGAACATGTATCCCTGATTATTATTCAGAAGGTGTTACTCACTGATAAAAGAAATCTGTGATTGTTGTATAAAGCTCAACCAAATGTCTAGCTTCAGGGACATCAAAGACCATGTCGGGGCAACATTGATTAGGTCTCCTTTATGTTTTAATGATGACAAATAAACCTTCGCAACACAAAAAATCACAAACGTTAGCCAAAAACCAAATGACCCAAGAGCTGGGTCTGGCGCGCTGCTGGTGCTCCGACGCGCAGGGAGCGCGCCAGGCATCTGTCTTGGTTCGTCACGGTTTTTGAAAGTCGGCTTTCCCCTTACCCGACAAATGTGGATTTTTCAATATAGGTATGAATATGATAAGTGCTTCATTAGGAACACTCGAAACGGGTTTTAGACTTAGAGGGACTCAAAATCAAAACATCACGTTTTCGACAAAATGTCAACTCACGTATTTTATTAAACGCCTCTAGCCAAGGCTTTTCTAAACCTAGGAGACTCATATCTTTCATGAAACATCAAGTGAAAGTATTCATAATGATAAGGTTGATGAACTCCAACGAGAAGTAAAGAGGCTTTCTCAACGCAAAGAGGTGGTTGAACCTTGCACAAGTTGTGAAAAACTTGAACATGAGTTTAACTCTTTGAATGACAAAGTATCCAAACTTCAAAAGGAGTCATTAAGTTTTTCTAGATTTAAGAAAAGTAGCAATGATTTGGATGATATGTTAAGTCAACAAAAATTGTCCCAAGATAAGGAAGGTCTTGGATTTTCAACACATGAGAAAACCACTTCCAAGAGTCTAACCAAACCAATAATGTTTGTAAAAGCAAGCAAAAATGAAACTCCAAAAATTTCCGAGCCTGATGCGCTGGGTGACGCGCCGACGCGCCAGGACTCTGAGGAAAAATAGAGTTTCGTTAAAAAGTTTTGTTAAACCTATCACTCCTCAAACTCCTTTTGCAAATACTCGAGGTACTCAAACACCCATTACAAGAAGGGAAACCCCAAAACAATTTTACAACCCCGTTTCATGTAATGGACTTGGATAGACACAAGCTTGAGTCAACCATAGAACTATCTTACCTACACCAAAATTAAAACCCTCATATAACCAAAGACATTCTTTTCAAAACAATCAATCATCGTCAAGAATAAATTTCTACAACAAGCAAAGGTCTTCACATCATCAATATAACTTACACCAAAGGAGAGATAGCTCCTACCCAAACCAAAGATTTTTTAGACCACACAACCATCAAAACTTTGGACCAAGTTTTCAAAACCAAAGTAACTTTTCAAACAACCCTTGATCTATGTTTTCAAGCTATGGTGTTGAGACACTAAATGTCTTGCTTCATGACCCAAGGATATTCAACTTGGGAATGTTTTATGCTAACCACAATGGACCCAACAAACATTGCGGACCAAGTTTTTGAGTTACATGTTTGTTAGGAAAGGTTCAAATATGTGCTTGCACCAGTCGATTGGATTATGGATAGTGGTTACGCACATGACCGATAGTTGAATAAGGCTTATGTCATACATAGAGTTCTATTATGGACTCTTATCTAGTGGCCATGGTACTACAAGTTCTATGATGAACCAGTAAAAAGAGATTTAGTCAACATCAAAGAAGCTAAAATTCATCCATTAGAAAACGTCATAGGAAAACTCAACGAAAGAACATTAAGGTCTAAAGCTCAAAATGAAAGTAATTTTTTTTGTTTTGTTTCAACTATAGAACCTAAAAATGTTAATGAAGCAATTAAAGATGAATCTTGGGTCATTGCAATGCAAGAAGAATTAAATCAATTTGTTAGGAATGACGTTTGGACATTAGTTCCACAACCTAAAAATCAAACCATAATAGGTACAAAATGGTTTTTTAGAAATAAAATGGATGAAAATGGCATTGTGTCTAGAAACAAAGCTAGGTTAGTAGCCCAAGGCTATAATCAACAATAGGGTATAGATTATGATGAGACTTTTGCACCCGTAGCTAGACTTGAGTCTATTAGAATACTACTTGCATATGCATGTGCACATGATTTTAAATTATTTCAAATGGATGTCAAAAGTGCATTCTTAAACGGATTTATAACTGAAGAAGTATATGTTGCACAACCTCCCGGCTTTGTCGATTTTGAAAAACCAAATCATGTTTACAAACTAAAGAAAGCTTTATACGGACTTAAGCAAGCACCAAAAGCTTGGTATGATCGACTTAAGACCTTCTTAGTTGACCATAAGTACACCATGGGCCTAGTAGACAACACTCTCTTTACCAAGAAAAAGGGATCACATATCATCATCGTTCCCGATATATGTGGATGACATTATATTCGGCTCAACTTGTCAAGAGTTATGCGACGATTTCTCAAAAATCATGCATGACGAGTTTGAAATGAGTATGATGGGGGAACTAAACTTTTTCTTAGGTCTCCAAATAAAACAATTAGAAGATGGGATATTCTTCAACCAATCAAAGTATATCAAAGATATGCTTAAGAAGTTTGGTCTTGAAGACTCAAAACCAATGAAAACACCCATGACCTCCGAAACCAAACTCACAAAGGATGAAGAAAATGAATCCGTAGATAGCACTAAATATAGGGGAATGATTGGTAGTTTAAATCTATCTTACGGCTAGTAGGCCTGACATTATGTTTAGTGTTTGTCTATGTGCACATTTTCAAGAAGATCCCAAAATATCCCATCTTGAAGCCGTTAAACGGATATTTAGATATATTAAAGGTACTACACATTTAGGATTATGGTATCCCAAAGGAACGGGTATAGAAACCATAGTATATGCCGATTCAGATCATGCTGGTGACTATGTTGATAGGAAAAGTACTAGCGGTATTTGTACTTTTGTAGGACATTGTCTCACCTCATGGTTCGCTAAGAAACAAACGGCCCTTGCAATTTCAACAACCGAAGCAGAGTATGTGTCTGCAGGAAAGGCGTGTCAACAAGCACTGTGGATGAAACAAGCTCTCGTAGACTATGGAATTGAACTCAACGACATCCCCATTCTTTGTGACAACAAAGGAGCAATTGACCTCAGCAAAAATACGGTCCAACACGCTAGAACCAAACACATTGAAATACGTCATCATTTCCTACGCGACAATGTTCAGAAGGGAAACATCTCAATTGAGAAAGTTTCCTCAGAGGACAACATTGCCGACATCCTCACAAAACCTCTAAAAAGAGAACCTTTCAACTACCTTAGACTTGGATTAGGATTAATGGAACATAGTGATTAGATAAAATCAGTAGCGTAAACCTTAGTTTAACCAAACTCAACACTAAACCAAAAATTGTGTTCTGATCCCGCGGATCCAAACGATAACAAAGGCGAAACCTTTGTTTTGGATCCGCCGGATCCGTCACATGCACAAGTTGTTTTATTATATAATAAACAACACCAAGTACTATTCATCACTCTCCTAAAACTTATCACCTACTGAATTCGTTTCCTACTTCACCACAATCATAATTTAAGCTATTTTCTTCCACAAATTTGTGCTCCAAACATCACTGTAAGTATCCTTATCATGTTTATACTCCTGATCTGCGTCTAGGATTTCTATTTCATGCACAAAATCAAAACTTGGGGAATATGCATAATTCTTGAAATATCATGAAACATAGTTACTGAATTGCACTTCAAATCATGTTTTTCTTAGTTACGAATTGCATCTTGTAGTACATTATCATCATTCATCAAAAACCTCATGAGAAATTTTTGATAAAATCTTCTCACGACTAGGAAAAATGGTTTTTTGAACATTGTTCATACAAATATAAAAACGTTAGTTTTCTTTTGTTTAACATCACTTGCATAATGTCTCTTGAATGCTAAAGGGAATACATAACTAATATGTATTTTTGGGTACATTCAAATGTAGCTACATTGAAGTAGGAGCGTTTGGGTTATCTCTCGTTTTATCATAAAACTTGCATAAACAAAATTTTCATGCATCTAAATGAGTCGAGATAACCGCACCTCCACATAGTCCCCATGTAGGCACACACTAGACCTATACACGTATTTTCAATAATTTCGACTAAAACTATATAATTTTTTGTGTTTAGGAAAATCATGCCTCCCGCGATCAACTATGATCACAAACACACCGTAAATTACCTACCTAAACACCATAAAACCAAAGGACTCACTGATCAACAAGTTGAAATTTTCAAAGCTCTAGAAAAACACTACGTACATGAGGGTATGTTTGTAGACCCCTCATTCTATGAAGGAACCTATCTTAGGGAACAACTAGCGGCTATTCACTTTGATTCCCTCCTAGATATCGATGAACCATTAATTCCTCGATTCATTTTAGAATTCTATGCTAGTGTCAAACTAGAGTCAAACGATCAAGGTTACATGAACATTCGCTTTAGCGTCAATGGACATCAATTCAATATTCCATTAAATCAATTTGGAGAAGTCATAGGAGTTCCAAGTCATGGAACGAGTGTCTATTCTGATAAATGGTCATTGACCATTCTTGAGTCAAATCTTGAACGAACGCACCATATGCCACTCCCTTAACTTCAAAAGAAATCATTCGTCAGCATCTCTTCATACCTAGGAACAACCCAACAAGGTTGTATCGAGGGAAATATGTTGCTAGAGATCCATTTGCTATGGAGCTCAATGAACTAAAGCCCGAATTTAGGAAAATGGAAGAAGTCTTAAAGGCCAATGTCATGTGCACGGTAGGAAACCGCGATCACATCAATGCTTGTCTTTGCCACATGATGTACAATGTGTCAACCCATCAACCTTTCAACCTTGCTTACTATATCGCCAAGAGAATGGCCGATATTCCAATTCAAGGAAAAATGGCATTGCCTTATGGAATGCTTTTGACCCGTCTCTTTAGAGCTTTTGCACCCATTCCTAGAAATGCCTTAGGATTTGTTCCCGAATATGATGAGATCGAACGCACCTTCGTTCCCTTGAGCGACTTTAGGGTAGCGGTTGACAAGGGCAAACGTCCTCGTGCTCAAACATCATCATCATCATCATCTATGAGTGACGATGATGGGTTGCCAAACTCTAGGATTCCCCCTCCGGAGTACTTGACCCAACTACCACCAATCCCAAATGAATCAGCCGAGTATCGAAACATCAAAGGAATGGTGAAGAATTTAGGACGTTGGATGATGAAGCTTCATAAGGGCATGAAGAAATTGAAGAAGAAGTTGAGTTAAAGGAGTGTGTGGAAAACTAGAAGGGGGGTTGAATAGTTTTACCGTTTAAAATTAATTTAAACCGTTTTGTTTGTTATGTGAATTCAATTAAACTTATGCACATAGAGATAATCAAACAATATATCTGAAAGGAAAAGAGAGGAATGATCAAACCACATAACACGGATGATTATAGTGGTTCGGCTACAAGGACTCTTTTCCTTGCCCTACTCCACTTCCCCGAGCCTTTAACTCGAGAGTTATTCTTCACTAAGAAACAAACTCTCTTCAAGGTGGAGAAAACCTTTACAAGTTGCTTACTTCCTTTTAAGCTAAACACCGAGTTCTACTTCAGGGCAGAACTAACCCAACGTCGCCTATACACTTACCGACACTTAGCTAAATGTCGAGTTTTTTCACAAGGGTACAACCACTCCCTACACTCTTTGTGTTTTGAGGACTAAAACACTAACCACACTCACTGAGATAAATGATACAAATAATGATGTGTGAATTACACAGAGATCACACAGACACTAACTACTACAACTTGCAACAGTATGTTTTGTTGAAGTTCTTTTGCTTGATCTTCTTTGCTACAAAAGATAGATCAAATGATATGAATAAATGATGTTAGTAATATGAATGAGTATATATGTATTCTACTTTCTAAGTGATGAAAAGGCCAAGTGATCAGCTTGCTATTTATAGGCAAGCTGAGAAACACTCGGCGGATCCGGCGGATCCCTTAAAAGGGATCCGTCCTTTATGTCGAAAGGATCCGTGGACATGCCAGAGGTAAGACAGCTAAGAGATTTTCCAAATCTCTCCAATCTCTCCATATCTTTGTGTTGTCATATCAAGATCATCCAATGTCAACTATCTTACTTGAAGATCTATCCAAGATATTATAAGATCTTACCAAGATTACATGTATGATGCATGCCATGATGTCATTGTATCATTTAAGAAATAAAGTTTCCTTTTAAGGAAATAATCATGTATATGTATGAAATGTATTTCCAAGTAAACTTGTAAAATGTGTTCTTAAAGATACTTTAGCTAGTATTTATAATTTGCTTAAAGATATACTTTGTAATTGTCATTAACAAAACTAAGCAAAGATCGTAAAATATAAATAACATTTTTGGGACGATATTTGTATTAACAATCTCCCCCTTTTTGTTGATGACAAAACATAAAGTATATTTTTGAGCAAAAGAATAAGTATAGCATGAGTTCTTTAAAATATAGATTAAGTTTGTTTTATTTGAGTTTAAAAACTTTTTATTTAAAAAGTATATGTCTGTGATGATTCACAGTTATGCACACTTAATCCTTTCTCCCCCTTTTTGTCGAAACAAAAAGAAGGGTTGCGTAGCGGAATGCGATTTTGAGAACTTTAAGAGCTCCCCCTTGTTTGATACTCCCCCTAAATGGAGTAACAAGGTAATGATGCATGATCCTACAAAACAAATTGTTAGAATATGAAATGCTCCCCTCGGTGTATACTGTCATTATAAAAGTCCCAACGTATACATTTGAAGAGTATGAGATGCTACAAAAAAAATGTTAGTTGTGAGCAGCTTCAATGGAGAAGCATAATGCATATGAAATGGTCATCCAAATAGGACTTTTAATCTATTTGACTTGAAAAAGTCAACAGGTAGTGTCTGATCAAAATTTTGTACCTAAAGTACATGATCAAACTATAATGTTAGTCACCTAAATAACAAGAATATGCTATGTTGATCACTTATAAGTATAAAAACATCACATTCATTAATTGAAAATTGTGTGACAGAAGTCACAACCATAGTATGATACAACATGAAAATGAAACATACATCCTAAAAATTTAAAAAGGTCCTATATAATGAGATTAGAATACTCCTATTGAGGAGAATGAGAGATGGCGTTTAGACGCTCAAGAATGTGGTTCAATATGAACCTCATTTCATTTTGGAGCTCGTGCACCAAAATGTTTGTCCTTTGAGCTATGTGAGTGGTTCTTTCACACATGTTGTAATCATGGCGAGAAAAACCGGGCGGAAAAGTAGGCTCATTTTGTTGAGGTGGTGGTGGTGTTTGGAGGGAGTTCATGAGAATGTTTTAGAGGTTTATAGCTTCATTGAGGCGGTGATCTACTATATCCAAGAGAGTGTAGAGATGGTTAGGTTCTTCACTAATCTCCTCGTGTGTTTGAGGCAAATTGATCCACATTGCCTCGTCTATGGCAATGAGAGTTGATGTGGGTGACAAAGGTGGTATTTGAGGTTGAGATGATTGTGCATCATGATATAAAGTGCCATGGATATTCGTAAACATCGGATGAAAAAGCATAGGTTGTTGATTTTCAAAGGTTATGGGTGGAGGATTGGTTGATCTTGGTGGGAGATCCTCCAAGTCATCAAGGTATGGATGTGGTGATGTAGGTGGAGTCCTAAATAGCTCCATAGGTTGCAATCTGGGTGATTTTGGGGGTGATGGAGATTTGACAGTCTGTGATGGAGTGGGTGATGGTGTGGTTGCTATGGGTGTGATTGTTAGAGGAGTTTGTATGACCATATTGGATGGTGTTGGTGTTGATAGTGTGAGGAAATTTTCCCTAGCAATGGGTGATGATATATTGAGAGGAGAATTTTCCTCAGATGATGAGTTTGCTAAGTTGACAAATCAACATGGTTTAACACTAATGTGGGCTGTTCTTCTTGGAGGTCTAGAGATGGAAGAGTTGTTTGACTTGGTCATGGTGAAGTATGATAGCTAAGATGTACAGGAGAGGAAATGGTTGTTGTGTGAAGTGATGATTCTAAAATACTAATTTATAGGCAGAAGGTATATGAGTTTGTGTGTTTGGATTTGATGTGTATCCAATAGAGAATGTTGGTTCTGAATGATTTGGAACAAAGATTTGTGCAAGTCACATCACATAAGTCAATCCATAGAACTTATGTTGAGTAAGAGGAGGAAGATATGCAGTAAATGCAAAGGGATAGTGTAAAATCCTGTGATGTGATGTACTCACGGATTTGAAGGATCCCTAAAAAGGGTTCCTTACTTGTAACAGAAAGGTCACTTACTTCCTAAGATCAAATTTTGGTGGGAAATTTTGTTCTTATGTTTCTAAGGGTTTTTAAGTCATTCTTAAGATTTATAGTGATCAGTGAACCTATTCTAAATGACACTAGAAACTAAAGTCAAAGAATCGGGATGAGTCGAAAAGTTTTAAGAATTTGACTGTTATACCTGCGGATCCAAATGATAATGCGTGCGGATCCAATTTATGGGATCCGCAGTATCCGCAAGCTGAAGGTTGGCGAAACCAACGATAACACATGGCGGATCCATAATGAGGGATCCGCTAGATCCGTACTACAAATATTTGATCACCAACAAACATTGAAATATAACTTTTATTCATTGAAAATTTGTTTGTGACAAGCATCTCAAACTTGAAGTTACATTAGAAAATTCATATAGATTGAAGAAATCATAGAGTAATTTTATGAAGTACACTTAGATGATACTTAAGTAAAGCTAACAACTTTTATGAAGTGGAGTTTGTTGGTGTTGATGAAGATATGATAGAATCTAGCCACATAGTTTCTAAATCCTTGGTGTCACAAGGGTTAGTGTCATGTTCTTCATTTTCTTGAGTGTTTGTTTGATTGAGCCACATTGAATCATCAATGCTTTGAAGTGTGGTGAGTAAATCATGTGGTTGAAGATTGGGTGAATTTAGTGGTGATGATGATTTTCTTCCTTCAGATTGTGAAGGTGATGGTGAAGAAGCTATTGGTGTAGTTATAGGTGACGGTGTACTATACGTGGGTAATGATGTTGTACCTAGTGGAATTATGATTGGTGATGGTGAGTTCGGAGATGAAGGCATGATAGAAGTTGTAGTGGTAGTAGTGAATATGATTGGTGAGCCTAAGTTTGGAACTGGATTAATGAGCCAGTAAGGTCTAACACTAATTCTAGCGGTTTGTCTGTATGATCTAGACATATGAGATTTGTGAAGTTTATAGGAGTGGTGTGCAAAAATGATGATGTTGGTGTTTGTTATGATCATCTTAAGGTTCTAATATGTAATTCCTATTTTTATGGAAATTGGTGTTTGGATTAATGGTTTGTAAATTTCAAGGACTTGGAACAAGAAAAAGTAATTTGTCCTAATGACAAAGTCAATCCATAGAAATGGAGTCGACATGAAGGTGTGTAGAATGATGACTCAAAAGTGAGAAATGTGATTGATTCACTGTTTTCGAGAGAGAGAGTCTGTGAGTTATGAGTAGGACAAGATATTCAAATTTTGGTGGGAGGTGGATTTTCCTAAGATGTTTAAACAACACTCTAAGTATTGGAATGAGTTTGGATTTTGTGAAACAGATTATTATGTATTCCTGCGGATCCAATTGCCAAGGCATGCGGATCCAAAACTTTTGAATCCGTCTGATCCGCAGGTTTAAGATTGGCAGATCCAACATAAACACTAGGCGGATCCAATTTTAGGGATCCGCCAGATCCGTCGAACAAATATCCTAAAACAAACAGAGAGCAATGCAAATTTCGCGTTTCTCGAAGAAGACTTGAAAATACTCCTAGAATATATTAATTAGCTAATATGCACTATAAACATGCTAAATATGTATATTCTAACATACATTTGCATATGGATAAATCCGTTCATCATAACTTACTTAAAATTGAGTTAAGCCAAATAGTAGCTTATTCTCGGGAAATTGATAACATTAAATGTTATCGACCTGCAAATATGAGTTAGTTGACATCAAGTACTACCATAATAAGAAATACATATGTCTAACAAAACATTGTCTAATAAAGATTAGTCCCAAAAGCTCCACTATCTTACTTATCTCTTAACATTTTGAGTATTTTCTTCTGATCCTTGCGAAGTTTCATCATCCATCGTCCTACATTCTTCAAAATTCCCTTTCTTTCTCGATGTTCCCCAGACTCATTATCAATGGAAGGAAGTTGACGTAAGTAATCGAGTGGGGGGATCTTGGAGTTAGGTAAACCATCTTCATCGCTAGCCGATGATGATGAAGATGAAATATAGGCACGTTTTCCTTTCCCAACTGTTACTCTCTTTTCACTAAGTGGAACGAAAGTATGTTGGATTTCGGTGTAGTCTGGAAGAAAACCAACTGAGTTTGGAGGGATGGGAACTGAAGCTTTGAATAGACGGGTGAGGAGCATTCCATATGGCATTACGGTTTTTCCTAAGATAGGTATGTCAACCATTCTTTTGGCGATGTAGTAAGCCAAATTGAATTGTTGATGGGTTGACACACAGTAGAGCATGTAACATAAGCTTGCATTCACATGATCTTTGTTTCCAACAGTGCTAATAACATTTTCCCTAAGAATTTCTTCTAGTTTCTTAAATTCAGGTTTGAGTTCATTAAGTTCCATAGCAAATGGATCTAGATTTACTTGTTTGCCACGGAGTTTCTTAGAAGGGTTGGTTCTAGGTTTGAAGAGGTGATCACGGATAATTTCTTTGGGAGCGAGTGGAGTGTCGTATGGGAATTCACGACCAAGGTTAGACTTAAGAATGGATAAGGGCCATTTGTCTGAGTAGAAACGAGTTCCTTGACTAGGAACACCTAAGACTTCTGCGAAGTGAGCTAAACGAAAACTGAATTGATTTTGGTTTATTTTGAAGTGAATGTTTAGTAATCCTAAGTCATCAGTACTAAGTTTTACTGAAGCATAAAACTCAAGAATGAACCTAGGAACGATAGGCTCATTTATGTCTAGGAGTGAATCAAAGTGGATGAAGGCTAGTTGTTCACGAATGTTAGTTTCTTCTAAGAATGATGAGTCTATAGTTCTACCTTCATGAACATAACAGTTTTCTAGTGTTTTAAAAATCTTGACCTGAGCATCAGTTAGACCTTTGGTTTGATGATGTTTGGGTAGATACTTGGTAGTCTTTTTGTGATCATAATTAGTTGCGGGAGGCATGATTCACCTAGACATGAATGTTATAATTTTAGTTAGAAATATCCTAAATGAGTGCAATGTGAAGGTGCGATTATCTCGACTTCTTTGAAGCAGGTTTTTGCGAGATAATTCAAATGCTTTTGTTTTAAAAATATCCAACAAGTACATTTAAATTTTATGATGTTTTTAAAACATAACGTTTTTGATTTTGTATGAACAATGATTGAGAGGTGTTTTGAGAAGTATTTCAATGGAGTATTTGATGATATTTTTAATCAAAAACTGATTCAATGTGTTTTTGAAATGCTTCATGATTTGACCAATATATGATTCTAATTTTTGATTTTGGTGTAACTAATTAGGAATCCTAGTCATTGATAAGGAATTAGAATGAATTAGAATACTTACAGTTTGATCAATTAAGCACGAGTTGATTGTGGAGAGAAGTCTAATTTTTTAGTTTAGAGTGATGGGGGTCGACAATCAGTAGGTTAATTTGTGTACTGAGAAATAAGGAGTGTTTGTTTATTTGGGAATTTTTCTCAGTAGTCTATGGATCCAGCGGATCCCAAAAAAGGGTTCCGCCCTTGTTATCGAAGGGATCCGCAGGATCAGAAAATGTGTTAGCTTATCTCCGTTTTTGGTTTGAACTAGGATTCTAACAAATGTTTTAACTACTTTCTAGGTTTCAGTAAACCATAGATAGAAGTAAGGTTCTTACTTGAGGTATTTGTGAGAGGATTATTTATCTTCTGAGAAACTTTCTCACCTCGGGATATTTACTCATCTAAGCATTGTATAATACGGAGATGATGATGGAAAGCAAAACTTTTGCTGGGATGAATGGTTTGCAATTGCAACACAGGAGAAGGTTTATAAAGGTCAATATCATAGACCACGAGAGTTTTCTCCACACTTTGCTTTAAAATAGCAAGGACTGTTTGTTTCTTAGTAAATTATGATGTGATACAATGTCTCACATTAGTACACACTTTGTTTATTCCTATATCTCTAATTACAGAGTTTAAATATGGTTTTTACACCTGATTCTTTGGGATATCGTAAATGTCTCTTAAGTTGTTTCAAGTAGGAATCATTTTGAAAGTGTAGACTATATCATATTTTGAATACTAGCTATGGGATAGAGTATTCTATCTAATGCATTTCTGTGTTTAGGGTCATCTAACTTTATCCTTGGTGAGTGATTTTCAAAGGTCATCATTTACCAAAGATGATGTCTTTGGGAAGAGGAGGACCTTTGTTAAATGTTGAGTTCAACAACTCTTTTGACTTTTGAGAATGATGTAAATCTTACATTTTCATAAATTCCTGAGAAATGTACCTTTTTATGATTAGGGTTGAAGTGGTGAGATTATTCTAAATTAACTTCTTTCTAAGTATTCTGAGGAATCCTAGAGTTAAGTCGGAACTTAATTTATAATATTCATGGAAGTGACAACATATCTAATTACTCACAAAGGTGTTGGTTATATCTCAACTTGGTTAGAATCCTAATAGATTTATTGAACTCGTTGAGATATTATCCAAGAAGATGAGACACTACTTGTCTTTAGGTGTTTTATGTCATAATTTTCCTACTTATTATGCCAACTTGAATGCTTTATTTCTATCACCACAAAGGATGTGTTACTAATCACGGTACCTAATAACTTATACTTAGTGAGTATGAATCTGAATTATCTATAAGAACAATCATCATGAGAAGTCAAGAGAAAACGTACCTTTTTACAATGATAGTTTCTAAGAATGCTATGTAATCTCCGTTGAACACTTTGTGGATTAAGAAGATACATTTGTTTTCAGCAATGTATCTTGGAGTTCCATAAATCCATAATCCTTTCTTTCAGGCGTACCAAATGAAAGCTCAAGTATAAGATCCCCAACATCTCATGGGTTCATTTGGTTTAATCACAATATTACCATGGTTCACTAATATCTTGGAGGTAATCAAATGGAATTTGTTCACTAAACACTGTTTCTTTACTTACTGGAGTGTCTACTGTCGTTTTAACTTCATTCTTATCTTTTCTTCTAATTGTATTATTGTTAGGTTCTCTAGATAACTTAACAGGTTTAGTACTTTTTATGTTTTGACTTTTTCCTACGGATCCTTTGGTTATCTCACGCGGATCCAAATGTTTGGATCCGTGGGATCCGTGGGTCATTGATTCAGTTGGTGTAGTTTGATTCTGAAAATCACTTAAGCAACCATTTTTCATAAAATCTGGTTTGAAACTACCATGAGGTATTTTTAGTAACCTCAGTATGTCATCTACATTGTTTAGATGTTTATCAAATCTCTTAAGTTTGTTGTGTTTGATAAAATCTTTTTGTGTGAATATTACTGTTTCTATTTCGTGTTTTAGTTTCTGACATGATAAGCATGTTCTAATACCATTGTCTCTTTCTAATCCTATGATCTTTTCTTTTAACCGATGAATTTCATTTTCTAAGAGTTCCTTTGTGGTTTTTAAGATCTTATTATTGCTCATGATTTTAGGAATGATTTTATATAATTTATTATATTCTATATCTGACATGTTATCATTAATGAAAGAGTATGAATCAGATTGTACCTCATTAGCCATAAGAGCAACCTTGTTGTTTATTGGCTTGTCGTCATCTTTTTCACTTTCATTCCAAGTTCTACTAGTGGATTTGTTCTTTGAAGGCTTTGAACATTCTTCTACTAAATGACTAGAATTCCTGCATTTAGAGTAATCCCTACGATTCTTTGATTTCACATAGATCCCAAAACGGTTTTCCCAAAACGTAAAATTGTCTTGTTTAAATAGTGGCGGTTCTTGCATAGATTTTTCTTCTTTAAAGTTTTCAAAATCCATGGGTCGTTTTAAGTTTTAAAATACAGTATATTTTAATAATCTTAAGTAACGTGGCTCTTGATGCCAATTGTGGAAAACTAGAAGGGGGGGTTGAATAGTTTTACCGTTTAAAATTAATTTAAACCGTTTTTTTTGTTATGTGAATTCAATTAAACTTATGCATATAGAGATAATCAAACAATATATCTGAAAGGAAAAGAGAGGAATGATCAAACCACATAACACGGATGATTATAGTGGTTCGGCTACAAGGACTCTTTTCCTTGCCCTACTCCACTTCCCCGAGCCTTTAACTCGAGAGTTATTCTTCACTAAGAAACAAACTCTCTTCAAGGTAGAGAAAACCTTTACACGTTGCTTACTTCCTTTTCCGGTACTAAGCTAAACACCGAGTTCTACTTCAGGGCAGAACTAACCCAACGTCGCCTATACACTTACCGACACTAAGCTAAATGTCGAGTTCTTTCACAAGGGTACAACCACTCCCTACACTCTTTGTGTTTTGAGGACTAAAACACTAACCACACTCACTGAGATAAATGATACAAATAATGATGTGTGAATTACACAGAGATCACACAGACACTAACTACTACAACTTGCAACAGTATGTTTTGTTGAAGTTCTTTTGCTTGATCTTCTTTTGAATTACACATAGATCACACAGTAACTATACTAAAGGTTTACACGTCTGTGTTGAACCTTCTTAAATGATACAATGACATCATGGCATGCATCATACATGTAATCTTGGTAAGATCTTGTATGATGCATGCCATGATGTCATTGTATCATTTAAGAAATAAAGTTTCCTTTTAAGGAAATAATCATGTATATGTATGAAATGTATTTCCAAGTAAACTTGTGAAATGTAAAATGTGTTCTTAAAGAGACTTTAGCTAGTATTTATAATTTGCTTAAAGATATACTTTGTAATTGTCATTAACAAAACTAAGCAAAGATCGTAAAATATAAATAACGTTTTTGGGACGATATTTGTATTAACAGAGTGTTTGGCTCTAAACATTATTAGACAATGTAGTATTAATAATGGTTGTTTCTTAACTTGTTATGATGATATTTGATGTGTATCTGAACTAACTAAGAATTGCAGGTCGATAACACTTGATGTTATCAATTTTTCGAGTTTAGGCCTATGCTTGGCTTAACTCCTCATAAGGTAAGTTCCCATGAACGGATTAATCTATGATTAAACATGTGTTAGTATTATCATATTTGATTGTTTTGCATTACATATTAGATGATAGATATGCTCCAGAAGAATTTTTGGGTTTTCGTCGAAAAACGAAAAATATGCACATCTCTCTGTTTAGTTTTAGTAGTTTTGATCCAAGGATCTGGCGGATCCCTCATTTTGGATCCGCCATGTGTTAACGTTGGCTCTGCTATTTTTCAACCTGCGGATCCGAAATTTTGGATCCGCACGCCTTGTCGATTGGATCCGCAGGTATAACAGTAAACTTCTTAAAACTTTTCGACTCATCCCAATTCTTAGATTTTAGTTTCTAGTATTCTTTAGAATAGGTTTACTGATCATTATATATCTTAGAATGATTTAGAAACTCTTAGAAACTTAAGAATAACATTTCCCTCCAAAATTTGAATTTTTAAATTTAAGGAGTGAGTTACCTTTCTAATACAAACAAGGAACCCTTTTTAGGGATCCTTCAAATCCGTGGGTACATCACATCACAGGATTTTCCACTACCCCTTTGCATTTACTGCATATCTTCATCATATTACTCAACTTAAGTTCTATGGATTGACTTATGTGATGTGATTTGCACAAATTTTTGTTCCAAATCATTAGGAACCAACATTCTCTATTGGATTTACATCAAATCCAAACACTAGTTTCTATAAACCATCTGCCTATATATTAAGATCATAACTTAGAGCAAAAGTCACCCATTCACCTTCTTCACAACATATAACCTGTACATCTTAGTTCTCTTAGCTCACCATGACCAAATCAACCAACTCCTCCACTTCTAGACCTCCAAAACGCACTGCCCGCATTAGTGTTAAGCCCTGTTGCTTCATAAATCTTGATAACTCATCATCATAGGAATCATCTCCTCTTAATATCTCATCTCCTATAGCGAGTGAAAATTTCCTTACTTTATCCACACCTACACCATCAAATGTTGTCATACAAACTCCACCTCCAACCATAACTCCAATAGCAACCACACCACCACCCACTCCATCACAGACTGTCAAATCTCAATCACAACCAAACTCACCCAAACTCCAACCCATGGAGCTATTTAGGACTCCACCTACATCACCTCATCCATACCTTGATGACTTGGAGGATCTCCCACAAAGATCAAACAATCCTCCACCCATGACCTTTGAGGGTCAAGAGCCTATGCTTTTTCATCCGATTTCCCCGGATATCCATGGTCCTTTATACCATGATGCACCATCATCTCAACCACCACCTCTCTCACCCACATCAACTCTCATTGCCATAGACGAGGCAATGTGGATCAATTTGCCTCAAACCCAAGAGGAGATTAGTGAAGAGCTCAACCGTCTCTACACTCTCTCGGGTATGGTAGATCACCGCCTCAACGAAGCCATGGACCTCCAAAACATCCTCATGAACTCCCTCTAAACACCACCAACAACCAATGAACAAGCACAACCACCACCACCCAACAACCAATCACCACCACCACCACCACAACCAAATAAGTCTACTATTCCGCCCAGTTTTGCTCGCCATGATTGCAACATGTGTGAAAGAACCGCTCACATAGCTCAAAGGACATACATTTTGGTGCACGAGCTCCAAAATGAAACAAGGTTCATTTTGAACCACATTCTTGAGCGCCTAAACGCCATCTCTCATCCTCCTCAATAGGAGAATTTTAGTCTCATTATATAGGACCTTTTAGATGTTGTTGTGGGACTTTTTATTTTTTAGGATGTATTTTTCATTTTCATGTAACATCATATTATGTTTGTTACTTTTGTCACATAATTTTCAATGAATGAATGTGATGTTTTTATGCTTATGAGTGATCAACATAAAGCATATTATCATTAGTTAGGTAACTAACATCATTATATAGCTATTTGGAATCTACATTCTAGTTTGATCACTTGTACTTTAGGTACAAAATTTTGATCAGACACTACATTTTGACTTTTTAAAGTCAACTAGATTATCATTCTTATTTGGATGACCATTTCATATGCATTATGCTTCTCCATTGAAGCTATTCATAACTAACATTTCCTTTGCAGCATCTCATACCCTTCTAATGTATACGTTGGGACTCTTGTAATGGGGAGTATACATCAAGGGGGAGCATTTCATTTTTCTAACCATTTGTTTTGTAGGATCATGCATCATTACCTTGTTACTCCATTTAGGGGGAGTATCAAACAAGGGGGAGCTCTTAAAGTTCTCAAAATCGCATTCCGCTACGTAACTCTTCTTTTTGTTTTGACAAAAAGGGGAATGAAGGATTAAGTTTGCATAACTGTGAATTATCACAGTACAAGCACTTTTGCATAAAAAAAATTTTTTAACTCAAATAAAACAAACTTAATCTATATTTTAAAGAACTCATGCTATATTTATTCCTTTGCTCAAAAATATACTTTATGTTTTGTCATCAACAAAAAGGGGGAGATTGTTAATACAAATATCGTCCTAAAAACGTTATTTATATTTTACGATCTTTACTTAGTTTTGTTAATGACAATTACAAAGTATATCCTTTAGCAAATTATAAATGCTAGCTAAAGTCTCTTTAAAACACATTTTACATTTCACAAGTTTACTGAGAATTATATTTTACACATCTACTAGTTTATTTCCTTAAAAGGAAACTTTATTTCTAAAATGATACAATGACATCATGGCATGCATCATACATGGATTATGTAATATCTTGGCTAGATCTTCAAGCAAGATAGTTGACTTTGGAAGATTTTGATGTGACATAACAAAGATGTGAAGGATACAGCTGGATATGGAAAGATATCCATTAACTCTTAGCTGTCATGTTTGGCGGAACCAAACGATATCAAAGACGGATCCCTTTTATGGGATCCACCGGATCCGCCGGCTGTTCACCAGCTTGCCTATAAATAGCAAGCTGATCATTTGGACACACCATCACTTATATAGCCTAACATTCATACTCATTCATTTACATATCATCTAACATTTATCATTCATTCATTTCATTGATCTTTCCTTTTGTAGCAAAGGAGATTAAGCATCAAGGTTCAACACAGACGTGAAAAACCTTTAGCATAAGTCACTTTGTGATATAGTTGAAGTTCACACATCATTATTTGTATCATTTATCTCAGTGAGTGTGGTTAGTGTTTTAGTCCTCAAAACACAAAAAGTGTAGGGAGTGGTTGTACCCTTGTGAAAGAACCAAACGGGAGTGGTTGTACCCTTGTAAAGAACTCGACATCTAGCTTAGTGTCGGTAATTGTATAGGCGACGTTAGGTTGGTTCTACGTTGAAATAGAACCCGGTGTTTAGCTTAGTACCAAAAAAGGAAGTAAGCGACGTGTAAAGGTTTTCTCCACCTAGAAGAGAGTTTGTTTCTTAGTGAAGGATAACTCTCGAGTTAGAGGCTCGAGGAATGGAGTAGGGCAAGGAAGAGAGTCCTTGTAGCCGAACCACTATAAACATCCGTGTTGTGTGGTTTGATCTAGTTTTCCACATGATGTTTCTTCTTCTTCTACCATTATTCCCTTACCCTTGTCTGATCTTGATCTCTTTGGCCTTCTTGTGTATACTGCACTAGCAATACCTTGAGAACCACCAGTACCTTCTTCTGGTATACTACCAGTACCATGTGTAGCAATACCAGCACCTTCTTTCATTGTACCAGTACCTTGAGAATCTTGCCTCCCCTGAGTAGCAAACTCCTCTTGGACCAAAGAAACATGCGGATCTTCATCTAATTGGGCAATCTTCCTCCCTTGTTTGGAAGATTCCTCACCGTGACCATTACTCTGACCATCTGATGAACTTGATGAAGAAGAGGAGTCAGTTGATTCCACCAATTTTGCTGATCTCTTTCTTTGGAGTGTCTTGACCTTCTGCTCCAGTTTCTTGACTTTAAGCACCAATTTAGTATACACCTTGCCAAAAACTTTTTTGTGAGTGTTGAGATCAGCCTCCAAGCTAGACACTTTTGTCAGACAATTTGGTACATAGTTCCATCAATTCCATAAGTTTCTGACTGCCCTCTGCACTTTCTGATGTGTGACCTTCAGGGAGAGGTGCATCATGGGGCAAAGACTCAGGCTCCACCATATGGTGAGCCTTTGAGCCACCCAATATTTTCGGTTGGCTTGGTACTCCACCAATAGTACTGGGTTCAAAGAAACTTGGTACTGTTGGTGTTGCCATAGGTTGGGTCTTATTTATGTAACCTCTTTC
This sequence comes from Artemisia tridentata subsp. tridentata, assembly GCA_021014915.2. Classification (NCBI taxonomy): domain Eukaryota; kingdom Viridiplantae; phylum Streptophyta; class Magnoliopsida; order Asterales; family Asteraceae; genus Artemisia; species Artemisia tridentata. The sequence goes on from CP139509.1 coordinate 168,468,676, forward strand.
TTGCCCAGATTCTAAGCCTGAGACAGTAGAAGCAACCCTTCCTATACTGACAATGTTAGCCTCATCTGCTACATGGGGAAGGGTAGGAACTCTGTGTTAAGGTACATCAGAGCCCTCTCTGGATAGTAAACTATCTAGTGATGAGGTTGGTTGTGAGGCTGATTGTTCAGAACTTGTGGGTGTGTGTTGGGGATCAACTCGGGTTGTTGACCCTTCACCCTGTACCTGTAGCATTGAATCAAATAATGGAACTTCTATCCTACTGTACCCTTTTGAGGCCATCTTCATATTACTGAAAAGTTTTTGGGTAAGTTTGGGTGTTGGATAAACATTTTTGTGAGGAAGAAGCTGATGTGCCCTCATGTTCAAAATAGTTTGAATGAACCTGGGATACATCAAAAAATTTTATTTGCTATCAACATTTTTGACCATTCCTTCAAAGATGAGTTTTGAAAAGTTAAAAGTCCTATCAGTAGCTAGGTAGATGAGAGCAGTTGCAAATTTGCAATATTGCTACTGAATTGTTCCCATTAGGTTTTTTTTAGGACTAAGACAGTGAAGGATGGTGTGTATTAAAAACCTCCATTGTGGGGCAAAACAACCTTTTTGAAAAGTTACAGATTGTGATTGGATTTTGTACCCTACTCTGGTTAAATTTTCAAAAATTTCAGTGTTGGGCATAGCACTAATACCATTGTCATCATTCAGGTGGAGATGCCTCCTGAATGATGATTCAGTAAGAGTGATAGATTTGCCATCCACTGTGGCATTTAGCTCTTTGTCTCCATTCTCAAACATTCTGACAGTAGTTGTCTGCCAAAACTCTTTGATATGGGAGACATAGATAGTGGGATTAAGAAGTAAGGAATACCTTATGTGAGAACCATTTAAAAAGTCCACTATCTGATGGAATTGGGTGTCATCCTCTGCTTTTTCCAAATAAGCTACCATGTTGTGTTTATTGACAAAGGTTAAAGTAGCCATGATTGTTAGTAAATTATTGATTTGATGCTGGGATTAAAGTAATTTAGGTTAGAAAGTAGGTTGAAGAAAGTGAATTGAGATATTATGAAAGACTTATGAGGGTTTCTATTGGACTGAATTCAAGTAAAAGATAACTTTTGATTTAAGAAAGGTGAATATAAGAGATTAAAAGTAAAAATATCCAAAAAGTAAACCCTTAAGATAAGGAATTGTCAGTAAAAATCTCAACAAACTTCCCAACGGCTATTTTCAAAAAGCTGTAATTTCGCACCAGTACTAACGTCTATCCAGCACTACAAACTTAAACCTACCAGTACTAACTTTTTGCCTGGCAGTACTAACTTTTGGAAAAAGTTTGACTTAGCAGTATGAACTCAATTTTGATTAAAAACTATACTGCTTACAACCATTTTGAAGGGATTAAGTGTAAAGACAGATACTTAATCATAATTTTGGATTAATGCAACATCTGGTTGTGTGAGAACCAATGATTTCAGTTATAAATAACTGCCTGTGATCAGATAAACTCATCCAGAGAGCTTTCTTAACAGGGTTTCCAGCTCGTGGCAGGTGTTGCCTCCAACACAAATGTGTTAGATTCACGTTTGCTCGATGTTCTCTCTACCAGATGGCCTTGTACTAACACATTATACTAAAAGTATAAAATGGTAGAGAGTGAGTTAGATCAGTTACTATCTGACTAACTATGTCATTAATTCCAATATAAAACATCATAATAAGACTTCAACAAAGGAATTTTAAAGAACCTCTCAACATTGGTATAAAACCTTTGTTAAGGGATGCCCAAATTCAGTCCATCATTAAATGATGCTTGTACTAATTTTTTTATTCTGATGTGTATCCTCCTCTGCATATCTTGTTTCATCATTTGGTTGCTCAACCATTTTACGGCTTCTTTTGTTATCACATCCATGGGGTTCGACCATGGTAGGGACACCGTTGTTAACATATCCTTCCTGTGTTTTATTAAAACATGGTTAATAATATACAACTTTCATTTTAAACATGTAATATAACTCTTTATATCAATAGTTATAAAAATATAAAAAACTATATTTGTTTATAACTTAACTATCTTTTGGCGGGTTTTCTAAATTGAAAATATGAGTGCTAGATCTTCTGCCAGGTGTGTTACTCTCAAACATACATGCATCTATTAAAGATTTTTTATTTTTATGTGAATTTAAGAATACAAATTAATTAATAAATTGTGTTAACTAATAAAATACCTACCTTGTAGGCTTTTATTCTCCTGATTATCACATGATGCTTAATTCAACGCTGTAAATTAAAGACAATGTAATTGTTAATCTAATAAATATATATGATTCATGACAATAGAAAACATTGAATATCTAATGAATGTTTAAAACCATAATACCTACCTTGTAGGGTTTTATTCTCCTGATTATCACCTGATGCTTCATTCAACGCTGTAAATTAAAGACGATGTAATTGTTAATCTAATAAATATATATGATTCATGACAATAGAAAACATTGAATATCTAATGAATGTTTAAAACCATAATACCTACCTTGTAGGCTTTTATTCTCCTGATTATCACCTGGTGCTTCATTCAACGCAGTAAATTAAAGACGATGTAATTGTTAATCTAATAAATATATATGATTCATGACAATAAAAAACATTGAATATCTAATGAATGTTTAAAACCATGCATGTTTAATTGTTAAATGTTTAAAACCATGCATGTTTAATTGTTAAATGTTTAAAACCATGCATGTTTAATTGTTAATAAACAAACCACCTGCTGAATCCAATATAATGTTGTTGGTTGCCTCCTCAGTTGCTGCTGGAAATTTGTACACAAACAATTCTTAATTACATATGAAAACCTAAGCATGCATATTATAACAATAAGGTTCCAGCAGTACCAACTTTCAACTTAGTACTGCTTCTTTAAACACTAAGTTTCAAGTTAGTACTGCTCTTTTAAACTTAGTACTGCTAAACATTTTTAGTAACTCAGAATTCAAAATTATATAAGCAGTTCATAATACCAATCATATTCATAAACAAACAATCAATGTTTAACTCATAATACGATTCATATTCATAACCAAACAATCAATGTCTAACTGTTTATTATAAAAATTACCCGATGAATCAACTATAGTGTTTTTGTTTTCTTCTTTTTCGTTCCAGTTTCAGTCATCTTTTTAACGTTTGATCTTGACAGCCTTGCTGAATGTCTTTGTGGTTGCATATTCATATATGGATTGTGTATAATGTGTGTTTGTGAATGAGTTATGATATGGCATAATAAGCCATATATATAATATAGAATTAGGTTTAAAAACATAGAAACCGAATCCGAAACGGGCTAATATCACAATGAATATTTTCCATACTTATCAAATACTAAAAATATGATGATTGCGTGGTATCCTTTATAGAAATTTGTCTGCATAATCTAATCAAAAAATTAAGGTGGTTCAGTAGGTAAATGAGGACATAATATGAACATGGTATTGGGTTCGAATCCATGCATGCGTTTTTTTTGACAAATAAATTAACAACCGGATTCTTGCATACGTGGCATTTAATGTGATGATGTGGCCTTTTACGTGAACTTAATTATGCTGGCGTGGACTTAATTATGCTGGCGTGAACTTAATTGTGATGATGTGGCTTTATCTAGTCATGTTTATCCGGTTATATACATATTATAAGTATATATATATATATATATATATATATATATATATATATATATATATATATATATAGGATCCGGTTCCATTGAGAAGGTTTTTATTTTGAGAAGATTGAGAAATCTTCGTTTGAACAAACTGATTCATGTTTTTTATTTGGTTCACAAGTAAAACATCATTTTATGGTGAATCGAATCTATAAATTACAAGTTTGATTAACAAATCATTGTTAAAATCGAGTTATGATGATGATTCATTAAATTTGTACAGATGATTCAGTATTCTACATATATCGCAAAATCGAGAGATTTTTAACATTGATTCAAATTTTTATACACATTTTGAATTTTAATCACATTAAAATGAGTTTTACGCTTGAAAAACATAAATCAAAGTTAAAAATCTATCGTTTTTGAAAACCTTCTCAATCTTCTCAAAATAAAAACCTTCTCAATCGATCCAGATTATATATATATATATATATATATATATATATATATATATATATATATATATACTAGTTTTCGAAGCCCGCCCGATGGGCGGGCATGACTTGTAATTTTACATTTTAATTTGATAAGTGTACCATTTTTTATATTGAATGTGTTAACAATTAAAATAAATGAACATCAAGATTTATAGAACAATTAAAATATACAAAGATTATGTAACAACATAGTATATGATTTAAACTCCAAATGTTATCATAATCCTATTGAAACCTCACATTGTGCACGTCATGTCATGATCATTTTACACTTAATACCGAAACGATTAATAGTTTCCGGATTTGTGTGGTATTGAATCATTGAAACCATGCTTTTAGACGATAGTATAATGACAAGTTTGGTCCCTCAAGTTAAAGTGCAGCTTGTACATTCTCTTCAACACATATCTCTTCTAAAAATCCCGTGATTCTACGGGTCTTTAAGCTAGTATTTAATATTTGCTACACATAGTAAAATCACAGCATAATCATAATATTCAGATCCTCCCCCGGAAAAAAGAAGATATGTATAATCAAACATGGAATTAAAACTATGAACAATACTTTGGATAGTAAATTTGATTCAACTGTCAATTCATCATGTTTTAAAGATTAATGTCATTAATAAAGAATACATGCACTCCATTTGGTTCATTTGTTGTGATGCGTTTTTGGTCACTCTTTCAATTTCTTATTATTAATATGAGTTCATTCATTTGTAATTAAGGTGGATATTAAATTAGTTTATCTACCATACTAAAGTTGAATACCAGCAAGTTTAACATCCCAGCTGATCTCGAAATTAACCACCCAAATGTATCAACATTATCGACCACACAACTCATGGAAAAGGTTTTACTCCAATGAGGCCATGACTATTTTTCACAAACACAAATTGACACTATGGGATTTTATTGAATCATGGTTCTAATTTTGTTATGATACGTAACAGAAGTAAAATATCAAACGCAAAGCTCCATGAATACATTTTTTCAAGATCACTTTCAGTAAACGCATAATGATGCAAAATATATATCATTACAACTGTTGCCATTACATAAATTTTGTTTCAGAGTCTTTCTTTGGCTATTCTATAGATGCAACTTACGTCGAGTGTTATATCATCTAAGATGATAATTACGGTTAAAAATTAACGTTCAAGATGGAAGAAGAAACTACATGCCGAAACCACATATGCTTATGAGTCAGTAGAGCGTCCGTGTGATAATTCAAAAATCTTCGCATTTTTTTAGCTGCATCAATCACACAAACATACTTAAATTATTTCAAGCCATAACCAAAACTAAATCGGTTACTGGAAATTTTTAATAAAATCTTTCCCTTGTTACCTTCTTCGGTTCAATGAAAAATGAGAGTTGCATTTCCTCCTAGTTCCTAAAGAAGAAATACATGAATGATTTTATTGGAATAAGAAAATGAGCATGAAAATGGAAATGTTTATCACAATGGCGAAAGTGCTGAATAAGAAGATGATTCTAGCACCCAATTGGCAGTTGAGCTGTTTCTTATAATCTCTGTGCACCTCTAGTATATATGTAGTGCCTGGTTATTGAGGATCTCAGTCCTCATTGAGGTGATAAAAACTCCCTCATGTGATTCTGTAGTTGGTTAGGCATTTGGGGTTTTCGTAGTACAACTCCTGTTCAATTGTTTCAACATTATCAGAAGTTGAAATGTCGTGGTTCAAGTTAGGCCACTTCTCCTTCTGGTCAGAAATAGCTTTCTGTTTGGTTTCGTGAAGAGATAAATGGTCAAAGCACGCTACTAATTAAACAATACTTATCTTTCAGAAGTATATTGGGTCCAATCAGCTATGGCTCTCTATAGTTAAACCTAAACCAAATCTGACCGCTAAAACAAATGAGTTTCGCTCACTGATGCAACTTTATTACTGATATTACTTGAACGCAACTTTACTTCTGTGATCTTGCCTACAAAACATACCAATGACTAAAAAGTTGCTTAGGTAAGTTGGTACCTGTTTAACACAGTTTGTTACAGGGGTCGCTCGGTATTTACCCCTGGCCTCTCATAATTTACCCTTTACTAAATTATGATATTTATCCCAAGTCTAGCAGTTTTATATTGTTACTCTTAAACGTTACTTTATTCAAACTTTAAGTAGCATAAACAAATCATGATCAGTAGCATTAACTGCTTAATTTTACCTCTTCATTTTGTTATGTAAAAATAGCTAGTAGCACTGGTTGCTTAATTTTTTACTACATTAGAATAGTCAATTAAATATTAACCTATATAGAATACATCACAAAAAAGGATTCAAAAGAATATAACTAACCTTCAGACTCAGTGTTGCCTGAAACCACATATTGAATGTCCGTATCATGATTCACTAAGCCTTGTGAGAGAATGTATTCCATCCCACGAGCAATGTCTAAAGACATGTTAATAAGTTTTTCTAATGGAAGATATTCCTTTTCTTTTCCAGTATTATCTTCAAGCTTATGCAAGTATGCCCTCAATGAACCTTATGAAAGGTAATCTGTGATAATACAGAAAACTGGTGGTTGTATACACGCAGGACAAAAAAAAATTCTTATAAACCATTGTCAACAACCTCTAATAAACTTGACTTCGCTTCGTATATATTGACCTATTGATGTTATTTACTCAGGCCTAACTCCAAAAGATGATATCTGGTTGCTAAACTTAATGTTGACATATGCGTCTGAATAAAAGGATTAGTAACAATCGATTAAATATATAATTATGATGTTATGAGTATCTTGACTCGTTTTTCCTTACGGTCTTGAATTCGACATTGAATAGCATATGAGACTTTTCGAAAATTATTATAATAATATTATCAAAAAAGTAGTAGTATATTTTATGTAGTCTTAGTGTTCAGCTTCTTCAGCGAGGTCCTCATTAGTTGACGCAACCGATGCTTCCTGGTGCAATACCTGATTTTCTGATTCGAGGTTGGACAAGTTTGCATATGACCTTTCAATGGTCTCATGAAGACCTGAAATTTTAACTTGTGATTCCTCCAACTCTTTAAAGTCTTTCTTTGCTCTCATTTTCAACTTCATTGTACTTCTGCTCAAATCTCTTCTTCAGCTCCACAATTTTCATCCTGCACATAAACATATAGTAGAAGGTCGATTTTAACCAATTAAAAGAGTAACCTACAATAAGCATCTCTTTAGTTTGGTTTTAATTCTAACAAAAGCATTAAAAAATCATTTTTTTAAATTACAATTTGCATTTCTGAGCATGTAAAACATGTACACCCTCTGATGCTTTTCAAAGTCTAATCTCCATTTAGCTACTCAACGCGCTTCTCCAGCTTGGCCTTAGCTTCTCTAAGGGCCCCGACATCTCGTGCAGCCTGCAATCAAGGAAAATTATTATTTTGGCAATTTTTAGTAGATGATACTTTTGTTTTTTTTGAAAAAGGATATGTACTCACCATCTTTAGCATCCTCGGTTCTTTCCTTGCTACCTTTGATCTCCACAAGCATTGAAGTTGCTAGCAGAACCTTCCGTAAAGCATTGTATCATGTACTGATGTACGTAAAACAAATTGGCTAAACTCTTCAATTTCTATAATCCAATATTAAAGTATTTGTATCCGATTGGCGGGCCTGCAATAATGAAGCAAGATATGATATAAGAAAACAAATAATGGCATAAGAGTGTTGACTGTATCTGAGATATAACGAAAGCACCAGAGATGACGATCATTGAATAAGACACAAAAAAGCATTCAAAGATATATCGACAAGGTATTTGCAACTGACCACGGCGCGAGCGACTGCTAGGGCCACATATGTAGCTGAAGTGGTGGCCGCTGGTTGATTCATATTCATTGTATCTGAGATTTAATGAATGCTCCACACATAAGTATAAGTATAGTTTAATAAAAGACAGAAATTAGATTTTAAACATAGAATAATAAAGTATCTACATTACCGAGATGGCCAAGCTGGCGACTTCTGTTTTGTGGAAAAAAGGAGGAGGTGGTCTCTGTGGTGTTGTTACCGTAAAAATCAAAAGAAGATATCACTATCTGAAACTAAATGATGATGCCATCACCACAGATCACGCCCCACCATGAAAATACTTTCTCCCGGACATTATACCTTGCCGACGATTTGGGCTGGAACATAAAAGAATTGTAATGTAACAGATTATATAAAAAGGTCTCTAAGATTGCTTATTTTAAACTTCCAATTCTTTATATATGACTTCTAACCTCCAAACACTTTTGCTTGGGTAACCATTCAAAGAGTTCTTTCGTCTCCATAATTCGGTTCTTGTTTTCATCTTCAATTAAAGTTTGATCATACCTAGAGATGGTTAAGTTATTAGGTCAATCATGTTAGTGTTTCGAGCTATATACTAAAAAATATCTAAATAAATAATCTTACTCACTAATACAAAATGTTTTCATATATCACATCTTGCTGGTAGCAACTTCAATGTTCGGCCAGATGGCCGTTTTTCACTCCACTGGGTATAAGAGAATTTCATAATGGATCAAATTTTTTCCGGCGATTGTACATGACCCGAGTTAGATAATTGTGCACCTCTTTGGGGCCAAGTGAGTTTCCGTCATCTCACATATTGTCGTGCAAGCTGTATGTAGCATCAAATACTGCTTAAAACTTATAAATTACAATTTGTATTCAAAATTCAAATAAAGTTGGGAGTTTGAACCTACATATAAATGGGTCAATTTATGTTAAGTTCTACCTAAAATGGTCCAAACAGATATTAACATTAATAGAGAATTAGAGATGATTCAAGTCAGCAGTCAAAGTCACCAATGGTTTATTTTCCATGCATATACAACAATCTATGTATTCAATGCTCATACAGTATTTATCCACATTTAATCAAAAATACTTCTAGGTCAACACAAGCCTGATAGCCTAAACGACCAGAACCATTTTTGAAAACCTTACATTCACTGCAAAGCTAAAATAGATGAATTCGCCTTCAAGAACTACACTTAATAAATTATGAGCCACATATACCATATGTAATTACCTCCTTTGCTGTAAGTTGATAACAACGTACCTCTTTTCATAATTAGGGTTTTAGGAAAAGACGCGTAATGCTTTTTTTTACGCTATATATTTAAGAAAAAGATATGTAAGTTTTAAAAGAGATAACACTATATAGAATTTGAGTTACAAAATCTCTTCAAAAAATTGTGGTGGTTCAGTGGTTAACATACCACAAAATATATGCATGGTCTAGAGTTTGAATCTCACCAAGTACAAATTTTTAACATAATTTATGTCCGATTTTTCCTGCAGCAAGAAATGCCAAGTGGCATAGTTTATGATTATGTGGCATTGAGGTGGCATTTATGTGGCATTATCTACGTGTAACGCCTCCTGTTATATATAATGTATATATATATATATATATATATATATATATATATATATATATATATATATATATAGACACACACACTATATCTACAAATAGCACTATACAGTATACACCTCGACTTGCACATCATATTCTTCATATATATATATATATATATATATATATATATATATATATAACACTATACAGTATACACCTCGACTTGCACATCATATTCTTCATATAGTAATCCAGCCCATTTCAAAAAAAAATAAAAAAATGCACATCATCTTCTTCATTTTACTCACACACACACACTTTATTTACACACAAAAACACAAATTGATTTATAGATCGGAAAAAAAAGAAATAAAAGAAAAGAAACTTGACAAGAAATGACGAAGAAGGACGATTTTTTGCTTCGTCGTGCAGACGACGAGCTCGGCTATGGCGAACGATGGCGAATTTGGCCGGTATGGTGGCGAGCCTCGGCGAAGTTGCCATGTCACGATGGCGAGCTCCAACGAGCTCCACACCTAGTGCTCTTATTTACTAATTTCATTGTTTGGGTTTAAGTCACAGTCAAAGGCCAAAAGCTGAAAAATGAAAATGGACAACGTTGGTAAGATCGGATGGCTTGTCAATCTTACGATCTTGCATACGATCCTACACATATCCTACAAGCATTTTGCTAATAGGATAATATGAGTGTACGATCTAATTAACACGCGATCTTGACATCATTGCATTTATGATCTAGTTAATTCAATGTTATCCTACCAGATACCAACCCTGTCATTTTATTCTTCCAAAGGCTTTGCTAAAACTTTGGGCATTCAAAATCAAGAGATGCGGTCATGACGAGGTATAAGAAGTTTACAGTTTCTAAACTGAAGATGAGCACCGAAAGCATTGTTATTAACTTCTGTTTCTTTTGAGACATGTAGTATCGTGAGTAAAAAGATCGACGAGCTAGACAAAGAACATATAGATCAACGCGGTATAGCTAGGTGAAATTTAGTCTGACTCAAGTCACGTTTCAACCTCTACTTTAGATAGTGAAAGTGGTCCGAAATTTGGCAAAGCGTTTCAAAAGCCAGATTAAACACCTTTGTTTTGAAAAAGCCACTTGCTTGTATTGCATCAGTCCTTTTCTTAATCAGTAGCCTCAAATTTCGTAACACATGACCCTACTTTAACTTTCATCTTTATTGTTATGATTAAATGCAAATAAACAAAATAGTTATAACTTTGTGTGCGATTATATTATTGATCTTTACAATTAATTTATGCATTATAAGGGGGAGGGAGTGATAACTATGAATTTTTCAACCCTCCCAAAATTGTCCAATAGCATTATGCCAACTCACCTCGTCTCTCCAGCCCTCCCTACCAGCCCTCCCAACCAATTTCATTGGCGCCCATGATTTTCCAGTCCTCCCAAATTTTTCATTTTCCCCCCCCTAAACTATTAAACTACACAATTTTTAACTAAAACATTTTATAACTAAAACATTTTATAAAAATAACTTTTAGGGAAAAAAAATAAGGCTCAGATCTGTTTAGATGATGGGAACATGCGGATATATCTGCCATGGCTGCAAATATTCAAAAGGTTGCAATATTTTACCATCCTCTGAATTTATTTGCCCCGCAAAGATGCAAGATCATCTCTATATCATGTTCCAATTTCACAATTTGGATCAATAACAAAAATATCATCACAGAATCTAAAAAAAAAAATTCGGCCAAAATTTCGAAATCCGGCCAAGATTAACAGCCAAAATCAAGATCACTGCCAAAGCAGCCAAGCAGCCAAGATCAAGATCACTGCCAAAGCAGCCAAGATCAAGATCAACAACCAAGAAATAAATGCCAAAGCAGCCAAGATCAAGATCAAGATAACAGCCAAGATCAAGATCAGGCCAAGATCAAGATCAGGCCAAGATCAAGATAACAGCTAAAGCAGCCAAGATCAAGATCAAGATCAGGCCAAGATATGCATGCCAACGCTCCATTTGACAAATTCACAAACAAATAAATGTACATTAAACACCCTTCAAGCCAAAAACAATCGGGTTCACAAGCGCGTATATAATCCGTTAACCAAGCCGTTCAACGTACCCTCTAGCCAAAGGAGTGATGAAACCGGCGGCATGGGCAGCCCTCCAAGCAACCCACCAGCCACTCCCTAGGCCCTAACACAACTGAACTGCAAATTAAATTAACGAAAACTTAAATGAAAATTATACCAATGAAAATACATTTAAAACCCAATATATTCATATATTTTGTATCAAGTATTATATAATATAAACACAAATACTTAAAATCAAAGTTGAATAAGAAAGACTTTAACAGTGAAACGGGAACTATTATTTTAAGACGGAGGGGGTACTAATTATCTTTTATTAAGTGAAAGTAAACTAAGCTAATCGAGAACTTGTATTTTAACACCTCTGAAACTTAACAATAAAGAAAATTAAATATACATATGTACGTGTATCAAACTAGACTAAGGGTGGAGGGAGTAACCTTCGAGTTGCCCTTGCGGGTTCTTTGGGTTTGCGAGCAAATGGCTGCTACTGCAGCGAGTTGACAGAAGGGTTTGGTTGAGCGAGTTACAAGCTCGCTGAGGGCTTTGTGATTTAATGTGTGATGTACAACTTTTAATGTGTGATGTACAAGATACTATGGAATAATTGGTGAGAGTGATGGTTGCCAGTAAAAAATGTTGGATTGAGGGTTGGAGGGTTGAAATGAGGTGGAGGGATTTGATTGATTAAAGTTTAGAAGGGTTGGAGGGGATGACTCCTTCCACCCTAATATTTTGTACCTTTGTTTAATTTAGACTAAGTTAATCCAAATTTGAAACGAGAAATAAAAGCAATATAAAATATCATCAATCAAATTTGGTTTAAACGCGTGACAATAATAACATATGGAAAATTACTATTTAAACTATTTTATTTTTAAGTTATACTTTAGTGTCACCAAACCCTTCAAATCAAACCACTCCCATATTCTCTCTATTTATACCCCGTAAAACCTTCTTTACACCAAAATAATAAAACACTATATTCCCACAATTTTCATACTTGAGATCAATATTCATCATGCCCACGATCAAAATTCTATGTGTTTGCTTCGTGTTCAGTGGAATATTGTTTTTTCGACCATGTAACGCTAGATTAATCCACTTTCATAGTAAATCATCATCGGTGGTGTCATATGTGTCTGATCCGCCTTTATCAGCTTTTGTATATTCATCGTCTTCTTTGATTCCTACGCCGTCAATGGAAGAGGAAAGCGGTGGACAAGAAGTTCATAAGGCCGAAAACCATCATCACTCATCTGTTGCTGGTGGTGGTGTGATCATTGGTGGCCTTGCTACGGTGTTTTTTGCAACTCTTTATTGCTACATTAGGGTTACGCGTAAAAAAGATGGTGATGAAAAACATTAAAACCTTTGAGTTTTGTTCTAAGTTTTGGTATTTGGCTTTTTATATATGCAATTATATACGTCTCATGAGTATACCATCAGATTTACCATTTGAGTAATATATGATAATGGTTTTTATTTATTTTGTTTTAGAGATTAATATTTTTTACATGATGTTATGATAATGTATACATTATAATTTCACAAGCAAAATAAGTAGTTGTCGGACATATTAGGCATACAAAGTGGTACCACAGTTTGGTTCGTAACCGAACTATGAAACATACAGCTAGCTGTTATCGAATTCATATTAAATTCTTACTAATTTTGCTAGCAAAGCAATTATTAAATTTAATAAAAACTAGCATGCATAAACATTTTTAGTTACAGATTTAGATTACTACAGTAGTATAACTAAGTCTGTAACGACGCATGTAATTGCTTGTCGCAAATAAAAAATATCAACACTTGTAAGATTTTATCATATGATAAAACAATGTAGCTAGTTAACATATATGCTTTACAAATGACAGATCAAAATAGTTTATTATATTTTTTAGGTTTTTGAAAGGTAGATTCACACAACAAACTATAATATATCACTTAATAATATAATTGTTATGCCCGCATCAATTTCGTCTTTGGTGAGACTTATGCCCGCAACAATTTTAGTTGATGATATAACTATCTTACGGATACTTTTTTTTTTTGGAGGGGGGGGGGGGGGGAGAAAAAAAAAACCTTGATCTCTCCCGTGATGGTGGAAGATGATGATATAAGAAACGAGGCAAAAGATGATGATATACAATGATAATCATTTACGTAAAAAATGATATTCTTCAAGCAAACTTATAAAGAACATGTTTATTTTTGTTCATATTTATAAAAAAAAATAAATAAATGACATCACTAAAAATTTCATGTGTCAAACATATATTTAGAGGCCCTTATTTAATGTATCAAACATATATTTTGAGGCCCTAATAAATTTGGGTCTAGGGTGATCGTCGGCTTTGCCTAACCTCAAAAACGATCCTGATAAGCTATAACTACAGCTTAAACGACTTTCTTCAATTGGCTTGTTTCATTGATTTATTGATACACGTAGCAAAATCTCTAACGTTAATAGTACTGCTAAAAACTATAAATTGCAAAAATCGTCCTTGTGTTTGGCCAAATTGCACGTTTCGTCCTTGTGGTTCAATAAGTGCAAAGATCGTCCTTATTTTGCACTGTTACATGCACTTTTGGTCCTTCAACAGTGAAATTTGGCAAACCACAAAGACGATTTTTGCAATGATGGATGACCAAAAGTGCACGTAACAGTGCAAAATAAGTACGATCTTTGCACTTAATGAACCACAAGGACGAAATGTGCAATTTGGCCAAACCACATGGACGATTTTTGCAATTTACTCTAAAATTTATGTGTTGTAATAAGCTGATGAGTAGTAGTTAACGTGAAAGTATTTTTTTATACCATGTGAAAACCAAGGTTGCAAAAATCACGAATCGGTAGTCGGGCGGTCGACCACCTTGTAACTTGTAATCGGTCTAGGCGGGATTAATCGGTGATTAATCGAATTGGCATTACTGACAAATTTTAGTTATTTCCTGCAAGTTTTGTGTATTTCCGGTGAGTTTTAGGTATTTTCTATTTTCTAAAAAAAACTTGTAATAGACTTAAACAGTTACTATAAGTGATAAAAATAAGTTTACAGTGAGTTTTGGGTGCTTCCGGCAAGATTTATAGGTTTCCGGCAAGTTTGACCACCATTGACCACCGTTGACCACGGTTGACCTAATTGTTTGACCCAATTACATAAATCGGCAAGGTTGGTGGCCTTGTAGCACCTAATCGGCGATTAATCGGCCTTGTAGAACTTTTTTTTACAACACTGGTGAAAACTATAAAACAAAATAAGAGTAGCTAGGATTAATCGTATATGAATTTTTTTCATTTATTTTCTTTAAAGCTTTTGTACAAATAATTTAGCATGAGTGTAATAAAACAAAAACATATAAGTTGCATGGAACTGAAAATGGAGAAAACAAATATTATCTAAATTATATAATTTTATTTGGAAGTATAACCTATATATAGTTTTATTCTTTGGACATCTGGAACCGGTATATTTTGGGAAGACCATCGATGCAATCCTTGTATGATGGGAGAGCCAAACGCTAAACTATATTTTTTTTACACATAAAAAACATAGAAAGTAAACTACTGCAAAAAGTTCTAAAAAAGCCACCACCCTCTCTAGTCTTCAAGTAGCTCCGCCTATGTTTGGAACAACTCGTAGTCTTTGAATACGGTGAAAGCACTTAGCTTCTTCATTAGTATAATGTCGTACACTCTCATACAGAAGCGTATAAATGGTAATTGAATGTATATTTTTCAGATTTTATCAGAGGTGACAGAATAGTATGTCGTACACTCTCATACAGAAGTGTATAAATGGTAATTGAATGTATATTTTTCAGATTTTATCAAAGGTGACAGAATAGTATGCAAGTCAGTAAAGGGTCCTTTTTTTTTTTTTTTTTTTTTTTTTTTTTTGGTTAATTGATGGTTTGGAACATGTCGTAGTTTTTTTAATTAAAAGATAAAAGTTTTTGTAAGTCTCCCGAATAAGAGAAAATAATGATTTGATCCCACTCAATTAAGAGGAAAAGAAACAAACCCTAAATGACTCGTCAATTTATGGGTCACCTTGGTGTCAGTATAATTTAGTATCATGCTATTTTTATCTATAAAATATAGAGTAAGTTATATAACTGGTCCCTGTGGTTTGTCAAAAATTTCACCTATCGTCCCTCAAACTTAAAAGTTGCATATATCGTCCCTATCGCCTCCAAAGAATAACACTCGTGGTCCTTTTTTTAATGAGTGTTAAGTGCATTCCGTTATAATTTACATGTTAGCCCCTGTTGGTTAACGATTGTTACATCGTTTATCCTTTATAATAACGGGCGTTTATAATTTAAAATTTTCGACTTTAGATACGTTTTTATCTGCTTTCGTCAATTTTTATACGTTTTCATCCATTTTTATACGTTTTTATCCGTTTTCGTCCATTTTTATACGTTTTTGTCGGTTTTATACGTTTTTGTCGGTTTAATCCATTGTCATCCATTTTTATATGTCTTTCTTACCTTTTTGTTCGTTTTTATACGTTTTCGTCCATTTTTATACGTTTTTAACGTTTTCATAGGTTTTTTAACGTTCTCATAGGTTTTCATATGTTTTCATCCGTTTGTATACGTTTTCATAGGTTTTTATCCGTTTTCATATGCTTTTATCTGTTTTTTAAACGTTTTCATATGTATTAAAACGGATGAAAAAGTATAAATGCATATAAAAATAGATAAAAACGTAAGAAAACGGACAAAAAGCGTATAAAAACCAACGAAAACATTAAAAAATGTATAATAACGGTTGAAAACATAGGAAAAACTGATAAAACCCTATGAAAACGTTAAAGATGTATAAAAACGGACGAAAACGTATAAAAACGTATGAATAACGGATGAAAACAGATGAAAACGGATAAAAACGTAAAAAAATGTATAAAAACGGATAAAAACATATCAAAACGTAAAAAAACAGAAAAAACATATAAAAAACGAACGAAAATGGATTAAAACGTAAGAAGACCTATAAAAATGGATGAAAATGGATAAAAACGTATAAAACGGACGAAAACGTATAAAAACGGACGA
Organism: Artemisia tridentata subsp. tridentata; assembly: GCA_021014915.2. Taxonomy (NCBI): domain Eukaryota; kingdom Viridiplantae; phylum Streptophyta; class Magnoliopsida; order Asterales; family Asteraceae; genus Artemisia; species Artemisia tridentata. The sequence continues at coordinate 168,485,384 of CP139509.1, forward strand.
AAACGTATAAAAAGTAAGAAAACGTATAAAACGGACGAGAATGGATATAAACGTATAAAAACGTATCTAAGGTCGAAAAACTTTAAATTATAAACGGCCGTTATATAAAGGATAAACGATGCAACAATCGTTAACCAACAGGGGCTAACGTGTAAATTATAACGGAATTCACTTAACACTCGTTAAAAAAGGAACACGAGTGTCACTCTTTGGAGGCGATAGGGACGATATATGCAACTTTTAAGTTTGAGGGACGATAAGTGAAATTTTTGATAAACCACAGGGACCATTTATGTAATTTACTCTAAAATATATATTGCCTTTGAAAAAAAAAAAATTCATATATGACAAGTCTGAATCAATTTCTGTAGTGAGGTGTCTAATTTCATTTGAAGCATAATATTATATCGGGTGCGATGTTAATATGTTATGTTGCTACTTTTTATTTCTACTTATCATTCTATTTACCTGATTCTGACGAGAGATAATGAGTGAAAATACTTGTTGTATTTTCGTGTGAATAGAAAGATGAGTAGGAATGAGAGGATATAGCAAAACTAGGTTATCGCCTTAAACCTGAAAATACATGCTAAAAGTGTCAACATTAGGTTGGTGAGTTCATAGGTTTATGACAAAGCAATAAAAATAATGTGAGTTCAATAAAAAGTTTTGTGACCGTTGTGTCGCTCACAATCTCATGAAAATAAAGTTTACCTTTAGGTAAATTAATAAAGTGGACCACAAGGTTTTCGAGTGTGAATAAGTGTTCACGTACAAATTAAGTTTAGTATTAGTGAGCGCTGCTTCACTCACAGCGTCATGTAAAAGCATTAGTAGAGTAAACCATAAGTATTAAGCAATAGAGTTGGACCATAAGCAAGGTATGTGACCATTACAACGAATATAATGGCACATCAAAGTAAGAGTCTATTACGCTAGCACTAAGTTCATGCAACCGAAGCTCGACAGTTCAGTGCGCTACAATGTAGCACATATATAATAAGAGTAAGGGGCTCATAGCGAGTGTTTAACTCAATACACTCGTAGTCCGACTTGGTATACGCCTGCATTGACCCGTCTGGCCAACCGAACGGGGGAGTCACCCCCAATAGATCTATTTATATCAATCGTGCTTCCCAGCAGGAATTAACGGTTCATGAAGGCGGGCATAACAGTGGGTTCAGGGGCATAGGCTAACTACGCAATAGTTTTAAGAAAGTAAAGTATTGTTTGTGGTTCACAAAATGTTTTGCATGTTTCTCACCCCAAAATTTGTAAAACAAGTATAAGTAAAGTGGGGCTATAAACTCACATATATGTTTTCAAGCACTTGTGTCCATGAGTAAAAATCAAGTATGTAATGACTACATAATATTACATTCAAGAAATCCAACAAGTATTAAAGCAAAGCAGAGAATGCTTCCGAGTAATTAAATCATGTATGAGTATAATTTAATTATGGAGTTCGAGTAAAACAAATGAGTAAAGTGTGCATGTATTCTCCCTCAAAAAGTATTTCAAAACAAGAAAAAGTAGGGACCATGAACTCACCTCAGTATGAAGCAACGCAAAATATCACAACGGTCACAACTGGCATCAAGAGCAAAACACAACGGTATCGAGAGTACAGGCACAACGGTACCGGATCGGCACAACCTAATATGTATATAGCTATCTCAGAATACGTCTCGTAAAGTAAAAGAGTTTTCAAAAGACAAGCGTCTTAGTTTTCGTGGATTATTCGTATCAATGTCTGTAAAAAGTTTAGTATCAACGTTTCATGTGGTGGTAAGACAACATAGACTCTAGAATACTCACGCCAAAAAGGAATAGAAAATCGACACTGTCGAGAAAAGTACGGACGAGAACTTGAGTCGAGAAGGAAATGAAAAGCATAAGTCAAGAAAATAACGACCAAGAAATATGTCAATAAAGTAAACCAATTGGTAAGTTTCGGTATTTACTCCATAATCCCAAAATAGTTTGGGAACAGACAATAAAATTTGGAAAAGTAATTTGAGTCTTATAAGAAAACTCAAATTGGTGAATCACATAATGGAAGTTTACAAGATAATAAAACTATAAATTTCGGTTATTGTCAGGTTTTATAAAGATACAAGGTTTTTGAAATAAAAATACAAGTTTAGAAAGTTTTATAAATTTCAGCATAACGCGTCCGTTTACACAACATTTCCAAGTCAATAGACTTAAATAAAACTCAGTTTCTCAACAATATTTCCCGACAAGTCTATAATGAGAACAATTAGTAATAATAATTAATCCCACTTATTAGAATACCTATTAGTTATCGAGTTTTACAGTTTGTTATTAGTTTAATAAGTTTTAGTTTAGCATTTTAGATCCGGTATGAGTCGATATAATTTGTCCAAATGATTCGATAAAAGTCCAATGATTTGTCCAAATGATTCGAGTCATAATCTGTTATATTTTTTCTGTTAAGTATACGTTTAGTCCGTATTCAAGTATCAATCCCAATGGTAACTGAAACGTACCAAATGATCCAAGTGAAACAAAGCAATTACGTTGGTTAAGTATTTCAATAACCGAAATATATAACACCAGTTTAATAAAATATGACACAACTCCAATTTACAACACTAGACACACTCTTTAAGTTGTAGTGGGGTTCAGCCCAAGTTATAAGCTAAACGCACCCTTTTCATGGGTTGTAGGGCCGACCACCGTATAAAAAAACGTACCCAATTTGACTGTAACACAAGGACACCCTCTTGAGTTTATTCTTTGAACCAAACCCAAAAATCAACCCTCTCGGGTTTTGTTGTTCACATCGGACCAAAAAGAATCAAATAAGTTTATAGGTAAGAATAACCAACCATATATACATAAGTTGAATGGTAAGCTAAAAACAAACACTCCGAGGACATAAGGGACACAAAAAAACTCAACCGGTGTGGTTTTTGTTGTTGGCCGAACAAAGCAAACACCCCCGTGGTGTTATCGACAAGCTAGGAGCAAAATAAATAGCCCACTTGGGTTGTTGAGTCGTTATGTACACAACGAGCACACCCCTTGGGTGTCTCGTTAACCAACCCAAATAAAACACAACCTTGTTCAGATTCACAAGAATGAAGAAACGAAATCTGAGTCAAGATCCCAAAACCAAATACTCGATCAATTTAACAAACCCAAATCTGGGTCGAGATCCCAAACCAAATAGATAAACGAATTAAATATCCCAGTCGTTATAAGACAAATTAATAACACTCTTTAATCATGTTTCACCACACGAAAATGAATTAAAACCATTTTTATAACAAGTTTAAATTTATGAAACTATATAAATCGTTTTGTATTCGGTTTTATCCACGAAAATATAACTCAAAGATTTGTATTCGATTTTTAAGCAAAGTCGTAATAAAATAGATCTAGGTTTTCGTCATACCATGGTTTAAGAAAGAAAGAGACGAAGATGAGATGTAGTAGTGGTGCGGCTGTAGTGGAACACGGACCAAATGCGAGCAAAAATAACCCTAAATGACTCCCGGCATCACGATCTAACCCAATCTACTTGTGCTTGAAATGGTGGTGAGAAAATGGGGTCGCCGGAGCTTCGGTGACGGCGCCGGATTTCTTAGAGAGAGAGAGAGTATGTAAAAGTGTGTGTGATATAATGGGAGGAAACCCTAATTTGGGCCCTTTTATAGTGCCAAAGAAACCCTAGGGGCTGAATCTGCCAATAATCAAAGTTTAGGGGCGGCGATGTTAATTAGTTTCGGGGACCAAACTTGTATTTTGTGCAATCCTTTGAAATTTAGCGGTTCGGGGTCCATCTAGACTAGTTAACGATTGATTCTCGGCACGAAAACTTCGCCATTACGTTCAGGATAAATTTTCCACGAAAAACGAGTATTCATACGACTATTTTCTCGTAAATAGTGTAAAAATCACATTAAAATGTTCGTTGAGTTACGGTTGTGTGCGGTTTTCACGTCTCGCTAGATAACTTCTTGTTTTTGATTCAAATAAGTTCGAAAAAGTCCAAAAGTGAAACTTAAGAAATAATAAATATAATTTATTATTAAAAATCAGTCTGAAAAATTACGGGCTTGTAGATTTAAATCTGTCTTTTAATAAAGATAAATGAAGAAAATGTTAAACATTGTAAACCTTTTAGGCTAAACTTTATTAATCACCTAATATTTTGTAAATTCATAAAACCTTAATGGACCAAAAGCTCACAACCGGGCTTTGATCATCTATCGTCTAATAACCCCGCAATTCGCGAAGTGATGAAGCGAAAAGTGTAACGCTTTTAAGGGGTCATTTAAGCCCTAAATCGTATTTATTTGATCAAATATTGCCCTAAATCGTTCCTTTTGTCATTTTAGGTACTTTTGAGGAGAAATCTGGAAAATGAGGCATTTTGGACGTTTTTGGAGCATAAAAGTGAAGAAAACGACAAAGTCTCAAAAATCGGCTAAAAGTTACCTTTGACGGCGTCACAATTTACTCTGGACGGCGTCATGCCTTGGCAAGAAAAAGTGGACGTGAAATTTACTCATGATAAGCCAGTGAAAATAGCATGTGAATTCTGACGGCGTCACGCTTTAACCTGATCAAGGGCGTCACGGCTTAAATCAAAAGGGGACGGCGTCACGTTCAAGGTTCGACGGCGTCAAGCCTTGATAAGCCAGAATGGATTTTGGAAGAGCTAAAGAGGGACGGCGTCAAGAAGGTCATCCGGGAACCCTAGAAGCGGCGAGGTGACGGCGTCACACTCCATAACGTGACGCCGTCAGATCCAAAAATCTATATATAGTTTTCTAATCTTTTGTCATTAGGGGAGAGCTTAGTGTGTGGAATTTTGGGAGAAAACCCTAAGACGATTTTAGCTTCTTTTTCAAGGCTTTTTGCCTTGAGATCTTCCATGTTACATTGAAGATAAGTTATCAATTAATCATTCAATATGTCTATGTGTTGTTTGATTCTATCTTATTCTTGTCTTTTGTTTAACATGTTAGGCTAAATTTATCTTGTGTTTGCTTAGATCTAATGAAACCTAGCTATTGATTATTGGTTATTAGTGTGTTATTAGTTGTATTGGATGATTGTTTATCTATGTTAGGCTTAAGAAAACTGGCTAACTTCCTATTCGGTAACTTGCTTGAACGTCTTAAGAAACATGAACCAAATGCGTACTAAAGGTTTTTATGGTTGTATTTAATGCACAAGCGAATTCTAGTGATCCCATGTTAGAAGCTTCCTAGCCGGCTCGACATAGGAGTGAAGTAGGAGCTTGTAGAGTTGGGGAAGTAAGTACGCCACCCCACGAATGGTATTAAGGAATACACCCGTCATCCACGCGACTAATACACACTAATTAACCGGTAAAAGATAGTTAGGGAGTAAGGAAATCTAAGTAAACACATTTCTCTACACATAAGTTTCTCACCACATTTTCATTTTTGTTATTTTATTTTATTCGCATCCGTAGTAAATTTGGGTTAGTTGACTAGCAACTAATTCCGCCCACTCTTTCAAACCCGAGATTTTACTTGCTTTCATAAAAATATAAAAAACATAAAAAGAATCTTCCTCAACCCTTAGACCTAATTAGAGTAGTCTTTCACACCTAACGAACACTATTCCCTGTGGAGAACGATCAATCCCCCGTACTTACCACTACACTATACTACATCGGTCAGGTACACTGCCTGGTGGGGTTGTAAGCCTCTTGAGATCCCTCGAGAGGTAAAACCTGTTGTAAGGTTACAAAACCACGCATCAAGTTTTTGGCGCCGTTGCCGGGGAATAGTTATTGTTTAGGTTGAATTTTTATTTTATAGGTCTACTCACTAGATTCCTTTCTAGTGAGATTTTTGTTTTATTTTTCTAGGTATTCTTTAGTCTATCTATTTTCTTTGTGCTTTTGTTCGTAACAGATTTTCATTGACTATTCAGTTTGCCATTATGGAAAACGCGAATCCACCCCTTACACCTGGCGAAGTGGCTTTGTTGCGTAGCCAACTTGAGAATGAGATTAGTGAGCTCAGGGAGCTCAGTAGAATGATTGATATAGAGCTTGATTATGCCTTGAACAACTTAGGGACCACCATATACTCAGATAATTACTTAGAACGTAATAATCTTACGGTTGATAAGTTGATTGAGAAAATTGAGGAAGTGAAGGTAGATCCTAGGTTGGATGATTGTTTCAATGAATACCCCACTAAGGAGGAGATTGCTTACTATAACAACCTAGTTGATAACCCTCGACCACCTTTTGTTAGAATTGACCCAAAGATTAAGAGAGGTGATCCCGGGAATGTGAAGATACCATGTATGATTGGGTACCAATACGTTGAGCATGCTTACATTGACTGTGAATCCCCAATCAACGTTATGTCCTCAGGCCTTTATAGCCAAATCATAAACACACCACTTGAGCCTAGGATGGACCCCAAGTGTCCAGGCGGAGTTTGCAACTTCGTTGGAAGGATTAAGGATATACATATCCTTGTTGGGAACTTTACCTTTGTCACCAACTTCATGATTTTAGAAGATATGGCAAGTGTTGTTGACTGCCGCCTATCTCGCGTTGTGTTAGGTAAGCCATTTATCGAAGCATCCAATTTAAGGTATGACCGTTTGAAAGGCACGGTTCAGTTTTCTAATCACATAGATAGGATCACATATAGGATGCCTTATCGGGTTAATGAATTTCGTTTTGTGCCTCGATTTGACATGGACAACATTGGTGCGATTGAGGACATCAATGAAGAGGATAAAGAAAAAGGCATGGACCATGTTTGGAATAAGAGAAGCCTTTATTATAAAGATTGCTTAAACCTTGGACCTAAATACAAAATTGATATGGAGGTTGTTAGGATGATTAGAGGGGCAATTGAGAAGCAAAACGGAAAAACGTAGACCCCGTGACTTTGAGTCTAGCTACAAGACTCGTTAATAAAGAAAAGCGCTTCTTGGGAGGCAACCCAAGCTTTATTTGCTTTATTTGCTTTGTGTGTTTATTTATTTGATTGTTTGATTTTATTTGTTTCCGTATGTGTGTTTAATTTTTATTCTTATTGATTCATGTTCAAAACTAATTTGTGAAAATGCTTTATTTTGTTTTTAACTTCGTCTTAACTACATATAAAGGTATTTTGCAAAAGATAAGTGTAAGGGAAATCCAAATCGGTTTATTAGAACACATATGAACATGAATCGTAATAATAATAAATTAACATACATATTAGTATTTGTTTGAGTCAAATGCTTGTATCGAGTCATAATGATGTTTTGCAGGATTTCCAGGAAGTAAGGTAAAGGTTTTTCCAGAAATTTTCCGGAAACTTAAATTGAGAATTTTTGTCAGGTCATTTCTGACGGCGTCAGGGTTTATAACCTGACGGCGTCAGATTTAATTTTCAGAAATTTTTGAAAGTTTTGTTTTTTAAAAAGTTTTCATTAAATCTCCAACTTATAATCTCCAGGAATCTGCAAAATTATCATTCCACAAGCATTATATCCTTATATATAGATTTATCCCGCCGATGTTATGCAGGTTTTTGTGTTTGTTTTCTCAGGTTTAACAGGTTATTTTGGACAAGGAGATGTTTATGGAATCAAGCTTGTGGCGATGCATTAGTCATGGAGCTTCAACATTCTCTTTGGAGGAAGATTTAACCGTGTAATTTCATTATCCACCGAGCGAATCAGGGAGTATTTGATTTCATTCTTTTACTTTTTGCTTTTACATCTTGTTATTTGAACATTGGGGACAATGTTCATATTAAGTGTAAGGGGAGGGTAAAAGTACGATTAGAGAATACTATTACGCTTGATTTTTGTTTGTTTAATGGTAGATGTGTAATAAAACTGAGAGAAATACCTGTTAGGGCAATTTTAGTGCCAAATTTAAAATTTTTTACAACATATAGGAGTGAAACTTTGATCTTAATGAGCGTCTCACGGATAGGAGTTATATGACTAGCACAAAAAACCGTACCACTAAAAATTTTTCCACCCCCAAATATGTGAGGTTCGCCCCTAGAATTGGTAGGAAAAAGCATTTATGCTATGATGTGTGTACCGGTAGCACTTAGATTCTAGAACTTGCGTTAGGACCATTCCAAGGCCACAAGTGAGACTACATTCGTGTAGTTAGATTTACTACATGATAAGAGGCATTAGGATTAACCCATTGTTTTACACCTGTGTTTTTGTTATAATTACTTCGGCTACATTGGTCAAGTAATTCTCCCACACCCTTTGCGTTGTACTCATTTTAGTACACGATACCCCTAGTACACCCCTCAGAGCCTATCTTTTCGTTTCAACCTTTAAGCATTTTACTTAAAGGAAGAATTTGTTACACCCCACTAAAATGTACACCCAAATCGCCTTAGCCTACCTTGTATGCACTCATTTTTAGTGCATTATTGTTACAACATTTGTTTAAACCCAAGTTAATTATCTAGTTGATTACATGGTTGCTAAGTCGAGTCATATCCTTGTACATATTGTTTTGGGACGATTGGGACTCATGGGTAAAGTACTAGTGTAATGGAGTAATGGGGAAGAACATCATTTATTACCCCCATATGTGCTAAATGTTTTAAAAGTACTCCAAGTTTTTCAATTATCTTAATTCGAGTCATTAGATTAGTATTTGTAAAGTTATGTAAAAGTTCAAGTGTAAGGGGAATGCAATGCCCCTATGATGTATTATTTTGGATGGTAGGGCAAAAGTGTATGTCTAAAAAAAAAAAAAAAAAAAAAAAAAAAAAAAAATCGAAAAAATCAAGAAAAACACAAAAAAATGAGAAAATGAAAAATAGAAAAAAACATACGGACTACCATCCCGTTTCATTTTATGTTTGTTTTATGTTTTTGTTTTTGTTTTTGTTATTTTATTTCTAGCTTAAGATCGAGTCTAGTCTTGGCTTAGCAACATTGTATAGTACATATAATTGATCAAGATCTTTAACTCGCCACCAGTAAAATATCCCGTATCCAACAAAACCGTGTTTTCCTTTTCCCTACACCTAACGTTATAACCCATTTAAAAGCCCTATTTGATAGTTTTATCTTTGGTGCTTACGCCTAGTGGAGGAGGTTTTCGATCCTTTCCCAAGCCTATGGTAATCTATTTGCTATGACAGGTAGTGAGAGATATTATCCGTTTTCATTTATGAGATTTATTTTGATGACTGATGACGTATAGTCTATGCCCGGGTCACGAACCCGGTTAGTAAACAATACTAACAATTAAGCCCACCACGTATGGGCCGCAACTGGACTACCAGTTGCGCGGCTTGGGTCGACAAGGCCCAACCCCAAAGCTATTTCCGGAGAATATATGGAATATCTTCTAAATAAAGAAGATATATACCAAATCTCCGATGTCGGCGTACATGCCGAAGAGTAGGGAACACGAAACCTATTAGGGTTTCGTGCATATATAAAGGGCATTCCAGCCCTCGGTAAAAGGTACGATCTTCAATAAACCCTAAACCATAAACTAAACCCTACGTTCGATTACTTACTCTCACGCCGGAGGATAATCGGGGGAGACAATCCCTCGATAAGCCTAACGGTGTTTGTTATTTTTCTTAGTGCGCAGGTCACATCAAGCATTAAGATTCGAATTGGTACGAGAATAGAAGCCCTATCAAGGAACGCCCAACTTTTGTATCAACAAGTGGCGCCATCCGTGGGACCCTACACTAAGAATTTTACCGAAAACTAGAATGACGAAACACGGGAGTCACAAGAGTCCGCATGGGAAGAAGGCGCAGGATGACCCACTAGGGAAGAAGCACCAAACAGATGCGCCCCCTAAGCAGACCCCTGGAACAACCAGTGTGCCTAAAAGCTTAGGAGTGTATTCAGATCAGGTCTTCCCTGCGGTGGAATCGCTTACCAAAACTACCCCCGCTATTACGACAAGTACTAGCGCGGTAGATCTGGAGCGCACTCCTTTCACCATGCCAGAGGTGAACTTCAATGAACCTCCCAATGCGCCTATCCGAAACAAGGATCCTGCCTTGGCAACGGACTCCATCGCGCTTGAAGGAGTCACTTCCGAATTAGCGCCAAGCGACTTTGTATCCCAAAACTACGAAGCCTTGACTGCGCTCATGCGAGAGGAGGCAAAGAAGAGGTCAAGCCAAAGCCTGCACGGCAGACTCAACTTTGACCCTAATCCTGACGCATCCCCACCGCGCTACCGAAAGGAAGGACGCGAGAGGGATAGCCGTAAACAACCAGTGTTCGCCAGGATTGGAAGGAAGGTTGTGGATGATGAAGCAGCCGATCTTCAACATCTGGAGGAACCTGAAGAAAGTGAGCGGCGCGCCAATGTCCACGCTAGGCTTGGCAAGCGAAAAATCCAAGATAGGCTTGGGCGACGATGCTCCCCAAGTGAAAGCCCCTCAAGCTCTGACTCTGATGATAGTCGGCGCAAGCGCCACAGAGGAGCAAGCTCAGACTCTGATGATAGTAGACGCAAGCGTCACAAAAGAGTCCGCTCATCTTCAAGAGATTCCTCGGACAGCGAGACTGGACACTGGAAATCAAGAGGGAAATACCGCGACCAGGATGATGAAGACATGTCTCTCCCCTGGCGTCGCCAAAAGGTTGATGCGTTTACTAGGCGCATCAGTGACTTTTCTGAAAATAAGAAAAGGCGCATGCCTGCTAATGTCAAAACATATGATGGGACAGGTGATCCGGATGATCACCTAAAAATTTTCGAATCAGCAGCTACTATCGAAAATTGGCCACAGCCTGTGTGGTGCCATATGTTCAACTCCACATTAGTAGGGAATGCGCGCAACTGGTTTAGTAAGCTTCCACGTAGAAGCATTGGTGGGTTTGAAGAGTTGCGCAGAGCGTTTCGCTTAAATTTCACCCAAAGAAAGAAGTGCGCAAAAAACCCTGTCGAACTCGCTAGGGTTAAACAGCGACAAGGGGAATCCACAAGCGCTTTCATGGAACGCTTCAAGGACGAGTGCATGAAAGTCAAGGCGTGTCCAGAGATACTCAAAATATCGGGTTTTATGAATGCAATAAATAACCCAGATCTGATAAAAAAGCTAAATGATAAGGTTCCCCTAACCTTCGATGAGCTCATGAAGCGCACGAGGTCTTTTGTCCAAGGAGAAGAAGCTGCCGCGGATAGCAGGAAAAGCTATTCGAACCATAGGTCGCAAGAAGAGTCAAGGAGACAATCCAATGACCAGAGCGGCAATCGTAATAGGAGTTACCGTAATCAAGGCGGCGGAAGGGGAAACGACAAGTATACCCCATTAACAAAAACTCCAAAGGAGATATTCGCAACAGAAGGAGCAAACTTCCCGAAACCACCACCAATCCGCACCCCAGAGGATAAGCGTATAGGGAATGGTTATTGCGAATACCATGGACAGAAGGGCCACACAACTAACGAGTGCGTCCAACTGCGCCAATTGATTGAAAAATTGGTGAAGGAAGGAAAAATGGACCACCTCGTAAAAAACATCAGAGAAGGGAAAGATAAACAAAAACCAGTGGCCAAGAAAGAGGCGCCAAGAGAAAAGGCAGATATCATCTACATGATACAGCCATGGCCGCGCGTGACAAGACAAAAAGTTAGCCAGCGTTTCTCTAAGGGAAACGAAATCTCTTTCCCCTCCCTGACCGCGAACAACGCAGTGGTGGATCCACTTACCATTGAAATACATACGGGGGGTCACGACATCCGTCGCATGTATATAGATGGGGGTGCATCCGCTAATATTATATATGAACACTGCTTCAAGAAACTGCGACCTGAGATACAGAGTCAGTTGATCCCAGCCACAGCACCGCTCACTGGCTTCACAGGAGAGAAGATATGGCCCACGGGGCAATTGCGTCTATTTGTAGAAGTTGGTGACAAACCACACTCTACGGTTACATGGATGGATTTCATGATAATCAGATCCCCCTCTCCGTACAATGGTATCATCGGGAGACCTGGAATATCATCTATTCGCGCCGTGCCATCCACAGCGCACGGGATGCTAAAGTTCCCAGTGGAAGGAGGCATTGTCACCCTTTACAATACCACCACACCACCCAAGGAATGTAATGCTGTGACAAGTGACGTAAGTATCGTTCCAGAACAACGCGCAATCAAAGTCCCAAACCTAACGGTCGCCATTCACCCTGAATATCCGGATCAACAGGTATCTATTGGTGGGTCTCTGTCTGACAAAGGCAGGTCAGCTATATGCGCACTCTTGCAAAATAATTTGGATATTTTTGCATGGGAACCTAAGCATATGACAGGAGTGCCACGCTCCATCACGGAACATAAGCTACAAATCCGACAAGGATACCCTCCAATACGACAGAAAAAGCGCGGACAAGCTCCAGACCGCGCAAAAGCCATCCTGGAAGAAGTACATAAGCTAGTAGACGCAGGCATCATGCGTGAAGTCTACTACCATGATTGGCTCTCTAACCCAGTGATGGTAAAGAAGAGCGATGGCAGTTGGAGGATGTGCGTAGACTTTACAGATCTCAATAAAGCATGTCCACAGGACTGCTACCCGCTCCCGGAAATAGACTGGAAAATTGAGTCTCTATGCGGATATCCCTTCAAATGCTTCCTGGACGCATACAAGGGATACCACCAAATTCAAATGGCGGAAGAAGACGAAGAAAAGACGGCCTTCCACACAAGTCAAGGAGTCTACTGCTATACAAAAATGCCTTTCGGCCTAAAGAACGCAGGAGCAACATACCAAAGATTGGTAGACACTGCGTTCGAAAAGCAAGTGGGACGCAATTTGGAAGTATACGTCGATGATCTCGTCATCAAAAGCCATACAGAGGATGAGCTGGTGCGCGACATGGAGGAAACGTTCAAAACACTCAGGAGAATCAACATGAAATTGAACCCCAAGAAGTGTACGTTTGGCGCTACAGAAGGTATGTTTCTCGGGTATTTGATAGAACCCGATGGGATCAAACCTTGCCCAGAGAAGACTCAAGCAGTCATTGACCTTCCCTCACCGCGCACACTGAAAGAAGTTCAGTCACTAAACGGCAAACTAGCCGGACTGAACCGATTCTTATCCAAATCAGCAGACAAGTCACTTCCCCTATTCAAGACACTCAAGAAGTGCACCAAAAAAGGAGACTTCAGGTGGACTGCGGAAGCGGAAGAAGCTTTCCAACAGCTCAAGCAACACATAGCAGCGCTCCCAAAGCTTGTTGCACCCCGACCAGGGGAAGAGCTGATCATGTACCTATCTGCGACCCAAGGAGCAGTCAGCGCAGTCCTATTAACAGACAGGAACTCCGTCCAAACACCAATTTATTTTGTTAGTAAGGCGCTCAAAAAGACAGAGATCAACTACACGGCAATGGAAAAGTTGGTCCTAGCTTTAGTGTTTGCAGCGAAAAGACTGCGCAGGTACTTCCAGGCGCACCCAATCGCTGTCATCACAGACCAACCCATCAAACAAGTTATCTCGAAACCTGACGCATCGGGGCGCTTACAAAAATGGAGTGTGCTACTGGGAGAGCACAATATATCATACAGACCGCGCACTGCAATTAAAGGGCAGATATTGGCCGACTTCATCATCGAGAAGCCGGACACAGACGCTCCACTTGCGACAAGCAAGGAGGAACTTCAGGAACCATGGACTCTATTTACTGATGGATCCTCATGCGTAGATGGATCAGGAGGTGGCCTTATTCTTACCAACCCAGAAGGAGTCGAATTCACCTACGCACTGCGTTTTGAATTCACAGCAACGAACAACGAGGCAGAATACGAAGCACTCCTAGCAGGGTTACGTATCGCAGCTCAAATGGGTGTACGTAATCTAGAGGTAAACGTCGATTCACGACTCGTGGCTAACCACGTGTCAGGCGAATATGTAGCAAAGGAGGATCACATGATCCAATACCTCGAAAAGACCAAATCTCTGATCCAGAACTTCGACAGATTCGTCATCAAGCAGGTTCCAAGGAGTGAAAATAGAAAAGCAGATGCGCTGAGCAAAATTGCATCCACCAGTTTTGCGCATCTATCAAAACAAGTTTTGGTGGAAACCTTGAAAAACAAGTCAATAACAGAGATGGAAATATCCACGGTGATAGAAGAGGAACATCCTACGTGGATGACGCCAATCATTGACTTCATCAGCAAGGGCATACTCCCCCAAGAACAAAAGGAAGCTCGGAGAATCCGGCGCACAGCGCAGCGATTCGAACTCCGAGATGATGTCTTATATAGGCGCTCATTCCTACAACCATGGCTTAGGTGTGTTGGACCTCTCCAGGCAGACTATGTACTTCGAGAGATCCACGCAGGCTCATGCAGCATGCACTCAGGACCACGCTCCATAGTAGCGCGCGCCCTCAGGTCTGGATACTATTGGCCAACTATGCACCGCGACGCACACGACCTGGTACGAAAGTGCAATGATTGCCAAGTTCACAGACCCATTCCGCGCCGACCACAGCATGAGCTAACACCTATTACATCGCCATGGCCATTCTACAAATGGGGTATCGACATCGCTGGACCTTTCCCCATTGCCGCAGGAGGATTGAAATTCCTCATTGTGGCAATAGATTACTTTACCAAGTGGATCGAAGCAAAGGCAGTAGCGACCATAACAGGTAACCAGGTGAAACGATTCGTGTGGGACAACATAGTATGTCGCTTTGGATTACCTGGAGAAATTATCTCTGACAACGGAAAACAATTCCGCGATAACCCGTTCAAAGACTGGTGCGAACAGCTGAACATCACGCAACACTTTGCATCCGTAACTCATCCACAAACCAATGGCCTGGTCGAGCGCGCAAACAGAAGCCTTGGCGAAGGAATCAAAGCGCGCCTGGACAGACACAAAGGTAGATGGGTTGAAGAACTATCACATGTTCTTTGGGCGCACAGAACAACCATCAAGGTCAGCAACGGGGACACCCCCTTCTCTTTGGTCTATGGGACAGAAGCTGTTATACCAGCTGAAATTGGAATGCCAACCATCCGTACTGCGGAAGTTAATGTGGCAAGCAATGATGATGAGCGGCGCATAGACTTAGATCTATTGGAAGAGCGACGTGAACGCGCAGCAATACGTGAAGAGAAAGCCAAGTCGAGAATGAAAAAATACTATGATACCAAAGTGCGCAGCACTTCATTCAGACCAGGCGACTTCGTATACCGCGAAAACGACTCAAGCCGCGCAGAAGACACTGGAAAGCTAGGACCAAAGTGGGAAGGACCTTACGAGGTCATAGAAGCACTTGGCAATGGAGCGTACAAGTTACGCGACAAGGACGGGAATGAGCTACAGCGAACATGGAACGTCCGCAACCTTAAACGGTGCTATCTTTGAAGAAGGCTACGGCCCAACATGGACACTCTTGCGCTTTAGAAAGTGCCCTCAATAAAGATCCATGTAATTTTATTTTTATGAATTATCTAGATAAACATTTTTCTTCAAAACTTGCAAGTATTAATAAAACGTTATGGTTTCTAGCTAACTCCATAATACATTTAACTTTATTGTTTGCATCTTTTATTATCATGTTTCAATATTGTTATATTCTTGCCTACATGGCGTGCATGCACACACTAAGACCCACGGTGGCAGAGAGGATGAGTAAACCTAATAAACTACTCGTTGAGTAAGAGGGTTGCAAACCCATCAACACCGGATCACGAATCCTTGTTAAACACCTTGCGCTCAAGACGTTGGCGCAAGTACCCCACGCACCCCACGACGGATGCGTGATAGAGCACACTGTGCGCGTTTAACAACTAAGGAACTCAAGACTCTTGATTCCTTAAAAGTACAATACGACAAGTAAACTTACAAAAATACATAGATGACTATGATTAAGTTGGAAAAATTCAACACACGACTACGGTCCTTAAGGAAATTCATACACGACTATGACCCTTATCTTCTAAATACGCTTAAACACTTAAAGTTATCTTCACGCAAGGATACATAAGTCATATAAGAACTACGAGTTCAAAAAGCATAAGTATTGAGAAGCTATAGAAACATTAAGTACAAAAGCAATTTTTTATTTATAGAGTACGTTTCTACAAAAAAGGCTTATACAAAAAAGCTACATGCTATAGGCACGCCTTAGCTGGCTAGAGCCCCCACCAAAAGCCGCTTCCTTTGCATCCTCGAGTCGCTTCAGTAACTCGGCATCATCAAGGGAAACAGTGGCCACGCAGACAGGCACACCATCGGATCTAGGCTGATGCGCAGCGCCTATGCCGCACAGAATGGCCTTTCCTTTCTCGCCTTTCTTTCGTGCGACCCTGGAAACATGCGCATTTAGCGACCTTTGCAAAGAAATCTCTTTCTCAAGACGGAAAGGATTCAGAATATCACGAGGCTGAGCAAAAATGGGTACCTTCAGCTGCGCCACATCAGGCTTCAAGTAAAAGTCCACCTGCTGATCTGCATCATCCTGCAGATGCCTAGGAAGAGTGAGCCCCGCCATGATCACATTGATCGGCTGGTCCTGATCACGCTCCAAGAGAGCGATGTGCGGAAGCTCAAGCTTCTTTAGCTCCTCCATGGCAGCAACAAGCTCAGCATGGGCATCCGCCTTATACCCAGGCACCTCAGTGAGCGGCACGGTCAGCAACTTGGCCTCCGCAAGCTTGTCTACGGCCGAGGTCTCACCGTGCGCAATAGCGCAATTCACAACCTTCCCAAAGGATGCGGTGACCTCAGGATGCTCCAATGTGCACATGGCAGCCAAGCGAAGACCATGGCTGATCAACCACCTACAAAATAACACAAGTGTTAAAGCAAGAAGGTCCAACATATATACAAGTTATAACGAAGTAAATCAGCATATACCTGCGCTCAGCCACAGACTGCACAAGATGGGGGTACAACTCCTCATCGTACTCAATGCTGAGCTGGCGGAGCTTCTCCTCTTGCGTCTTCAGGGCAAGCTCAATGCGGCTGCGGAACTCTTCAATATTAGCAAAGTGCTTGCTTCTATTCTGCTCCAAGTACTTCAGCGCCCACAACGAGTTACGCCTTTGACGGTCTGCAAAAGCGCGCTCCCGCTCCAACTCAGCCATCACCATAACCTTCTCCTCACCCATTTTTCGCGCAGACGCCTCTGCGCGCTCCAGTTTAGCCTTGGAGCTCAGCTGCTCAGCTTTAGAGCTTGCTAACTCAGCCTGCACAGACGCTAATTGCGCCTGCAGCCGGGAAACTTCATCAGACTGGTACACCCGGGCTTGCGAAACCAGCTCAGACTGGCGCACAGCTATGGAGGCCAACTCCTCCATCGCAGAGTCAAAGGGACTCAACTCTACTGCAATGTCCTTCGATGCAGACGCCTCAAGGGGACTCTCCTTGGGTGGCGCACTCTCATCAACAACACCAGCAGGCTGTTCACTGTACGAAAAATCAAGAAACAAGATCAGCGTACGGAAAACAGTCAAGCATATACCAAATCCTAAGGGATTATTAAAAACTACTTACTTGGGGGGAGGAGTCGAGGACACGTTTTTCTCCTTCTCAGCCTCAGTTGAGGACACGTCCTTCTTCTTCTCAGTTTCAGTCGTGGACGCACCTCCACCAGACTTCTCAGCTTCCACACTGAAGACACAGAGCAACACGGTTAGAATAAAATACAACTTGACAAAAGTTCATAACTAACAATTCAGATACTTACTCCATCTGCACCTCAGTAAAAGATGGGCCTTCCCCAGCCTCAGTCCGCGGCCTCTTGGAAGGCCCTTCACCATAACCACCAGACGCTCTCTTCCGCGTCAGTAGGGAGACCTCCTCCATATCATTATCAGAATCCTCTAAATGGATCAAGGGGGGAGGAGGCTGCGCAGCTTCAGGACTTGGCTGTACAGGAGGAGCCACCTCCTGAATTGGCTCAGCTGCTATCACACCAGGGGAGCCTTCGGGATCTGGGATAACCAAATCCACGACGCGCCCTGCCGTCGCCTGCAGAATAGTCTGCTCACCATCCCCCAGAGGACGCACCCCCACCGCCACAGCACGCGGATTTTCCAGCCTCACAACAGCAAACAGATCCATATCTGCGCATCAAGTAAACAAAGGAAAGCAAGTTACATAAAGTATGGAAAAAGAAGAAGAGCTTACACTAAATAACGACAGTAAGGCGACAGAAGGAGCACCCACCCGTGCCATCCGCATTCAAGAATGTGGGGACCTCCGTCTCATGCTCAAAGAAGTTGCGACTGATGCCCATATGCACCAGGAACGCCTCCGGATATGGCTTGATGGGAATACGGTT
Organism: Artemisia tridentata subsp. tridentata; assembly: GCA_021014915.2. Classification (NCBI taxonomy): domain Eukaryota; kingdom Viridiplantae; phylum Streptophyta; class Magnoliopsida; order Asterales; family Asteraceae; genus Artemisia; species Artemisia tridentata. The sequence continues at coordinate 168,503,684 of CP139509.1, forward strand.
CTCATCAATGATCGCCGCATGATCCGCGTTATACCACGTCTCAGGGGGGCGCTCATCCTTGGGCAGATCGGCACGGGTGTAAAACGGAAAATGGTCAGGGAAGACGGCTTCGTCAACCCAAAAGAATTTTTCCCTCCAATCCTTGAGCTTATCTACCTTCTGCACGTAACATTGCAACTTTCCAACGCGCTTCGAGAAGGTAACCCACCCATTTGACCACGTTGCGTGATAAAACGCGCGAAATAAGTGGAGGGTTGGGTGAATCGCCAACAAGCGACAGTTCACCTCAAAGTTAGCAATCTTCCCAGCACCAATACAATGCAACTGGGAGATGTGGAGATTGTAGTAATTGAGTATGTCACTCAGTAACACGGAGATGGGGACGCGCTGATTCGCCCACTCGAAAAAGCGCGTATATAACCCCACCTTCCCAGCAGGGAAATCCGCGATGGTGTCATTCGGACCGGGTACCTCTGGGCGCAGGCCCATAGGGATAAAGTAATCCGAGGTGAACTGAATCAGTTCATCCTCGGTTATGTCAGAATGAAAATCATGAAGTTGCGCTACCATATTGTGACTCAGATTATGTGCGCACGCGCAATTACCTTTGAATTATCTTTTTCTTGGAAGGAGATTTGAAGATGTGAAAATGGTGGAAGTGTGATTTTTAACTGTGGAAGTCACAGTGAATAAGCGGCGGTAGTTTATATACCTTTCCTATCCACCACAGATGATCGCCACGTGTACCCCACTAGCTCCAATCGTGTGGCTAGGATAAATGACGGGACATGGCAAGTGGGCAACCTCTCCATTTCCCAAGGTACCCAAATTGCACTTTTTTGGACTAGATACATTACACGTGTGTTTTGGGCGGTAATTTTTTGAAAGTTTCCCCGCGTACGCGTGGGGAATAATTTCGATACGACTCTAGTCTAGCGTCCGCAGGTTTTACCCTGCGCACACTAGACTGGGGGGACATGATGACGTATAGTCTATGCCCGGGTCACGAACCCGGTTAGTAAACAATACTAACAATTAAGCCCACCACGTATGGGCCGCAACTGGACTACCAGTTGCGCGGCTTGGGTCGACAAGGCCCAACCCCAAAGCTATTTCCGGAGAATATATGGAATATCTTCTAAATAAAGAAGATATATACCAAATCTCCGATGTCGGCGTACATGCCGAAGAGTAGGGAACACGAAACCTATTAGGGTTTCGTGCATATATAAAGGGCATTCCAGCCCTCGGTAAAAGGTACGATCTTCAATAAACCCTAAACCATAAACTAAACCCTACGTTCGATTACTTACTCTCACGCCGGAGGATAATCGGGGGAGACAATCCCTCGATAAGCCTAACGGTGTTTGTTATTTTTTTTAGTGCGCAGGTCACATCAAGCATTAAGATTCGAATTGGTACGAGAATAGAAGCCCTATCAAGGAACGCCCAACTTTTGTATCAACAGATTTATTTTGATGACACTTGAGAGATGTGAGTATCTAAACACTACTTGTGAGGTGCTAGTTTGTAATCTCCGTGCTTATTATGATTGAAGTGGAACGATTATTTGTTGTAATTACTTTTATGTTTGCATTAAATGACCCCTGACTTGTATTTTGATTAGAATAAAAGCGCATTTGCTTGAGGACAAGCAAATCTCAAGTGTAAGGGTATTTGATGAAGCGAAAAGTGTACCGCTTTTAAGGGGTCATTTAAGCCCTAAATCGTATTTATTTGATCAAATATTGCCCTAAATCGTTCCTTTTGTCATTTTAGGTACTTTTGAGGAGAAATCTGGAAAAGGAGGCATTTTGGACGTTTTTGGAGCATAAAAGTGAAGAAAACGACAAAGTCTCAAAAATCGGCTAAAAGTTACCTTTGACGGCGTCACAATTTACTCTGGACGGCGTCATGCCTTGGCAAGAAAAAGTGGACGTGAAATTTACTCATGATAAGCCAGTGAAAATAGCATGTGAATTCTGACGGCGTCACGCTTTAACCTGATCAAGGGCGTCACGGCTTAATTCAAAGAGGGACGGTGATGAACTCAAATAAGTACATTTTATTACTATCATTTATCCTATTTATTTGACTTGTTTTACTATATTATGTATGAGGATTGATACTTAATTGTTTACTTTTGTAATTCTCAGGTAAAAACAAGCATTTGGTGAAACTTGGCGATTTTGGACTAATAATGGAGCAAAACATACATAAAGTGGAAGTCTACTGACATGGACAAGATCAAGTCAATTCTGCTCCAGATGCGCCGCATCTCACTATCAACATGCGCCGCATCTCTATCAAGATATCACCAGATACGATCCAAGATACAAGAGGACATGCGCCGCATCTAATAAAGAGTTACGCCGCATCTTCTGGCGGTGTACGAATATTCCTGAATATTATAATCTTGGACCCCACGCGAAGTTAAGTACATGCGCCGCATCTACTTAAGTAGATGCGCCGCATCTTCCCTCAGACACAAACTATAAATACCCCTTAGACCAGACGCATTAAGAAGTTCGGAGATTCAGAAGTTCGAAAACCTAAAGACCGAACAGAAGAGAAGGACGAATTCAGTCAAGAAGGCAGCACAAGACACACCTAAATCGAAGATACAAGAGCTGTAAGAAGGTGCTGCATGTATTTAATTCATTAAGTAGTTTTGTTTTATTGTTTTAGCAAACTTTAATTCATCAGGATTGGTGGCTTGTGTAATGTGACAACGGAAAGATTGCACTCCCTTTAATACTTGCTTTCCCATCAATTAAAGTTTATATGTTGATGTCTTTGGTTACTACTTATTAGTGCATTGACCACCTCTGTGTTTATTAGTGGCTTGCGGGCACCCGACTGCGGGACAAGGTGTGGCTCCCACGGTTGTTTCTAAATTGATCACTTAGGAATAACTTTTAGACATAAGTCGTCATTAAGGGTTTACTCGCCGATGAGAATAGGACCAACGAGAAAGGGTTAATTACATACACTTCATATAAAGCTATCAATAAAACAAGTGACAATCTACTTAATCATAAGGACAGCCCTCTTATTGTCTCTAGTATCTATCTGTGTACGTGTATGCTACTTGCTGATTCGTGCCTATTGTTTATTTTATTATTTAATTGCAAACAAAACTGTGCCAGCCTCTCAGGCTGAAACCCCCTTGCGTTAGGATATTAAAATACTGATTAGATTAACTAGATTATACGTTCCACTCTTAGTGATCGACACTCTACTTACCATTATCTTCATACTGACCGGGTACACTGCTCGTTAAGTGTGTGTGTTATTGATAAGTCGGCTAAATATAAATTTAAAACTTGAGTAGGCATTAAAACTGCTAAACCGCAACGACACATCACGCGCATCAGACGGCGTCACGTTCAAGGTCTGACGGCGTCAAGCCTTGATAAGCCAGAACGGATTTTGGAAGAGCTAAAGAGGGACGGCGTCAAGAAGGTCATCCGGGAACCCTAGAAGCGGCGAGGTGACGGCGTCACACTCCATAACGTGACGCCGTCAGATGCAAAAATCTATATATAGTTTTCTAATTTTTTGTCATTAGGGGAGAGCTTAGTGTGTGGAATTTTGGGAGAAAACCCTAAGACGATTTTAGCTTCTTTTTCAAGGCTTTTTGCCTTGAGATCTTCCATGTTACATTGAAGATAAGTTATCAATTAATCATTCAATATGTCTATGTGTTGTTTGATTCTATCTTATTCTTGTCTTTTGTTTAACATGTTAGGCTAGATTTATCTTGTGTTTGCTTAGATCTAATGAAACCTAGCTATTGATTATTGGTTATTAGTGTGTTATTAGTTGTATTGGATGATTGTTTATCTATGTTAGGCTTAAGAAAACTGGCTAACTTCCTATTCGGTAACTTGCTTGAACGTCTTAAGAAACATGAACCAAATGCGTACTAAAGGTTTTTATGGTTGTATTTAATGAACAAGCGAATTCTAGTGATCCCATGTTAGGAGCTTCCTAGCCGGCTCGACATAGGAGTGAAGTAGGAGCTTGTAGAGTTGGGGAAGTAAGTACGCCACCCCACGAATGGTATTAAGGAATACACCCGTCATCCACGCGACTAATACACACTAATTAACCGGTAAAAGATAGTTAGGGAGTAAGGAAATCTAAGTAAACACATTTCTCTACACATAAGTTTCTCACCACATTTTCATTTTTGTTATTTTATTTTATTCGCATCCGTAGTAAATTTGGGTTAGTTGACTAGCAACTAATTCCGCCCACTCTTTCAAACCCGAGATTTTACTTGCTTTCATAAAAATATAAAAAACATAAAAAGAATCTTCCTCAACCCTTAGACCTAATTAGAGTAGTCTTTCACACCTAACGAACACTATTCCCTGTGGAGAACGATCAATCCCCCGTACTTACCACTACACTATACTACATCGGTCAGGTACACTGCCTGGTGGGGTTGTAAGCCTCTTGAGATCCCTCGAGAGGTAAAACCTGTTGTAAGGTTACAAAACCACGCATCAAGTTTTTGGCGCCGTTGCCGGGGAATAGTTATTGTTTAGGTTGAATTTTTATTTTATAGGTCTACTCACTAGATTCCTTTCTAGTGAGATTTTTGTTTTATTTTTCTAGGTATTCTTTAGTCTATCTATTTTCTTTGTGCTTTTGTTCGTAACAGATTTTCATTGACTATTCAGTTTGCCATTATGGAAAACGCGAATCCACCCTTACACCTGGCGAAGTGGCTTTGTTGCGTAGCCAACTTGAGAATGAGATTAGTGAGCTCAGGGAGCTCAGTAGAATGATTGATATAGAGCTTGATTATGCCTTGAACAACTTAGGGACCACCATATACTCAGATAATTACTTAGAACGTAATAATCTTACGGTTGATAAGTTGATTGAGAAAATTGAGGAAGTGAAGGTAGATCCTAGGTTGGATGATTGTTTCAATGAATACCCCACTAAGGAGGAGATTGCTTACTATAACAACCTAGTTGATAACCCTCGACCACCTTTTGTTAGAATTGACCCAAAGATTAAGAGAGGTGATCCCGGGAATGTGAAGATACCATGTATGATTGGGTACCAATACGTTGAGCATGCTTACATTGACTGTGAATCCCCAATCAACGTTATGTCCTCAGGCCTTTATAGCCAAATCATAAACACACCACTTGAGCCTAGGATGGACCCCAAGTGTCCAGGCGGAGTTTGCAACTTCGTTGGAAGGATTAAGGATATACATATCCTTGTTGGGAACTTTACCTTTGTCACCAACTTCATGATTTTAGAAGATATGGCAAGTGTTGTTGACTGCCGCCTATCTCGCGTTGTGTTAGGTAAGCCATTTATCGAAGCATCCAATTTAAGGTATGACCGTTTGAAAGGCACGGTTCAGTTTTCTAATCACATAGATAGGATCACATATAGGATGCCTTATCGGGTTAATGAATTTCGTTTTGTGCCTCGATTTGACATGGACAACATTGGTGCGATTGAGGACATCAATGAAGAGGATAAAGAAAAAGGCATGGACCATGTTTGGAATAAGAGAAGCCTTTATTATAAAGATTGCTTAAACCTTGGACCTAAATACAAAATTGATATGGAGGTTGTTAGGATGATTAGAGGGGCAATTGAGAAGCAAAACGGAAAAACGTAGACCCCGTGACTTTGAGTCTAGCTACAAGACTCGTTAATAAAGAAAAGCGCTTCTTGGGAGGCAACCCAAGCTTTATTTGCTTTATTTGCTTTGTGTGTTTATTTATTTGATTGTTTGATTTTATTTGTTTCCGTATGTGTGTTTAATTTTTATTCTTATTGATTCATGTTCAAAACTAATTTGTGAAAATGCTTTATTTTGTTTTTAACTTCGTCTTAACTACATATAAAGGTATTTTGCAAAAGATAAGTGTAAGGGAAATCCAAATCGGTTTATTAGAACACATATGAACATGAATCGTAATAATAATAAATTAACATACATATTAGTATTTGTTTGAGTCAAATGCTTGTATCGAGTCATAATGATGTTTTGCAGGATTTCCAGGAAGTAAGGTAAAGGTTTTTCCAGAAATTTTCCGGAAACTTAAATTGAGAATTTTTGTCAGGTCATTTCTGACGGCGTCAGGGTTTATAACCTGACGGCGTCAGATTTAATTTTCAGAAATTTTTGAAAGTTTTGTTTTTTAAAAAGTTTTCATTAAATCTCCAACTTATAATCTCCAGGAATCTGCAAAATTATCATTCCACAAGCATTATATCCTTATATATAGATTTATCCCGCCGATGTTATGCAGGTTTTTGTGTTTGTTTTCTCAGGTTTAACAGGTTATTTTGGACAAGGAGATGTTTATGGAATCAAGCTTGTGGCGATGCATTAGTCATGGAGCTTCAACATTCTCTTTAGAGGAAGATTTAACCGTGTAATTTCATTATCCACCGAGCGAATCAGGGGAGTATTTGATTTCATTCTTTTACTTTTTGCTTTTACATCTTGTTATTTGAACATTGGGGACAATGTTCATATTAAGTGTAAGGGGAGGGTAAAAGTACGATTAGAGAATACTATTACGCTTGATTTTTGTTTGTTTAATGGTAGATGTGTAATAAAACTGAGAGAAATACCTGTTAGGGCAATTTTAGTGCCAAATTTAAAATTTTTTACAACATATAGGAGTGAAACTTTGATCTTAATGAGCGTCTCACGGATAGGAGTTATATGACTAGCACAAAAAACCGTACCACTAAAAATTTTTCCACCCCCAAATATGTGAGGTTCGCCCCTAGAATTGGTAGGAAAAGCATTTATGCTATGATGTGTGTACCGGTAGCACTTAGATTCTAGAACTTGCGTTAGGACCATTCCAAGGCCACAAGTGAGACTACATTCGTGTAGTTAGATTTACTACATGATAAGAGGCATTAGGATTAACCCATTGTTTTACACCTGTGTTTTTGTTATAATTACTTCGGCTACATTGGTCAAGTAATTCTCCCACACCCTTTGCGTTGTACTCATTTTAGTACACGATACCCCTAGTACACCCCTCAGAGCCTATCTTTTCGTTTCAACCTTTAAGCATTTTACTTAAAGGAAGAATTTGTTACACCCCACTAAAATGTACACCCAAATCGCCTTAGCCTACCTTGTATGCACTCATTTTTAGTGCATTATTGTTACAACATTTGTTTAAACCCAAGTTAATTATCTAGTTGATTACATGGTTGCTAAGTCGAGTCATATCCTTGTACATATTGTTTTGGGACGATTGGGACTCATGGGTAAAGTACTAGTGTAATGGAGTAATGGGGAAGAACATCATTTATTACCCCCATATGTGCTAAATGTTTTAAAAGTACTCCAAGTTTTTCAATTATCTTAATTCGAGTCATTAGATTAGTATTTGTAAAGTTATGTAAAAGTTCAAGTGTAAGGGGAATGCAATGCCCCTATGATGTATTATTTTGGATGGTAGGGCAAAAGTGTATGTCTAAAAAAAAAAAAAAAAAAAAAAAAAAAATCGAAAAAATCAAGAAAAACACAAAAAAATGAGAAAATGAAAAATAGAAAAAAACATACGGACTACCATCCCGTTTCATTTTATGTTTGTTTTATGTTTTTGTTTTTGTTTTTGTTATTTTATTTCTAGCTTAAGATCGAGTCTAGTCTTGGCTTAGCAACATTGTATAGTACATATAATTGATCAAGATCTTTAACTCGCCACCAGTAAAATATCCCGTATCCAACAAAACCGTGTTTTCCTTTTCCCTACACCTAACGTTATAACCCATTTAAAAGCCCTATTTGATAGTTTATCTTTGGTGCTTACGCCTAGTGGAGGAGGTTTTCGATCCTTTCCCAAGCCTATGGTAATCTATTTGCTATGACAGGTAGTGAGAGATATTATCCGTTTTCATTTATGAGATTTATTTTGATGACACTTGAGAGATGTGAGTATCTAAACACTACTTGTGAGGTGCTAGTTTGTAATCTCCGTGCTTATTATGATTGAACTGGAACGATTATTTGTTGTAATTACTTTTATGTTTGCATTAAATGACCCCTGACTTGTATTTTGATTAGAATAAAAGCGCATTTGCTTGAGGACAAGCAAATCTCAAGTGTAAGGGTATTTGATGAAGCGAAAAGTGTACCGCTTTTAAGGGGTCATTTAAGCCCTAAATCGTATTTATTTGATCAAATATTGCCCTAAATCGTTCCTTTTGTCATTTTAGGTACTTTTGAGGAGAAATCTGGAAAAGGAGGCATTTTGGACGTTTTTGGAGCATAAAAGTGAAGAAAACGACAAAGTCTCAAAAATCGGCTAAAAGTTACCTTTGACGGCGTCACAATTTACTCTGGACGGCGTCATGCCTTGGCAAGAAAAAGTGGACGTGAAATTTACTCATGATAAGCCAGTGAAAATAGCATGTGAATTCTGACGGCGTCACGCTTTAACCTGATCAAGGGCGTCACGGCTTAAATCAAAAGGGGACGGCGTCACGTTCAAGGTTCGACGGCGTCAAGCCTTGATAAGCCAGAATGGATTTTGGAAGAGCTAAAGAGGGACGGCGTCAAGAAGGTCATCCGGGAACCCTAGAAGCGGCGAGGTGACGGCGTCACACTCCATAACGTGACGCCGTCAGATCCAAAAATCTATATATAGTTTTCTAATCTTTTGTCATTAGGGGAGAGCTTAGTGTGTGGAATTTTGGGAGAAAACCCTAAGACGATTTTAGCTTCTTTTTCAAGGCTTTTTGCCTTGAGATCTTCCATGTTACATTGAAGATAAGTTATCAATTAATCATTCAATATGTCTATGTGTTGTTTGATTCTATCTTATTCTTGTCTTTTGTTTAACATGTTAGGCTAAATTTATCTTGTGTTTGCTTAGATCTAATGAAACCTAGCTATTGATTATTGGTTATTAGTGTGTTATTAGTTGTATTGGATGATTGTTTATCTATGTTAGGCTTAAGAAAACTGGCTAACTTCCTATTCGGTAACTTGCTTGAACGTCTTAAGAAACATGAACCAAATGCGTACTAAAGGTTTTTATGGTTGTATTTAATGCACAAGCGAATTCTAGTGATCCCATGTTAGGAGCTTCCTAGCCGGCTCGACATAGGAGTGAAGTAGGAGCTTGTAGAGTTGGGGAAGTAAGTACGCCACCCCACGAATGGTATTAAGGAATACACCCGTCATCCACGCGACTAATACACACTAATTAACCGGTAAAAGATAGTTAGGGAGTAAGGAAATCTAAGTAAACACATTTCTCTACACATAAGTTTCTCACCACATTTTCATTTTTGTTATTTTATTTTATTCGCATCCGTAGTAAATTTGGGTTAGTTGACTAGCAACTAATTCCGCCCACTCTTTCAAACCCGAGATTTTACTTGCTTTCATAAAAATATAAAAAACATAAAAAGAATCTTCCTCAACCCTTAGACCTAATTAGAGTAGTCTTTCACACCTAACAAACACTATTCTCTGTGGAGAACGATCAATCCCCCGTACTTACCACTACACTATACTACATCGGTCAGGTACACTGCCTGGTGGGGTTGTAAGCCTCTTGAGATCCCTCGAGAGGTAAAACCTGTTGTAAGGTTACAAAACCACGCATCACGAAGCGAAATCGCGAAAGCTCGAATTTAAGAATAAGTAAAACTAAATTTAAAAACAAATCTAAAGATTGTTATCATGATAAAGAATCAAGACTTTAATAGGTATCATGTCGCGTAATCGAAAAAGATTGATTTTGTTTTCTTTTCGACAAGTGTCTGAACCTATAACAACGCGTGACGGAGCGTCCGGCCGGTAGAGGTAGTGTGATGAACTCAAATAAGTACATTTTATTACTATCATTTATCCTATTAATTTGACTTGTTTTACTATATTATGTATGATGATTGATACTTAATCGTTTACTTTTGTAATTCTCAGTTGAAAACAAGCATTTGGTGAAACTTGGCGATTTTTGACTAATTATGGAGCAAAACATGCAAGAAGTTAAGAGTCTACTGAAATGGACAAGATCAAGACTAATCTGCTCCAGATGCGCCGCATCTTGCTTATCACATGCGCCGCATCACTATCAATATTTCACCAGATACGATCCAAGATACAAGAGGACATGCGCCGCATCCAAAGATGAAGATACGCCGCATCTTCTGGCGGTGTACGAATATTCCTGAATATTATAATCTTGGACCCCACGCGAAGTTAAGTACATGCGCCGCATCTACTTACTAGATGCGCCGCATCTTACCCTCAGACAGAAACTATAAATACCCCAAAGACCAGACGAATTAAGAGTTCCGAAGTTTTAACAGAAGACCGAAGACCAGAAACCAAGGACGAATTCAGTCAAGGTAGCAGCACAAGACACACCCAAATCAAAGATACAAGAGCTGTAAGAAGGTGCTGCATGTGTTTAATTCATTAAGTAGTTTTGTTTTATTGTGTTAGTAAACTTTAATTCATCAAGATTGGTGGCTTGTGTAATGTGACAACGGAAAGATTGCACTCCCTTAAAACTGCTTTCTCATTAATTAAAGTTTATATGTTGATGTCATTGGTGACTTTTATTAGTGCATTGATCACCTCTGTGGCTAGCTGAGCGTTGATCGGGTCGCCATGCCTCTGCCCTCGCCTGTTTATTAGATCGCCTATGCATTCTATGGTTTGTAGAAAAGTAGGAGAAAGATAAAAAGGATAGTCATAAGTAATCATTAAGGGTTTACTCGCCGATAAGATTAGAACCAACGAGAAAGGACTTAATCTCGGTGCGTTGCATCGAACTATACACTTCATATAACACTAGCAATAAAACAAGTGACAAACTACTTATCATAAGGACAACCCTCTTATTGTCTCGAGTATTTATCTGTGTACGTGTGTGCTACTTGCTGATTCGTGCCTATTGGTTTATTTTATTATTTAATTGCAACCAAATCGTGCCAGTCTCTCAGGCTGAACCCCCTTGCGTTAGAATAGGTTGTATAGCTAACTTAATATATTAAAATACTGATTATAATAACTAGATAATACGTTCCACTCTTAGTGATCGACACTCTACTTACCATTATATTCATACTGACCGGGTACACTGCTCGTTAAGTGTGTGTGTTATTGATAAGTCGGCTAAATATAAATTTAAAACTTGAGTAGGCATTAAAACTGCTAAACCGCAACGACACGCGACACGCATCAAGTTTTTGGCGCCGTTGCCGGGGAGTGAATTGTTATTATCTGTTAATTTGATTAGTATTTTAATTAGGTTTTTAATTTTTTTCTAACCACTAATTTTGTTGTGTATTAGATTAATTTGCATTCATTGTACTATTTTGCATATTTTCTGTTTTTGTGTGTTATTTGTTTGCTTTTGTTTGTGTTTATTTTCGTGTGTTTTTTTTGTTTTTATTTTTTGTATTTTTTGTTTTCTGCTATCGTTGTACTGAGCTAAATCGAACGATACGGCGCATCTGATTTCTCAGATACGGCGTATTGCGTTTAATTTTTATAAAATACAACGCGTTTAATTAATTCGATACGACGCATCTTTTCCCCAAGATACGGCGTATCTGTTTTTGATAAATTTTTTTCTAAACATTAACGCCATACGACGCATCTGCTCTTGCAGATACGGCGTATCTATTATTTTAATTAAAAACAGTTTTCGAATTATTAAACAGATACGGCGCATCGATCTCTATCGATACGGCGTATCTTCTGAATCAAAAATCTCGTATTTTGAAACATAACGAAAATACGGCGCATTAACTTTTGTTAATACGGCGCATTTAATTTTAAATAAATATCGATTTTTGATTATTAAAATTGATACGGCGCATTCAAATTTCTAAGTGGCGTATCTATTTTCTGAATAAAGTCTGATTTAATTTTAACGATTATTAGATACGGCGTATCCAACTTTTTGGATACGGCGCATCGTCTGCAGATATCAGCTATTTGTATTCTTGTATCCGTTTCTATATTCATTAATTTCTCTTCTAGCGAACAAATCCTACTGATGATTTTACCTTTGATGATAGGTTTTGCTATGGAAGACATGTCAGTTAACGGATATCTTGCTAAGGAATGCTTGCTTTCAGATTCATTCAATGTGCTCATGATCGATGCAGATTTATTCTCTTGTGAGACCCCTCTTGAAGCTGCTTTTAAGGAATTCATGCGTTTATGCAACATTGACAAAGGGGTATTCTCTTATGATGTATTTGTGAGGTACACTAGAGATGAATTGTCACTCTTATGGCCTATCATTGAATCCAAAGGATTGAACTGGACTACTATCGAAGAAGATGATGGGAAATTCTATCTTGCATACATGGACTCAAGCAACAAAAGCTGTGGTGGAGGCAATACCCAAATTTCTTACATGCCTTATTCCGAACAGTACTGGAGATTAAATGAGAACTATCTGGACGATGACAGAATTTATGCTGTGGCGGAGTTACTATTTCATGGCTAGTTGTTAAGATTAATGGACCTCTCCCTCAATGATTGGCTTGAACTTAAATATGGTAGTCCTAAATTTGCCCCTGCAGATGAAGTCAAGCAGATTATGACTTCATGGTTGACACGGAGTTTTAGGGAGCAATTTAACGAGTTCATGGAGATAAAGAGGAAAATGATTGAAAAGACTTGCTTTGACGTTAACCACGATCCTAACGATGTTGATTTTTCAGAATGGTTGGCTAGTAAGTTTAATAACCATAAGAGCATGGATCGAGCTACTAAGGATGCATTATGGGTATATTGGATAAGAGGTGAAGACGAAGAAGTAGAAAGCGATTATGGGTCGTCACTTCATGATTCAACAATCAATGAGGGGATTGAAGAATTATTCAGAATTGACATTGATGTGTTCGATTATGAGACACCCTTATGCAAGCAGTTCAAGGAATTTAACTACCTTCTTCGAGTCGACGATGATGTGCTTACTGGAGATTTACCAGGATTCAAGACTTATGATGATTTCAAAAACACCTGGTACTATGAATGGAATGACCAAATACCATGGGTTTGGGATAAACCATGGGAATTTGAGCACATTAATCACACCTGTACACCCTTCGTTTTCAAGGATGGGAGTAGTGTTTGGCCGACCTGTGATTATAAGAGTGACGGAACCTGTAATGGGGGAAGTATTATTGGGATGAAACGGGTTGGAAAAGATGTAACCTTTGAAGATTATGAGTGGTACGATAATGTTGAAGACTGCCCACGAAAAACTGAAGCTTTGCAAGAAAAGGGTAGAATTGAATACTTGAAAGGACTTAAGGGAACATCAAATACTACTTTCTAGGAATGGGTGCATGAACAATTTGATGATTACACGAAGCTTAGTTGATGAAGCGAAAAGTGTACCGCTTTTAAGGGGTCATTTAAGCCCTAAATCGTATTTATTTGATCAAATATTGCCCTAAATCGTTCCTTTTGTCATTTTAGGTACTTTTGAGAAGAAATCTGGAAAAGGAAGCATTTTGGACGTTTTTGGAGCATAAAAGTGAAGAAAATGACAAAGTCTCAAAATCTTGCTGGAAGTTACCTTTGACGGCGTCAGGATTAACCCTGGACGGCGTCATGGCTTGGCAAAAGTGGTGGATATGAAATTTACTCATGATAAGCCAGTGAAAATTGCATGGAAATTCTGACGGCGTCACCCTTTAATTTGATCAAGGTCGTCACGTTATAATTCAAAGAGGGACGGCGTCACGTTCATAGTCTGAGGGCGTCAATCCTTGATAAGCCAGAACGGATTTTGGAGAGCTAAAGAGGGACGGCGTCAAGAAGGTCATCCGAGAACCCTAAAAGCGGCGAGGTGACGGCGTCACACTCCATAACGTGACGCCGTCAGATATAAAAATCTATATATAGTTTTGCAATTCTTTGTCATTATTGTGGAACTTATTGGGGAACTTTGTGTGTGAAAACCCTAGGACGAATTTGGCAGCTCTTTCAAGGCTTTTTGCCTTGAGATCTTCCATGTTACATTGAAGATAAGTTATCAATTAATCATTCAATATGTCTATGTGTTGTTTGATTCTATCTTGTTCTTGTCTTTTGTTTAACATGTTAGGCTAGATTTATCTTGTGTTTGCTTAGATCTAATGAAACCTAGCTATTGATTATTGGTTATTAGTGTGTTGTTAGTTGTATTGGATGATTGTTCATCTATGTTAGGCTTAAGAAAACTGGCTAACTTCCTATTCGGTAACTTGCTTGAACGTCTTAAGAAACATGAACCAATGCGTACTAAAGGTTTTTATGGTTGTATTTAATGCACAAGCGAATTCTAGTGATCCCATGTTAGGAGCTTCCTAGCCGGCTCGACATAGGAGTGAAGTAGGAGCTTGTAGAGTTGGGGAAGTACGTACGCCACCCCACGAATGGTATTAAGGAATACACCCGTCATCCACGCGACTAATACACACTAATCAACCGGTAATAGATAGTTAGGGAGTAAGGAAATCTAAGTAAACACATTTCCCTCCACATAAGTTTTCACCAACATTTTCATTTTCTGTTATTTTATTTTATTTGCATTCGTAGTAATTTGGGTTAGTTGACTAGCAACTAATTCCGCCCACTCTTTCAAACCCGAGATTTTACTTGCTTTCCAAAAAAATATAAAAACATAAAAAGAATCTTCTCTCACCCTTAGACCTATTAAAGTAGTTTTTCATACCTAACGAACACTATTCCCTGTGGAGAACGATCAATCCCCCGTACTTACCACTACACTATACTACATCGGTCAGGTACACTGCCTGGTGGGGTTGTAAGCCTCTTGAGATCCCTCGAGAGGTAAAACCTGTTGTAAGGTCGCAAAACCACGCATCAAGTTTTTGGCGCCACTGCCGGGGAATAGTTATTGTTTAGGTTGAATTTTTATTTTATAGGTCTACTCACTAGATTCCTTTCTAGTGAGATTTTTATTTTATTTTTCTAGGTTTTCTTTAGTCTATCTATTTTCTTCGTTTCTTTGTTCGTAACCATTACCATTCGACATCATGGAAGATGGTAATATCCTTAATCCCAACAACCCACCACCACAACAACCACCACCACCTCCTAGAGCCCGTACTTTAGGAGAGTACTCCCGTCCTAGCCACCATGGCTATCGAAACACCATTGAGCTCACTCAAGGAGCCAATGTCACACCCTTGCGATCCGACACCATCCGGTTGGTGCAAAGCGGATGCGCATTCCATGGGCTTCGTTCTGAAGATCCTAATCAACATCTCAAGGACTTTCTCAAAATCGTTGATTTTATAGACCTTGATGTTGCCACTCGAGAGACGACCCGACTACGTCTCTTTCAATTCTCTCTGCGGGACCAAGCTAGTCAATGGCTAGAGCGTCAACCCGCAGGATCCATCACCTCTTGGGATGATCTCACCACTCGTTTCCTTGCTCAGTTTTTCCCACCGGGAAGAACTACCAAGCTAAGGAATGATATCTTGATGTTCCAACAACGTCAAGGCGAAACTCTCTACGAGGCATGGACTCGATTTAAGGACTTACTTCAAAAAGTCCCTCACCATGGCATAGAACTTTGGCTCCAAGTCCAAATCTTCTATGACCATATCAATCTCTACACAAGGCAAACCATTGACCAATCGGCCGGTGGTAAGCTACGTGATCTAAGTGCGGAACAATCATGGGCTCTCCTAGAGGATCTTGCTCTTTATGACAACGAAAGTTGGAGTGATCCCCGTGATTTGAATAAAACGGTCAAGGCAATATCTTTGCCTTCGAACAATTCAAGCACTTCCGACCGTAAGATCATAGAACTTGAAGACCAAGTCAAGTTTCTCATGAAATCCTACGAGGCTCCTAAACCTTCAAGCCAAGTGAACAAAATCACTTCTTCATGTGAATTATGTAGTGGTCCCCACGACACTCGTGATTGCATGGAACTCCCCGAACAAGCTTTTGTGGACTACGCATCCTCGCGTACCGACGGAGCGGGAGACAAGTGGTACACTTTCAAACCCGAGCCAAACCATTACGGTGATTCATACAACCCCTCATGGAAAAATCACCCGAACCTTAGGTGGAAACAAAACCAAAACGCACAACAAACCAATTCTTCCAACCCACCTAATCGTTTCCAATCAAGCGGTTCCAACTCGAACCGTACTTTCAACAACAATCCTTCCGGAAATGGTAGTACCAATAACTTTGAAGGATTGATGTCCCAATTTATGGCATCTCAAGAAGCTCGGATAGCTAGATTCGAATCCGAATTCAATCAACAACAAACGGAGATGACCAATAAAATTGACAACTTGTTGAAAGCTCTCAATAACCAAGTGTTATCACCTCCACATAAGGACGCTAGGAACACAAATAGCGGACCCCAAGTAAAAGACCCCTCTTCATCCAAACACGTCCACTTTGTCAACATTGTCACTATTAA
Source organism: Artemisia tridentata subsp. tridentata (assembly GCA_021014915.2). Taxonomy (NCBI): domain Eukaryota; kingdom Viridiplantae; phylum Streptophyta; class Magnoliopsida; order Asterales; family Asteraceae; genus Artemisia; species Artemisia tridentata. The sequence goes on from CP139509.1 coordinate 168,520,141, forward strand.
ACCAATTGAAAGGAATGAGGATAATAGTGAACCTAAGGATGAGGATAAGAAAGTCGAGGTTGATAAGGAAGTTAGGACAAGTGAGATTGAAGAAGTAGATGATGATAAGGACTACTTCAATAGGCTACCCACTAAGGAAGAGCGCGCATATCATACAAACTTATTCGATGACCCCGAGACACCATACTTCCTAGGTAGACCAATTATAGAAATAGGCGACCCTTCTAATCTCAACATACCATGCAACATCGGACATTTGCATGTGTGGAAAGCCTACATCGACCTTAGATCACCCATAAACATCATGACTAGAGCCCACTACAACTTGATAATGAAAAATCAACTTGGGTATAGGATGTTCCCTGACAAGGGATGGATGAGTAACTTCACGGGAAGAGTTAAGGGATTACCGGTTTATGTAGGAAACTTCACCTATGTCACCGACTTTGTAATTGTAGAAGATATCCGCCCAATAGTCGATGCATCCTTAACTCAAGTGGTTTTTGGAAAACCATTTGTTGAGGTCTCTAGAATGACTTATGAACCTTCCTTAGGGATAGTTAGATTTAAGGATGAGACAGATGAGGTAAACTACCAAATGCCATATAAGATAGAACAATTTCAACACTTGTCAAATGTTGAGAAGGAGCTCAAGCAAGCGGTTTACTATAGGAATGATGAGGATAGAAATAAAGGAGTAGACTATGTTATGGAAAAGATATTCGGTTTCTACAAGGATTGTTTGAAATTGGGACCGGAATATAAAACCGGGAATGAAAATGGCCTAGGAACCGTGACCAATGATGGAATCACGTAATGTACGTGACTTTGAGTCTAGCTACAAGACTCGTTAATAAAGAAAAGCGCTTCTTGGGAGGCAACCCAAGCTTTATTCGCTTTGTGTGTTTATTTACTTGTTTGTTTGTTTGTTTTTATTTGCTTTCGTATGTGTGTTTAAGTTTTATTATTATTGATTCATGTTCAAAACTAATTTGTGAAAATGCTTTATTTTGTTTTTAACTTCGTCTTAACTACATATAAAGGTATTTTGCAAAAGTTAAGTGTAAGGGAAATCTAAATCGGTTTATTAGAACACAAATGAACATGAATCATAATAATAATAAATTAACATACATATTAGTATTTGTTTGAGTCAAATGCTTGTATCGAGTCATAATGATGTTTTGCAGGATTTCCAGGAAGTAAGGTATAGGTTTTTACAAAATTTTTCCGGAAACGTAACATGAGAATTCTGTCAGATCATTTCTGACGGCGTTAGGCTTTACAACCTGACGGCGTCAGCTTTAATTTTCTGAAAATTTTTGAAAGTTTTGTTTTCATAAAAAGTTTTTATTAAATCTATAACTTATAATCTCCAGGAATCTGCAAAATTATCATTCCACAAGCATTATATCCTTATATATAGATTTATCCCGCCGATGTTATGCAAGTTTTCGTGTTTGTTTTCTCAGGTTTAACAGGTTATTTTGGACAAGGAAATGTTTTGGATCAAGCTTTTGGCGATGCATTAGTCATGGAGCTTCAACATTACTTTGGAAGAAGATCTAACCGTGTTACTTCATTATCCACCGAACGAATCAGGGGAGTATTTGATTTCATTCTTTTACTTTATACTTTTACATCTTGTTATTTGAACATTGGGGACAATGTTCATCTTAAGTGTAAGGGGGGGTAAAAGTACGATTTTTAGAGAATACAATTGCGCTTGATTTTTGTTTGTTTAATAATAGATGTGTAATAAAACTGAGATAAATACCTGTTAGGGTAATTTTAGTGCCAAATTTAAAATTTTTTACAACATATAGGAGTGAAACTTTGATCTTAATGAGCGTCTCACGGATAGGAGTTATATGACTAGCACAAAAACTGTACCACTAAAAAATTTTCCACCCCCAAATATGTGAGGTTCGCCCCTAGAATTGGTAGGAAAAGCATTTATGCTATGATGTGTGTGCCGGTAGCACTTAGATTCTAGAACTTGCGTTAGGACCATTCCGAGGCCACAAGTGAGACTACATTCGTGTAGTTAGATTTACTACATGATAAGAGGCATTAGGATTAACCCATTGTTTTACACCTGTGTTTTTGTTATAATTACATTGGCTACATTGGTCAAGTAATTCTCCCACACCCTTTGCGTTGTACTCATTTTTAGTACACGATACCCCTAGTACACCCCTCAGAGCCTATCTCTTCGTTTCGACCTTTAAGCATTTTACTTAAAGGAAGAATTTGTTTACACCCCACTTAAATGTACACCCAAATCGCCTTAGCCTACCTTGTATGCACTCATTTTTAGTGCATTATTGTTACAACATTTGTTTAAACCCAAGTTAATTATCTAATTGATTACATGGTTGCTAAGTCGAGTCATATCCTTGTACATATTGTTTTGGGACGATTGGGACTCATGGGTAAAGTACTAGTGTAATAGAGTAATGGGGAAGAACATCATTTATTACCCTCATATGTGCTAAATATTTTAAAAGTACTCCAAGTTTTTCAATTATCTTAATTCGAGTCATTAGAATAGTTATTTGTAAAGTTATGTAAAAGTTCAAGTGTAAGGGGAATGCAATGCCCCTATGATGTATTATTTTGGATGGTAGGGCAAAAGTGTATGCAAAAAAAAAAAAAAAAAAAAAAAAAAAAAAAAAAAAAAAATCAAGAAAAATACAAAAAAATGAGAAAAAGAAAAGTAGAAAAAACATACGGACTACCATCCCGTTTTATTTTATGTTTATTTTATGTTTTTGTTATTTTCTTTCATTAGCTTAAGATTGAGTCGAGTCTTGGCTTAGCAACATTGTATAGTACATGTAATTGATCAAGATCTTTAACTCGCCACCAGTAAAATATCCTTTATCCAACAAAACCGTGTTTTCCTTTTCCCTACACCTAACGTTATAACCCATTTAAAAGCCCTCTTTGATAGTTTATCTTAGGTGCTTACGCCTAGTGGAGGAGGTTTTCGATCCTTTCCCAAGCCTATGGTAATCTATTTGCTATGACAGGTAGTGAGAGATATTATCCGTTTTCATTTATGAGATTTATTTTGATGACACTTGAGAGATGTGAGTATCTAAACACTACTTGTGAGGTGCTAGTTTGTAATCTCCGTGCTTATTATGATTAAAGTGGAACGAATATTTGTTGTAATTACTTTTATGTTAGCATTAAATGACCCCTAACTTGTATTTTGATTAGAATAAAAGCGCATTTGCTTGAGGACAAGCAAATATCAAGTGTAAGGGTATTTGATGAAGCGAAAAGTGTACCGCTTTTAAGGGGTCATTTAAGCCCTAAATCGTATTTATTTGATCAAATATTGCCCTAAATCGTTCCTTTTGTCATTTTAGGTACTTTTGAGAAGAAATCTGGAAAAGGAAGCATTTTGGACGTTTTTGGAGCATAAAAGTGAAGAAAACGACAAAGTCTCAAAATCTTGCTGGAAGTTACCTTTGACGGCGTCAGGATTAACCCTGGACGGCGTCATGGCTTGGCAAAAGTGGTGGATGTGAAATTTACTCATGATAAGCCAGTGAAAATTGCATGGAAATTCTGACGGCGTCACCCTTTAATTTGATCAAGGTCGTCACGTTATAATTCAAAGAGGGACGGCGTCACGTTCATAGTCTGAGGGCGTCAATCCTTGATAAGCCAGAACGGATTTTGGAGAGCTAAAGAGGGACGGCGTCAAGAAGGTCATCCGAGAACCCTAAAAGCGGCGAGGTGACGGCGTCACACTCCATAACGTGACGCCGTCAGATATAAAAATCTATATATAGTTTTGCAATTCTTTGTCATTATTGTGGAACTTATTGGGGAACTTTGTGTGTGAAAACCCCAGGACGAATTTGGCAGCTCTTTCAAGGCTTTTTGCCTTGAGATCTTCCATGTTACATTGAAGATAAGTTATCAATTAATCATTCAATATGTCTATGTGTTGTTTGATTCTATCTTGTTCTTGTCTTTTGTTTAACATGTTAGGCTAGATTTATCTTGTGTTTGCTTAGATCTAATGAAACCTAGCTATTGATTATTGGTTATTAGTGTGTTGTTAGTTGTATTGGATGATTGTTCATCTATGTTAGGCTTAAGAAAACTGGCTAACTTCCTATTCGGTAACTTGCTTGAACGTCTTAAGAAACATGAACCAATGCGTACTAAAGGTTTTTATGGTTGTATTTAATGCACAAGCGAATTCTAGTGATCCCATGTTAGGAGCTTCCTATCCGGCTCGACATAGGAGTGAAGTAGGAGCTTGTAGAGTTGGGGAAGTACGTACGCCACCCCACGAATGGTATTAAGGAATACACCCGTCATCCACGCGACTAATACACACTAATCAACCGGTAAAAGATAGTTAGGGAGTAAGGAAATCTAAGTAAACACATTTCCCTCCACATAAGTTTTCACCAACATTTTCATTTTCTGTTATTTTATTTTATTTGCATTCGTAGTAATTTGGGTTAGTTGACTAGCAACTAATTCCGCCCACTCTTTCAAACCCGAGATTTTACTTGCTTTCCAAAAAAATATAAAAACATAAAAAGAATCTTCTCTCACCCTTAGACCTATTAAAGTAGTTTTTCATACCTAACGAACACTATTCCCTGTGGAGAACGATCAATCCCCCGTACTTACCACTACACTATACTACATCGGTCAGGTACACTGCCTGGTGGGGTTGTAAGCCTCTTGAGATCCCTCGAGAGGTAAAACCTGTTGTAAGGTCGCAAAACCACGCATCATTAGTCGACGGCTACAATGGGAATTGGAAAGAGAATGGGAGGCAATTCAAGATGATAGCAATGAGTCATTAATCAATGAACTTGATGACTATTTGATTAAAGATCCTTACTTTAAGTTTGTTGATAAAGACGAGGAAGAGTTCACCAAAAGAAAGTGTCAACTACTTGGAATCCCTTATAATAAGCCACCCATGATTATTTCTGAAAAGTTTAAAATCATCAAATATTCTTTGGGACCAGAGGAAGAGTATGTTGCGACGACGACCAAGAGTTATACTAGATTAAGTCGAACGGAGGAAAACGTCGCAGAGCTATACGGGAACATCTTTCGGATGAAGGAAGAAGGATGGACCGTGACAAGAACTAAGTGATGAGCTGAACGTGAGTCTAACTTGAAGACTCTGGAATAAAGACAAGTGCTTACCGGGAGACAACCCGGATTTATCTTTTAATTTTCTGTTTATGTGTCGAGTCAGTCAGGCCGCAGAGGATACGGCGCATCTCAATCCTGAGATGCGACGCATCTCCTGCAGATGGTCATATCTTATTTTATTTTTCTGCATTTTTTATTTCCGAATTTAAAACTTTTTATCAGTTTATTTTAATGCGGCGCATCTTTTATTCAGATCCGTATTTATTCCAGGCTGGATACGGCGTATCTTCTTCAATAAGATACGGCGCATCGACTGACCTGATGATTTTCATTTTTAATTTTTATGTTTTATTTTTACCTAACTACTAATGTATTATGCAAGTTTGAACCTTTCTTACCTTAGGTGTGTTTTGAAGCCTTGATGGTATTATAGATTTCTGCATTTCCTGTGGATACATCGAATATGAAGCTTAAACGTTCTAATCCACAAGAAAGATGATTTTTGCTCTACTACTAATGGAGGATCATACCGAGCAAATCTCAGGGGAGTTTTTCTGTTCTAATTCTTTTATTTTCCAGTTTTTAACCTTTTATACAAACAACGAGGACGTTGTTTAACTTAAGTGGGGGGATTGGAGAATTAGAACACTTAACATTTACTTGTCCTAAACTTTTCAAAATATGCTTAAAATGTGCTTAATATATCGAAATTTAAAATTTTTAGCATGTTTTCGTTTAAAGTCTATGTTGCATAGCTGCACACATGACGTTATTTTCAAAAATTGTGATTTTTCAAAACTCACAAATCTATGAGTGTGCCGGTGACTTGTAAACTTTAGAACTTGGCTTGTATACTATTCGAGACCACCATAATAAGTATTATTTTATATAATTGGAATGACTTGTCTAAATTGGTAAATTTCTAGGATTACACCCAAATAGCCTTATATGTTATGTGATATTAGCTAACTACACTGGTTAGTTAACCCCCGTATAAACCCTTTTGTTACTCTCATTTTTAGAGTAAGATACCCCTAGAAAAACACTCAGAGCCATTCCTTTCGTTTCTTACACCTATGTTTAAAATGTTTCGTTACACCCTTACACCTTAGCCTACCCTGTAGATTAGAATCCGTGGTTGGTTAATTGCTATAGGCAAAGTGTGTTTCCTTACATTACCTGTGTTCGCGTGCGTAATTCATTATCTATGGTTAGGTCGGGAAATTGCACAATGCAATTGGAGTGAAAGTAAATATTGTATATCTTTGAGTTTATTTTTCGTGTGTTTACTACTTTCACTATTACCGTTATTTCTGAAGTCATGAAAAGTATGGAAAAATTATCCAGAATTATTGTTTTGGTGATGTGGTGAAATTTTACACATCTATGTTTATGTTATTATAAAGTTAAAAAAAAAAAAAAAAAAAAAAAAAAAAAAGAGAAAAGAAAAAGAAAAAAGAAGAAAGTTGGATGTTTGTTTTAACCAACGATGTAAAGTTATGTAAGTGGTCGATATCACCACTAATTGTTGTATATTATATCTATGGATTGAATGGGAGTTGGCAGTTATGGGAACGTCAACTAAGGTTTATTCTTTGATTAAGATCTTGTTGAGTATAATTCGTGTCTACCTAAAGCGTGTGTTTCAAGTGTTAAAGCGTGAGTTATTCAATGATATGAGTCTTATTCATGGGATGGTTGGGATAGTGATTAACCACACTTAGGATTTTAATTTATTTGTTTTGTTTATTTTTTATTTTACACCAATTTATATCCCAAATATTATCCATACCCTGTATTATTCTTTATCCAACCAAACCTTTGATTTATTGAGATTAGGGATTTGAGCAATCTTAAGTATCGTAGTCGTGGATTCGGTTATGTATTTATGATTTTGTCGCCCTTTTTGATATATTATTATTGGTGAAGTTTGGAACTATCTTTAGCCTATTCGAGTTAAGGATTTGAGCAATTGCAAATATCGTGTTCGTGGATTCGATCATGTATTTGTGATTTTGTCGCCTTTTCTGGAATTTGAGATCGATAGAGATTAAGAATAATTAACCCTTAAGCCTAAAAACCCTTTTTTACCGCTTTAGACTTGTTATTCCTTAGCTTTAGTGGAGGAGATGTGTATACTTGCCAAGCTTATGATAGAATATTCGTCGCGACTGGACAGTTAAACGATTAGATTTGCTTTTATCGAAATATTTTTATTCTACTTCTAATTCGTTAAGTGTTTAGTTGTGTGATTATGGCAAAAGACGAATACATGCTTAAATATAAAAATAAATCCTAATATCTTTTAGGATACATTTTCATAAGATTAATTCTAAGGTTTACTTGGGGACAAGTAAAGTTCAAGTGGGGGGATATTTGATGAACTCAAATAAGTACATTTTATTACTATCATTTATCCTATTAATTTGACTTGTTTTACTATATTATGTGTGAGGATTGATACTTAATCGTTTACTTTTGTAATTCTCAGTTGAAAACAAGCATTTGGTGAAACTTGACGATTTTTGACTAATTATGGAGCAAAACATGCAAAAAGTTAAGAGTCTACTGAAATGGACAAGATCAAGACTAATCTGCTCCAGATGCGCCGCATCTTGCTTATCACATGCGCCGCATCACTATCAATATTTCACCAGATACGATCCAAGATACAAGAGGACATGCGCCGCATCCAAAGATGAAGATACGCCGCATCTTCTGGCGGTGTACGAATATTCCTGAATATTATAATCTTGGACCCCACGCGAAGTTAAGTACATGCGCCGCATCTACTTACTAGATGCGCCGCATCTTACCCTCAGACAGAAACTATAAATACCCCAAAGACCAGACGAATTAAGAGTTCTGAAGTTTTAACAGAAGACCGAAGACCAGAAACCAAGGACGAATTCAGTCAAGGTAGCAGCACAAGACACACCCAAATCAAAGATACAAGAGCTGTAAGAAGGTGCTGCATATGTTTAATTCATTAAGTAGTTTTGTTTTATTGTGTTAGTAAACTTTAATTCATCAAGATTGGTGGCTTGTGTAATGTGACAACGGAAAGATTGCACTCCCTTAAAACTGCTTTCTCATTAATTAAAGTTTATATGTTGATGTCATTGGTGACTTTTATTAGTGCATTGATAACCTCTGTGGCTAGCTGAGCGTTGATCGGGTCGCCATGCCTCTGCCCTCGCCTGTTTATTAGATCGCCTATGCATTCTATGGTCTGTAGAAAAGTAGGAGAAAGATAAAAAGGATAGTCATAAGTAATCATTAAGGGTTTTACTCGCCGATAAGATTAGAACCAATGAGAAAGGACTTAATCTCGGTGCGTTGCATCGAACTATACACTTCATATAACACTAGCAATAAAACAAGTGACAAACTACTTATCATAAGGACAGCCCTCTTATTGTCTCGAGTATTTATCTGTGTACGTGTGTGCTACTTGCTGATTCGTGCCTATTGGTTTATTTTATTATTTAATTGCAACCAAATCGTGCCAGTCTCTCAGGCTGAACCCCCTTGCGTTAGAATAGGTTGTATAGCTAACTTAATATATTAAAATACTGATTAGAATAACTAGATAATACGTTCCACTCTTAGTGATCGACACTCTACTTACCATTATATTCATACTGACCGGGTACACTGCTCGTTAAGTGTGTGTGTTATTGATAAGTCGGCTAAATATAAATTTAAAACTTGAGTAGGCATTAAAACTGCTAAACCGCAACGACACGCGACACGCATCATAGTGATTCCAATATGCTTTTCTTTGGAATTAAATTACGAATCCACGGCCACTAACAGCGTCAGCTAACTCTATGTGGTTTGAGAGTTATAAGCAAAACAGTGATCGATTGTTGTTTTCTTAATACAACTGCTTGTTCTGGCACATGACAGTGCGTCATTGTAGTTACAGTTTCTATTCTGGTACGATTTTATTTGAATTTAATTATGAAGCCACGGATGCTGATCTCGTTAGATAACTCTTTACGGTTTGGGAGTTATGGCTGAAACAGTGGGTTGCAGTTTATTATTATTATTATTATTATTATTATTATTATTATTATTATTTTAGTACGGATAAACGGCGGTGGCTAGAGTTTGACGAGAAAACATTGAGGCAGCGGCTCACAGTGGCCTACAAGGTCTAGAATCTGATACGCTCATGATACCTTGTTAAATAATGTAAACCCTTTATGCATGTTATATTATTATCCAAACTATATATAAAATACACATAACATGAAACCCTAATGGACTCAAAACCCACAATCAGGCGTACCATATTTATCGTATATACTCCCCGGCAATCCGAACGACAAAATTACAAAAGCTCGGAGATTAGAAAACTAAATAAACATTAAACAAAGGTAAACTAAGAAGAAGAAAAAATTCATTATGGCAATGAAAGCAATAATTTATTGATAAAGACATCCGACAAGAAGCGGAAGCAAATCTTCAAGCAACAATAAAAGCAAATAAAAATAGTATCAAAGACAAATAACAAATTTATTGATGAAGATATCCGACAATAAGCGAAGAATAATCTTCATCATGCAGCAACAACAAAAATAAAAGCAAAAGCAAAAGCAAAGAAACAAAAGAAAAACGTAGATTTTCTTTTGAGGCGGTCGGCTTACGGTGGCTGACGGAGGTGATTCAAAGTTGGGTTTGTGCAGAATTGAAAATCGAATAGAATGGCGCTAACCGCGTCAATTAACTCCAAACCGTTTGAAAGTTATAGTCAAAATAGTATGCGGGTAGAGTTTCGGCCGAAAATTGCAATTTTTTTAATATTTATTTTATTATTATATATATTTTTTTAAGGGATAAATGGTGGCGGCTAGAGTTTGATAGGGTTATTTAGAGGAGGCTGCTTAACTTAGTCACCTAGATGTGAGGATCAAATTTATCTAAGAAGTTTATTTTGTACACACTATTAATGTGAAAAATGCAACAATTTATAAAATCTTTTTAAGTTTTAAATGTAACATGCTTTGTTTTAGACTAGACGAGTACCCATGCATAGCAACGGGATTTTATAGCGGCAGATAGTTGTAGTGATAAAAAAAATCTATAGGTGAAAAATAATTAAAGTTTAAGGATTTAAGAATTAAACATAATATTTTGAAATCCGGTTCGGCCAATAAATCAATTTTCAAACTTTAGCTTAGTTCTTTCGTGTTTTATAACTCATTTCAAAGACTATAATATTTTCAATTAATACTTTTTAAATGCCACAAGCTTTCAAGTGTGTTCATATATGTTGTAGCCCAGCTTAATGGATCTATGTAACAGTACTTATAATTTCTTTTTAAATAAAGTAAATAGACGGATTTTGTGACCACAGACATTGTGAAAGCTTGTAACAATAAATGGAATCTTGGATCTTGATTTCTTACGCTTTTTCATAAAGCCAATATCCCCTTTCTATAAGTGAGTAACATATGCATTCATATTAAGATTTCGCATTGCTTTTCGAAAACAATCTTTAGTGGTGATCCCCACTCAATTTGTGTTCATATTCATTGTTGTGAAGTAATCAACCACGTAACAAAAGGCAACTCTGACAAAATTGGTTAGAGTTGAAAACTGGAGTTTGTGAGCTTATGGAAGCTAAAACACGTATATTAATGCTTTATTTTTGAAAAAAACTAACTGAAGCTCACTTTTACAAAACGTGTTTTACAAACAGGCTTTTACTATTATAAATTTATACGTCAATTTTGATACTCTATCACTTAATGTTCTGGCAAATATACGACGTGAACTCAAAACGTTATTATCTGTAAGGATAAGAAATTTTAGAAAATCTTAACTATTGTTATGTTTGAAGGATGAGCAGTGATGAATTGAAGATCTATAGGACTGATATCTACACCTAAAATATATTTATCGTGTGATTTTATGTCTGTAATAGTAGTTTTAATGGCAAATCGCACAAAAGAGTATCACCTTAAGGTCAATTGAATTTTAGTTACTCAATTTTATTTTTTTCAATTTAAGGCATCGAAGTTATTTTTTTTGTGTAATATAAGGTTTTCTTGAATTTTCAAAAGATGACATCGCTCATTTCTTCAGCTAAAAGCCTAAAACGATTAATTAATGTGATGCATCATTAAAATTGAGCATTTAAAAGTCATTTCAACTAAAATTATGAACGATACCATATTTCGAAAAGTCGAATAAAACCTTATATTGCACAAAAAATACCTTCGATATCTTAAATTGAGAAAAATAAAGCTGAATAATTAAAATTCAAATTGATCTAAAATATAATTTTTTTTTTATTTTTTTTTTTTTATATGTGATTTTCCCTAGTTTTAACCTAGTTTACCAATGATCCATTCACAATAGAACTTTTACAAGTCAATTATCAGTTTGTATTATGAACAATTTCTTAGCTAGGTTTAAGTCAGAAAGTGATTACAAAGCTATAAACTACCGACTTCTATTCGGGTGTTTCTACTAACATGATTCAGTTCTTTGTTTATGTATACAAACATAGCAATTGATCTAGCTTGTAATCAGGACACTCTAATATATGATTGCATGACTTCATTTGATCAGTTAATAGAAATTTCAAGTCATGCCTATCGAATGTATATTTAGCAGATATGTAAAACACGAGAATGATCAACTTTGTTATATTCACTAAATCTGTTCGAGATCAATAGAAAACCATAACTTGGTAATATTCACAACATCGAGATAAAACCGTACCAATGGGTAAGTTGATTGAGTTAGCTAACGCATCAAAACAAATGATTCCTTTTAGTATATAATACACATACTAGCTTATATGAATAATTCACGACAAAAAGGCTTGTGTACCAATGCTACTTCATGTGATACGTCTGTTCAGGTGTGGCATCGTGTTCGAGTTTGGTGTGATGGGGTTGTGCCTCAGCTTGTTTCATTTTCAGATTGGTCCGAGTGGTTTAACAATTGGTCCGTCTCGAATGATAAAAGAGATCGCATGTATGTCATCTCTGCCACGTTGCTATGGACTCTTTGTCGGTATCTAAACGATATTGTCTTCCATTTCCACTACATGCGGAGAAGTGACATTAACCACTTTTTGCGGGGACATTTTTAACCTTTCTGCGGGGACATGTTCTCGCAGAAAACTTTCCGCGGGGACAAGTCACCGCCCAAACGTCACCGCGGCAAGCTCGTCGCTAATACATTACGCGGTGACGTTATATCACTTTCTGCGGGGACGTGTGGGTCCCAGCTCTTTTTTAGCCGGTCAAAGATTGTCCGACGTGGCAATACCTTTCTGCGGGGACATGTCCCCGCAGAAAACTAAAAAATTAAGTAAAAATTAATTAATTCCGTAATTATAATTGGTTTTCTGCGGTGACTTGTCCCCGCAGAAACTCTTTTATATATTTTCGAAATTCTTTTCTGCGGGGACAAGTCCCCGCAAAAAAGGTTTTTATATAAGTGTTTTATTACTTTTTGCGGGGACATGTCCCCGCAAAAAGTGCCTGACCCATTTTGCAGCAATTTGCTGCAAAATGGGTTATTCCAGGTTTTTGCCGCAAATATGTGCAGCAAAAACCTACCAAATGCAGGTTTGTATGCTAAAACCTGCTGTTCCCATTTCACAAATTTCGCCAACAACACGATATTAAAACCAAATTCGCTAAACATATATACAACAACAATTTCAAACAAAATTCACCAAAAATAATATTAATCCAACTGCCCTAAACAATCCAAATTCGCTAAACATAATCATATGAATCCTAATTCGCCAAAAACGGTTCAAAAACCGTGATCCACACAAAATGTCCAACAACATATGAATCCTAATTCGCCAAAAACGGTTCAAAAACCGTGATCCACACAAAATGTCCAACAACCCAAAAAATAAGCTAGCGAGGAACAGTTTAGTGGGAATCCTAAGACATAATAATCAATCTAAATCTACACAATGTGTCCAACAGCCCAAAACAAGCATAAAGTGACCCATCCGACCCATACATGCCTAATCCCCATTCTCCCCACCATCCCCATTACCCCCACTACCCCCAGCTCCCCCACTACCCTCCCCTGCAGGTCTAGACTCACCCGGCGTCGGAGTCTGGGATCCTGATGTCCCCGCCAATCCTGCTAGCTCCTGAGGAAAGCCCGGCTGACGCCTCGCCCAACTCAGAATCATCTCCAGCGTGTCCCCTTGCCGCGCCACGGTCTCGCCCAGTGTGGACGAGGAGGCTTCCTGACGAGCTCGTGAGGCACTCAGAGTCGGCCTGTGACCACCTCCTGATAAAACTGGACCTACGCCAGGAATATGTCCCCTCTGTTTGCCACCGAGAACCTGGCTCAAGATCTCTGTATCTGTCATGCGCGTCCCGGAGGAGGTGCTCTCTGACCGAAGCTGGACCATCTGATTCTGTTTAGTTACAAAAAAACAAGAAAAGTAATATATAAGTCGTGATTTATTATATTGCATTAATGTTGGTGAGTTTTTGGAAATAAATTATACTTACGTAGCTGGATTCGGCGGCCTCAGACTCCCAGGTGCCATCTCTGGTATGAGTGTGTCTATACATGTCTATATAGTCTGGAGTATTCTCAGAGTCGGGGTCAGGGGAGCTCAACTGTTTATAAATAAAATCAATCAATACTCACCCAACACTATATATATAAATAAAATTATTAAAAAGTGTCTTACAAAGTTATCTGCTATGACTGCCAAAGAATGAGATCCATGAAGTGTCGTAGTCTTCATTTTCTTCCTATTTTCGCTGTTGATCTTCCCGATCTTTAACTTATCCGGGTCGATCCAATGCTGAATCTGCTTATTATAAATAATAATAATAATAATAATAATAATAATAATAATAATAATAATAATAATAATAATAATAATAATAATAATAATAATAATAATAATAATAATAACAACAACAACAACAAAGTATGTGTCGATCCAGAAATTTACCTGCTTCTCCCATTGATCTGCCGCCATGTTCTCGGGACGGTTTGCCCTGATATCGTCAAGTTTATCGAGCCCACCTTGGTCTGTAAAATGTTTCTTCTTGTGCTTGAATTTTTGGTCATTGTATACCTTTCTCAAGTAAGCTTCGATACTTTTAACAATATTCTCTCCATCTCGACCAGCAAGGTGGGGGGCGAGATCAAAGTAATGCTGCAATAAAATATAATTAAAATAAATATACAAATTTAAATAAAGAGACAAATTTAAATAAATAAACACAATTAAAATAAATAAACACAATAATTAAAAAAATAAAAGATAAAAAAAAACTTACATTGAGCTGAGAATCCACGTGTGCCTTCGAGGCCTCTGAAACATCATCCCACGTATCGTGATACAGTGGAACGGTGTCCCGTATCAAGGTCCCGACAAAGCTCGAGTACCACGCAGCGTGATTGCCCACATGCTCCCAGAAGCCTTTAGCATTCTTTCTAAATCTGATAGAGACTGGGCGGCCAGTGTCATTCCGCATGGCGATTAATGCTGTGTTCTTGGAGGGACCACGAACCACCTTCCCTTCTTTCCCGATTTTTGACCCAGGCTTCGTCGGCTTAGGCCTGGGAGCTCTCGAGCTAGAGCCTGCAAGTAATCAAATTAAAGTGATGGTGACATAAAATAACAAGTTATCAATTTCAAATAATGATCAAGTTTAATTAAAATAAAGGAGAAATTCTTACGCTCGCAATTTGTGCCTATCCTCCTCGCCGGACCCCGGGGTGGCTCGTGACCCCCATCACCACCATGGCTTGTCGCTATAACATCCGCCATCTGTACTAGAACATAGAAATTAGTGAAGAAACACATATACGCATATATATACACACATTCAAATAAATAACAATATAAACCAAAAAAGATAATAACAAATAATCAAATAAATAAATAAATAAACACATTTAACAACTCGATAACAATTTCATTAAAATAAGTGTCGTTTAACAAATTACAATTTGAGATCAATCTCCTACATCACTAAGATAAAAATCATCATTATTAGTGCCAGCTTCATCTTCACCATCGACGTGGTCTTCATGATCAGATGCTAAATCATGAGGAATGTGGTCATCATAATCAATATCATCGTCGTCGTCGACATCAGTGATAATTGGTGCTGGTGGTGCCTCAACTTCCGCTGGCTGGACATCTATATCTATGGTGCTATAATTCAAGTTTTCCAACTCAGCAGAGAGTGTGACATGTGATGAGTTGTTGTCATGTACAACATCTTGATTGTCTTCTACCACGATTATATCCGGGTTCCAAATCTTTCGATGATAAGAATCTTGGACGGCCTTCAAACTACCACGTTTACCCGGGAAATCAAGGTAAAAGACTTGTGTTGCTTGTGTTGCAAGAATGTATGGTTCATTTTGAAACGATACACGGTCTGTCATAATTTGTGTAATGTTATTTCTATATGTACAACGTTTTATGCGACCCTCGTTATTAGTGTCGAACCATTTGACTTTGAACAGCACAACCTTGAACGGAACATACAAAAACTCGAGAATTTCTTCAAGCTGGCCATAATACATTCCTCCGCTAGGATTAGGAGTTGAAATTCCGCTGTTTTGAGTTGAACGACATAAATCACAGTCGTGTACGATAAACTTCAAACCGTTGACTACGCAAGAGTCGACTGAGACTGCAGTCCATGCTAGTCCACAAGCCAAAGCGAATAACTCGGAAGTACAACTTGGGTCATTCTTTACTTTTAATTCACGAATCTATGAAAAAGTTAAGAATAGATATAGATGAGTAATAGTCGTTATTTTTACAGGGTAATACATACAATAAGTCTACCTTGCTCCCAAACCAGCCAGGAAATCCTTCTTGTATATCATTGCCAGGAAATGCCCTGTAAACGTTCATGATATTAGAATAAGTCGTCGAATAATAACTCACGTAAAACACATTTTGAAATAAAACGCGTACCTCTCGTACTCGTTCACGTACGGGTCGATTTCATCACTGTTGTGTAGTACATACCATACTACTTTCTTCATTGTGTCTGGTTGAACCCGGATCAATGATTGCTTGCCATTCAGTTTACCTATTGATCGAAACACCTGAAATTGACTTGTTGGGCTTGGACCGTCCTCATTCCGGTCAGGACGATTAAATCTCGTCTCAACACCCCGGAAATAATGCGAACAGAAAGTTAATGCTTCATCAGCAATATAACCCTCCGCTATTGAACCTTCGGGCTTAGCTTTATTTCTGACATAATTCTTGAGATTTTTCATGTATCTTTCAAATGGATACATCCACCTCATGTAAACAGGCCCGCCTTCAATAGCCTCTTCGGGTAGATGAATAACCAAGTGAATCATTATGTCAAAAAAAGCAGGAGGATAAATTTGCTCGAAACTGCACAAAATATTGATGAGTTGTTCTTTAGCTTTCAGCATGTCATCCACCATCAAAGTTCGAGCGCATATTTGTTTGAAGAATGAACAAAGCTCGATTATTGGTGTTGCGGTGGTTTGGTCCTTCAAGTAATTTTGAAGTCCAGCAGGAAGCAACCGCTGCATCATTATGTGACAGTCATGAGCCTTCAAGCCTGTTATGTTGCTATCATTGTCGGTCACTTTATGCTTGAAGTTAGATCCGAACCCATCAGGTAGTTTCACACCTTTGATGAATTGACAAAAAAAAAAGAGTAAGTCGTCGAAATGGATACGCGAATAGAATTGGAACAAATAAATTTTGAAATAAAACGCGTACCTTTGATGAATTGACAGAATTGTTTTCTTTCTTCAGCTGTGAAAGAGTACGTGGGATGAGGCTTAGAGCACTTCCCGTTTCCTTTGTTGACGAGCCACAACTCTTCACGAATTTGCAAATTTTCTAAGTCTTGTCTTGCCTTGTTGGTGTCTTTCGATTTGTCATTCATTAACAAAGTACCCAACACACTCTCACACACATTTTTTTCGATATGCATGACATCTAAATTGTGTTTTAGTGTAAGAAAAGACCAATACTTTAGCTCGTAGAAAATTGATTCTTTGGTCCAATTCAATTCGCGAACAGGATCACGTTTTTTCTTCGCACCCCCAAAACTTGGATGTTTCCCCGGGGTACGTTTAGGCAATCTCCTAAGTTGATTCAAGATGTCACCACTGGTAAATTTTCTAGGAGGTTGTCTAGGATCATCGTCCCGAGTATAGAATGCCCGTTTATTTTTCCGCCATTTATTGGTCGTTTTTAAGAATCTTCTGTGACCAACATAAGCGGTTTTGCCTAACACGCGAGCAGATGGAGTGTCCATATTACATGTCGGACAAGCCAAGTAACCTTGCCCACTCCACCCAGACAAACTACATCGAGCGGGAAAGTCATTGATAGTCCATAAAAGCGCTGCTCTCATACAGAATTCAGTGCCAGTGGCAGCATCCCTAGTCATGACTCCATCTTTCCATAGAATCTTTAGGTCTTCAATCAAAGGCCTCAAGTAAATATCTATGTCCTTCCCAGGTGATTTAGGGCCCGGAATTAACAACGTCAACATAAGAGAAGTCTCTCTCATACATATCCAGGGAGGCGTATTGTACGTTGTTAATATGACCGGCCACATGCTGTAAGACTGACTAAGGTTGCCGTACGGATTGAAACCATCAGCAGCCAACCCTAATCGGACGTTTCTTTTTTCATAGGAAAATTCTTTAGAATACTTCACGTCAAATTTCTTCCATAATTGACCATCAACCGGGTGTTGCATCTTACCGTCCTCCGTAGACTGCCCAGAAGCATGCCAAGTCATATGTTTTGCAGTGTGGGTCGACTTGTACAAACGCTGTAGTCTAGGAATGATAGGAAAATAACGCAACACCTTGTTAGGAACTTTCTTCCCCAGTGTGTTCTTGTCTTTCCATCTACTAGCATCGCAGATGGGACAATTCTGCAAATCTTCGTTACCCGCCCCCCGATATAAAAAGCAGTCATTTACACAAGCATGTATGGATTCGTATCCTAACCCGATCGTTTTATATGTTTTCTTTATGTCATAGTATGACAATGGGATTTTGTATCCTAGAGCGGGTGGGAAACATTCTTTGAGAAATTTTAGGGTTTCGTTAAATGTGGTGTCACTCATTTTACCTTTGACCTTGATGTTCGTAAACTTTGCCATAAAGTCCAATGAAGACATCCAATTACAGCCCGGGTATAGTGGCTCGTTGGCAGTGGCGAGTAACTCTTCAAACTCGTTACGTTGAGGAGTTGGCTCGTTTGTCTCGCCAATATTTCCTTCAGTTGTCTCATTTTGATCGTTATTCGGACAAATATCATGAAGGAACTCGGCCATATCACTCCCATGTTGATTCGTGGTGGGTACTACTGTCTGCTCATCCGGTTCACCGTGATTAAACCATTTCGTATAACTTTGGTCCCAACCGTATGACATTATGTGATTAAACAACTCTTCGTATTTTACCCAACCAATGTTATGACAATATTTACATGGACATTTAACATTCCCATCAATATTCACAAAAGACTTGCAATACTCGCAAAAAGCTCTAAGACCTTTTAGAAATTCGAGGCTAGAACGAGGTTTAGAGACCCAACTCTTATCAATTGGCGTAACTGCGTTTTAATGATGCAATAAATAATTATTTAGAATTAAGCATGTTCAAAAAAATCTACACATAAATACATAAAGGTGGAATCACGAGTTGTGCGTTTTGTTCACCTAATCCAACTATGGAAGGCAATCCTAACCCACTCTTTGAATGTTTCGTCTCATACATGAATGCGTATAACTGAATTTACTATTTGAGAAAATTTCGGCAGCATTTCCCCTCAACTGCCCAAATATGTGCATTAAAGACATATTCGTAGGAGTAAAGGGGAAACACTGTCGAAATTTTCACAAATAGTAAATCAATTATACGCATTCATATCCTAAATGAGACAAAACATTCAAAAAGCAGTCCCAAACAGGGGACTTTCCGAAATTAATTTCTAATAAATTAATTTCGGACGGGTTTTCTATGGGATGATTAACTTCGGACGGGGACTTTCCGAAATTAATCACTAAATTCCTAAAATCATTTATAATAGTCTAACACAATTAGATAAAAAAATTATAAGCACATAACATATTCGTACATTCTCAAAGGTATACCAAATACATTCATTTTCATATATTCACCAACTTGGTACTTTTTAAACGTATACCAAATACATTCATTTTCATATACCAAATACCTCAAAATACATTCATTTACATAAACATAAACAAAAAATTGTCGTTTTGTATGGGACATTATTAACCAGTGTACGAAACTAACTAGTTTACTACGCAAAGTACAGCTTCAACTAAAAAATATCGTCTACTTGTCTGCTTCACGAGATGCATCCTAAATTTCATAAGTTAATAATAATCAAAGGATTCCCATTTGTCTGAAATGGAAAAAATTCCCACAGCAAACTAAGACACTAATCCAGCTGAAACCATCAACACTAATCAAAGGATTCCCACATTACAGCGACTCATAGTATAACCTAAGACAATGTTTTTAACTGGTATACCTCAAAATATCATAAACATCACTTAACAATAATCAAAGGATTCCCACATAACATCACTTAACAAACACAGCACGCAAACAAAAAAAAAAACGTACTGAATATGGTTGCTCTCGGCTGGTCTTGACAGTAGGCTGCTCTCGACTGTGGTCTCGGTCTCAGACAACAAGTCAGCTAAAAAAATTACATAAACATAAACTAATGACTATAAACTTTTGGCGGCGACATGTCCCCGGTAAAAAAAAAAATTAAACATAAACCTGGTCTCGGCTTCTTGGTTCTCGGCTTCGGGTCTCGGCCTTACGTACTCCTCTTCCGTTCTCAGCAGCAAGTATACCTCAAAAAATTAACATAAAAAAAAAAAAAAAAAAAAAAAAAAAAAAAAAAAAAAAAACAAACAAACAAATCAAGAAATTAACAAAAATTAACAAATGACAAAAAATTAAAAACAAATAACAAATTAAAAAGATAACCTAGAGTACCAAAAGATAACGAAAATTAAAAAAATAAAAAAAGCTAAAATTACTCACCAAAAGAATTAAACGGGAAGAAATTAAACGAAAATGAGAGGAGGAGAAAAGAATTAAACGGGAGAGGAGGGGGAGGAAAGAATTAAACGGGAGAGGGGGAGGAAAGATGTGCATAGTGGTGCGAGTGTGGGTGGTGGTGGAGATGGTGGTGTTGTGGTGGTGGTGGTGGAGATGGTGGTGTTGTGGTGGTGCTGGTAGAGATGGTGCTGTGGTGGTGGAGATCGTGGTGTTGTGTTGTGGAAGCAGATCTAGCAGAGAAGCAGATGAGTGTTTTTTTTTTTTTTCTAAGTGTTTGATCTGTGATAACTAATATGGGCAAGTTTTAGGAATTACTTTCTGCGGGGACATGTCCCCGCAGAATATAAATGCATATTTTAATCACACTTTTTTGCGGGGACAAGTCCCCGCTGAAAGTAAACAAAATTCGCCAAACCCTTTGGCGGGATAAAGTAAATGCTACGAGGGAAAATTTATTTTTTTTGGGAAATCTTTCTGCGGGGACATGTCCCCACTGAAAGTATTTTGTAAATTATTTTAATTAATTTAAAACTTTTAAAATGAATATTAATTCTTTTAAATTTAACTAAAAATTTTCAAAATGATATTTTATTAATTTAAAACTTTTTAAAATTATTTACATCACTTTTACCTAATACACGAGTTGTTTAACGAACGATCCGAGATATTATGGTTATACACGAGATGTTTAACGAACGAGCCGAGATGTTATGGTTACACACGAGTTGTTTAACGAACTAGCCGAGATGTTATGGTTACACACGAGATGTTTAACGAACGAGCCGAGATGTTATGGTTACACACGAGATGTTTAACGAACGAGCCGAGATGTTAACGAACGAGCCGAGATGTTATGGTTACACACAAGATGTTTAACGAACGAGCCGATATGTTATGGTTACACACGAGTTGTTTAACGAACTAGCCGAGATGTTATGGTTACACACGAGATGTTTAACGAACGAGCCGAGATGTTATGGTTACACACGAGATGTTTAACGAACGAGCCGAGATGTTAACGAACGAGCCGAGATGTTATGGTTACACACGAGATGTTTAACGAACGAGCTGAGATGTTATGGTTACACACGAGATGTTTAACGAACGAGCCGAGATGTTATGGTTAGACACGAGATGTTTAACGAACGAGCCGAGATGTTATGGTTAGACACGAGTTGTTTAATGAACGAGCCGATATGTTATGGTTACACACGAGATGTTTAACGAACGAGCCGAGATGTTATGGTTAGACACGAGATGTTTAACGAACGAGCTGAGATGTTATGGTTACACACGAGATGTTTAACGAACGAGCCGAGATGTTATGGTTAGACACGAGATGTTTAACGAACGAGCCGAGATGTTATGGTTAGACACGAGTTGTTTAACGAACGAGCCGATATGTTATGGTTACACACGAGATGTTTAACGAACGAGCCGAGATGTTATGGTTAGACACGAGATGTTTAACGAACGAGCCGATATGTTATGGTTACACACGAGATGTTTAACGAACGAGCCGAGATGTTATGGTTAGACACGAGATGTTTAACGAACGAGCCGAGATGTTATGGTTACACACGAGATGTTTAACGAACGAGCTGAGATGTTATGGTTACACACGAGTTGTTTAACGAACTAGCCGAGATGTTATGGTTACACACGAGATGTTTAACGAACGAGCCGAGATGTTATGGTTACACACGAGATGTTTAACGAACTAGCCGAGATGTTATGGTTACACACGAGATGTTTAACGAATGAGCCGAGATGTTATGGTTACACACGAGATGTTTAACGAACGAGCCGAGATGTTAACGAACGAGCCGAGATGTTATGGTTACACACAAGATGTTTAACGAACGAGCCGATATGTTATGGTTACACCACGAGTTGTTAAACGAACTAGCCGAGATGTTATGGTTACACACGAGATGTTTAACGAACGAGCCGAGATGTTATGGTTACACACGAGATGTTTAAACGAACTAGCCGAGATGTTATGGTTACACACGAGATGTTTAACGAACGAGCCGAGATGTTATGGTTACACCACGAGATGTTTAACGAACGAGCCGAGATGTTATGGTTACAACAACGAGCGAATGTTTAAACGAAACGTAGGACCGAGATGTTAACGAACGAGCCGAGATGTTATGGTTAACACGAGATGTTTAACGAACGAGCCGAGATGTTATGGTTAACACGAGATGTTTAACGAACGAGCCGAGATGTTAACGAACGAGCCGAGATGTTATGGTTACACACAAGATGTTTAACGAACGAGCCGATATGTTATGGTTACACACGAGTTGTTTAACGAACTAGCCGAGATGTTATGGTTACACACGAGTTGTTTAACGAACTAGCCGAGATGTTATGGTTACACACGAGATGTTTAACGAACGAGCGAGATGTTATGGTTACACACGAGTATGTTTAACGAACGTAGCCGAGATGTTATGGTTACACACGAGATGTTTAACGAACGAGCCGAGATGTTATGGTTACACACGAGATGTTTAACGAACGAGCCGAGATGTTAACGAACGAGCCGAGATGTTATGGTTACACACGAGATGTTTAACGAACGAGCTGAGATGTTAATGGTTACACACGAGTATGTTTAACGAACGAGCCGAGATGTTATGGTTAGACACGAGATGTTTAACGAACGAGCCGAGATGTTATGGTTACACACAAGATGTTTAACGAACGAGCCGATATGTTATGGTTACACACGAGTTGTTTAACGAACTAGCCGAGATGTTATGGTTACACACGAGATGTTTAACGAACGAGCCGAGATGTTAACGAACGAGCCGAGATGTTATGGTTACACACGAGATGTTTAACGAACGAGCTGAGATGTTATGGTTACACACGAGATGTTTAACGAACGAGCCGAGATGTTATGGTTAGACACGAGATGTTTAACGAACGAGCCGAGATGTTTAACTTTCCCACCAAAACTTTCCCACCAAAATGCTGGCGCCAAAAATTTCCCACCAAGACCTGCTCTTATATACTAACATTTTATCCACACAACTTCGCAACCTCTTATACTTAAAACCACTTAACCTCACAACCACAAACACACACTGTTATCATGGTAAAGATGGCGGAATTTGAAGCTTTTGCTTGTCCTTGTAAACGAGGAGACGTAATTCTGCGAGAATCGCATAAACCTTACTCCCTTGGTAAACAATACTATGCGTGTCCTTTATCAAAGGTGAACAATTACATACTTTTTTGTGTGTTATATAAATAATTTGGTTAGTTGTTAAAAATAATAGTTTTTACTCTTTAACAGGGTGGGACAAAGGAGTATGGATGCGATTTTTTTTTATGGAAGGAGGAACGACTAGCCAAAATGACCGGTTTTCTTGGAGCTTTAACGCCTCCAACTCATTCCGCAAGATCATCCATAACTCCAACTCGTTACACTGCAGGACCTTCAACATCGAGTCCTGGAAATACAGAGTGCTCAAACTGCATCAAACTGAATCACCAGATAATGGTACTCAATAAAATGCTAGAAGTGTATATGCATCCAGACAAACACACAACTGATTCAGCTGCCTTATTTCATGACCTTTATAATGACATGCTAGGTGATATGGGAAATCTTCGTATGTAGGTTGTTGTTGTTGCTGTTATTGTTGTTGTTGTTGCTGTTATTGTCGTTGTTGTTGTTTGTTGTGTTATTGTTGTTGTTTAATAAAATGTTGTTGTTGTTGTGAAAACTGATGTCGAACGTGCTTTATATTTTTAATTCGTACGCTTTAAAATGTTCCAATGATGTTGTTGTTGCTGTGAAAACTTAAGTATCCATCAAGATTCAACCATAAGGGGCCGTTTGGTTTATGTTGTCCAAACAGGGCCGTTTGGTTTATGTTGTTTTGTTAACAGCAGCCCACAAGGGCCGTTTGGTTTATGCTGTCTAAAGAGGGGTGTTTGGGATTGCTTTTTTCCTACACCAAAAGGGTGTTTGGGTTTATGACCTTATTTGAAGAAACAATATCACAATTAACAAACACGAAGGCAAACATTTTATTTAAAATACGCAAGAGTTCTCAAACGAAAAACTCGACAACCAAACGAAACAACTCAAACTACACAACTCGACAACCAAACGAAACAACTCAAACTAAACAACTTGACAACCAAACGAAACAACTCAAACTAAACAACTCGACAACCAAACGAAACAACCCGTTTATTTTTTTTTGCGGCTACTTCCCGCTTTGCTGGAACTCGCACCATCTTTTCCCTTCCTTGCTCTCATTTCCTTGATACGTTGAGCTTCAGCAGCACGTTGAGCTTCAGCAGCACGTTGAGCTTCAGCAGCATCTAGCTCTTCCAAATACTCTCTATAGTACGGCTTTCTCCTCAACCATTCCAGAATCTTGTCTCTCTGCCACGGTGCACAGTTCTCATAAGAACCATATTCATCAAAAATTTCCCAGCCCCAATGAAGTATAATTTCATTATACAGGAGCTCGTGTGATAAAGCCTTTGACCATTCATGTTCCGGCGTTAAACCATCCATTGTTATGTGTGTTTTTTTGTGATAATTTACGTGTTTTGTGATAAATTCATTATACGATATATATAAGTAAAAAATTGGCGGGGTAAAAGAAAATTTTGGCGGGAATACTTTCGGCGGGGACATGTCCCCGCCAAAAGACATTAAATTTTCGCGGTAATTAACTTATCTTTTTGGAGCCAAAATGTTTAACGTTTTCAGCGGGGATATGTCCCCGCGAAAAATTAAAAAAAATACATCTTTGTTTTCTGCGGGGACATGTCCCCGCCGAAAGTAGAGCGGGAAAAAAAAGCGGGAAGAATTAAGCGCTCTAATTTTGGTCAAACTTTGGGCAATATGTAAAAGACTTTCGGCGGGGACATGTCCCCGCGGAAAAGTGGCGTTGAAAATTTTATAACTGGTCAGCGAGACTTTGCGCCAGCTCAGCAATTTTTTGTCGTTTAGCGACTTTCCGCGGGGACAGAAGCGTCCCCGCAAAAAAGCTGGTCGCCCGTTCTCCTTTTTGTTGTAGTGTTCCATTTCCAATCCATGCGGAGAAGTGATATTTTTTATTGTATTCGTTTGTTTTCTTTTTCTTGGATTAAGTATAGAGATGCTAAGATTCATATTTGGATTGATTGGTTAAAGTATCCTCTGTAATTTCTACTTCCTTGCTAGAGGTTCGTTTTTTATAAATTTGGCCGTTCAAAAAAAAAATGTTATGCGAGAAGTTACCAATTAAATTGTTGTAAGTTCAAGTATTCTTAGAGCATGTGAGATATATTCGTAGTATATATATCGTGAAATAGTTACCTGTCGTTTAAAAAAATAACTAATTCACGGATTATATAATTCACAAGTTAACGAAGAACCAATATACTATATAATAACTTGGTGGACTAATATTTCACATACCCTATAGTCCAAGGTCTTTTACAATAAGATAACTATAACAATATTAACCGTTTCCCGCCTGAATTTCTTAATGCACTAACTAACTCTTCAACCAAAACCAAACACACAAAAATGGGCAAAGGAGTTTTCTTCACCTCAGCATCAATGGTTCTCGCCGTAATAATCACCGCCACACTCCGCTCACACCACCATGAAACCCGACACAACCAAAACAATCCCTCGTTCATAGATTTCACATCAAACGCTTCACATTTACTCCGTTCCAACGGGTTCAACTTCGTAGCTACATTTCTCCATATTTCACCAGATATTTTCTTATCAACCCCACAAACGACGATATTCGCTGTCCCTGATGGCACTATCTCGAACTTATCAGTACCTCCTTATATGATGAAGCATTTTCTTGCTTATCATATTAGTCCTTCGAAATTGACTATGCAAGATTTGCTTAGGAAGCCGGTAAGGACGTGTTTGCCTACGTTGGTGCAAAGAAAGAGTGTCGGGATAACGAAAAGTGATGATAAGAAAGGTGTGCTTGAAATCAATAATGTGTTGATTACTCATCCTGATTTGTTTGTTAAAGGGTTTGTTACTATTCATGGTATTGCGGGTTCTTTTGCTTCGTTTGATCATCAACAGGAAAGTATAAATTTAGCTGTGTGTGAAATGGGTCAAAACAAGAATAATGGTAAAGATGAATGGGGGAAAGTGGTTAAGTTTTTGGGCTCGTCGGGTTTTTTGGCGTTTGCTATTGGGTTGAATTCAGTGACTGATAGGATTGTTAAGGATTTTCCTGATTTGATTTCTGTGACTATTTTTACACCTCCGAATGTT
The DNA here is from genome assembly GCA_021014915.2 of Artemisia tridentata subsp. tridentata. Taxonomy (NCBI): domain Eukaryota; kingdom Viridiplantae; phylum Streptophyta; class Magnoliopsida; order Asterales; family Asteraceae; genus Artemisia; species Artemisia tridentata. Next base: position 168,546,671 of record CP139509.1, read on the forward strand.
GCTTTGATGGCTATGTCGTCACCTATGTTGGATAAGTTCATGAGGTCTCATATAGTTTTTGAGAGACGTACTTTTAAGCAGTTGGCGAGTTTGTCAGATGGTGCATCATTGAGAACACTTGTTACGGGTAAACATGTTGAGATTACTGAAAGTTCGAAGATTTCTCATGCGGTTTCTATTAATGGGGTAGCGATAACTGCACCTGATTTGTTTTCATCTAAGAATTTTGCTGTTCATGGAATTGCTCGGCCTTTGAATATAGATGATGAGCTCTCTAGTATGTCTGGATGATACTCGTATTAGTGACTTTTCGTGTTTTTTCCTTCATTGGGTTCAGATCATTCAGTGTGTACAATTTTTTTTGTTTTTTTTTTGTAATTAAAGTCTTTCGGATTTCTGTAATTACGTGTTCAGTTATAACTGATATTGAAATAGCAGGTTTTGTAACAGCCGAGATACTTCGTAACTTAACCTTTTACATTCAGCTTAGGTAAGACCTGATGAGGTCCTCGTTTACTCTTTATTCCCAGGCTGAGAAAAAACTTGTCTTGTCCGAGTTGTAAGCGTATTTTAGCCCATCAAAAAGGGAACTGCTATTTGATCCCACGAACATGAAAAAATCAGTAAGAAGCTGAAGGGGGAACATGTCAAATGGGTCAAACAGGTTAGAAATAACCCAAAGTGAATCCTTAATGCATACATCTTAAACTGCATTTACTCGCAGATTTTATATATTAAATATAATAATATCCTTATTGTTAATGGACAAAAGTTCTTGTGTTTGACTTGGTAAAGTCAACCCGTCCAGGCCCATCTCAAGCCATACTAAAAATGACTCATTTCAAAATCAAACCATTTTGACCCGTTTCCCATCCCTACCATATCACCACCTCTAAAATCATTCTAGAACAACATCCAGCAAATATTCGAAGTATGTATGTGAAAAGTGAATACTAACCAAATAGATTCGGGAACCCTTGGTCTCGGCATAATACACGGAACCAGTTACTGGCCCAACTAACGAGCTACTTTGAGGTGGTCATTAGATTAACCTAGAGTAGAAGCCACTGATGACTCTAACTCATTTGGTCTGTTTGATCTCTATTTATGATTTTATCTACATAAAAGCAATACTCATCACGCAGTATCAAGTATAACATGTGTAAAAGTCTATTAGAGGTGCAGTTTCTTTTAGGCATTTTAGCTAAAAATATGTTAAATGCAACATTTTTCTTCACAATCTCTTAATTAGCAATCCTTACAAACAACCCTGGCTACGTTTATAAAATTAAATCAAAAGAAAGAAAACTGAATGACTGCTACCGATTCAGGAGTCTAAGGGAGTGTTTGAATGTGCATTTTGAAAGTGTGTAATTATTGTGACCTCAAGTTGCAGTAATCAAATTCTATTACTTTGGCAGCCTACTATAACTTTGCTGCATATTAAATGATTACCAACCGCTTGAAATGATCAGTTTTATCACAGGAACCTGATGGTAATAAGTAAAATCATTTATATATCTTCTCTCATATATTTAGTGCTTGGATACTCAGAATCTACCAACCATTCTACAATAAAAAGTACTCCTCTGCCTTGCTACTTCGAGCAGCACAAATACATTCTGTCTCCTTCAAAACTCATAGCTATACAATCTTAACAATTCATTATTTCAATATCACACAATCATTTCCAAAACCCAATCCAAACACCCCCCAATCCGGTGACCTATCGTTATTTATTACTGTACAAAATACCCACCACCATTCCTGTAACTTGATTTGATCAGCTAGAACCTATGAAAGCTCATAAATCGTAATAAACCAAAGATCGACCTAAGATTCATTTATTGCCACAAGAATCAAGCTTACTACTTTGCATATTTAAATCTTAAGCTACATCGACTACTAAAGTCTTTTAGTTCAAAAACTGTTGTATTGCAAAATTTCTTCTTCAGGATTTCATCATATAAGTAATCCATTCAAAATACCCAAGTTTATTATTTACAAACTTCAAATGGTAAGAACTCTATTTATTTTACTGTTCAGGGTTAGGAGTCTAACTATAGGTGCGATGAACAACAATTGCTATAAGATTATCATTCTAATCCCATGATACAAGCAACACAACCGCAATAATCTCAACTGTATTTCATGTACTCCATTATAAACACTAAACATCATCTACAACAGATAAGAGTGCAATTCAATAAAATGATAATTTATGGTAAAATTACTTATAAACAACCTCCCAAAACCTCAAGAAACAGCTCCAACTTTTTCAATAACAACCATCGACATTTTTTTATCCCACCAACATCACATTCTCCGCCAGAGAAAAAAAAAAACACACACACACACACACACACACACATCAACATCATATCCTAAATAGTCCAATAAGTTCCGTCACAGTTCACAACATCAATCCCCCACAAACTTAAAAGGCACAGCAATCACACCTCCATCTCTCACACACCTTTCTAATTCCCTAACATACATTTGGAGAAACAAAGCCTGATCTAAACACCCACTAAACGTAAATCCAAATACCCCATAAAAAATGCATATCAGGCAGATCAGCTCGCAAACGGTTCTACCACTTCAACACCTGTAAGATCAACTACTCCGATCTCTCTCAACGTCTTAATGGCCTGTCAGCCACATAAGGGCACAGCTAACGCGTTTATATGGTTAACTAGCATTCGTATATCTTGACCACCTCACCACCTTTAGAATCATGCTAGTATTTCAAATCGAGCCGAGAACCAAGAGTAGCAGCCACAGATGACTCGAACTCATTCCGTCTGTTGAGCGCTTTTTGTGATCTCATCTAATCTTCCACAATATGAAGATATAACATGTCTAAATATCTGCTAATAAAGATGCCTTTATTACTTCAAGAGCAGAGCTAACTACGTACTTCACAATCTTGAAAAATACATCCACTAAACAGGCCTTTATAGCTCAAAATGATAGAATTGTAACTCATCAATTTTTTGTAGAAAGAAATTATCCTTTCCTGTTATTCAGTATCACACAATCAATTTTAAATAAACCACGTATGACCTATTATATTCATCACAACCATCATTGCTGTAACATCATGATGATGATCAAAAGTTCAAAACTAATAAAAAAATCAAACAAATTTACTAACATTAGTACTAACTTGATGAAAATAAAGAATGTAGTTATTTTATAAACATTGAAAGTCATCACCGAGAGGTGCATTTCTATTACAAGAATCAAGCTTCCTATATTAGAAATTTGAACATCACATCGACTGCTTTGATCATTTAGCTCATAAATTTGTTACCGTGCAACATCTACTTCACAATAACACCATTAGTAATCAATTCAAAATCAACCTAACTACTATTACCAAATATTCAATTCAACGAACTATGTTTACTCAACTTTTTAAGGTCATAACAAATCTAATCATAGGATGGGACAAACAACGATTGCTACATCAATACTACGAGTACTCATTATTAAGCAGACACTATTGCAATAATACTATAATCTATGTATTATAAACACTGATAACATATACAATTAAACTTACACAAAAACTACCTCTAAAGACATCAAGAAACACCTCCAACTCTTTCCATAACAACCATAGTCATTTTCGTTCCCACCAAAGTCACATTCTCCGCTAACAAAAACCTCGACATCCTAAAGAACTCCACAACTTCCTTCACCTCGCTATGCACACAAACAGCAATCACACCTCCATCTCTCACACACCTCTCCATCTCCTTGACATACTTTTCCTTAAACAATGCCTGATCCAAATCAGCACTAAACACAAACCCAAACACCCCTTCAAAAAACTCCAAATGATGCGGATCCCCTCTAACAACCAACGGCAAACTTTCTACCACTTCCACACCCGTAACATCAATTACTCCCATCTCTCTCAACGCCATAACAGCCTGCCCGCCACCCGCAGACATGATCAAAGCATTTGTATCATTCAAAACACGAGTTAACGTTCGAATGTGTGTAAAGAGTGTTGTATATGATTTTACCGATTTTTTCCACGTGGAAGTGGACCAAAGACGGCGGTGGATGTGATCGAATGTTGTGATACGACGTTGGGATGATTCGCATGATGATTTTGGGTGTGTTATGGGATTAATGCAGGTTTGAGGGGGTGTTCGGATAAAGAAGAGTGTTATTGTCGCTATTGTGATTGATGTGTATGAGATTTTGTTTAGAAATTTTGACATTTTGGTGATGGTGGTTGAGGTTGTTTCATTGTTGATGTGTTCTTTAGTTGCTTGGATCATACGATTTGTTAAAGTACTTTAGCTGTTTAGCATAATTACAAGCCCATTTTCTAGTCCACTTTCAAGAACAACTTTAACAAACTTTAACATAAAGCTTATTCTCGTGAATGTATAAGTCTGGATTATTTATGTTGATGACATGCAATACTGACAGCATCCTCTGCGTAAGTGTTGGTCCCTTTACACGATTAGAGTTAACTAGAAAGTTAATCTATTTCGTGTTATGACTAATACAATGTTTAGGATTAATTCTAACAGTTATAAAACGTGAATATAAAAACAACAATATTTTTCAACGTTTAAATTCTTATTAGAAATAATTCCAAGAATCTATACCCAAGTGTTTTGCGGAACAAACACTTGGGATTGAATAGACAAGGGTATGGGGTGTCTCACAATCGATACTCACTGAGTTATCTCAGTGAGTTGTATACTCTTTGTAGGAGAGAAGTTCCTTTGCAAAAGTTCAAGACTTTAAATATACAAAGCACACTTAAACTTCTCTCCCATCTGATCTATTTATACACAAGTAATCTAAGTATAAGTGATTAAATATAATACAAGTTGTTGAGGTTGCGTGTCTGACAATTACAAATAGTAATTGTCATTTCCAAGAACCAATAGGAAAGGGCTAATAAGACTTTGGGAGTTGTTGGCTGACACTCCATGACTTTTAGCCGCAATAGGGAAGGTTGGATCTGACAAGAGAAGAGTGTTGGGCTGACACTATTATCTTCTCAGATCTTTTCCCTATTGTTCCCGCCTTTTCTTCAGGCGTTGGTTCCTCAGTCCTTCAATCACTTTGTTGGTTGAGGAGACTGGGGTTCAGTGAGTTCTTGTCTAAAACTCACTGAACCATCATCTTCTTCTTTGGCTTAAGTCCGACTCAGGGAGTACCGCCTTCCTGAGAAGTGAATCCTTCTTCTTGAATTCGTCTTAAGCATCTTGAAGATGACTCACTGAGAGGCTGTTCTCTCAGTGACTTGAATTGTTCTCAGTTTAAGTTTAACACTTAGTTAATTTGTGTCCAAATCATGTTTTACGTATTCTTGGGTTTTTTCATGACCCAACAATCTCCCCCTATTTGGATATAAATTATTCCTAAGTGTTTTGATCAGTATGAGTGAGCTAAAGTCTTCTGCTCATACTGAATGTACTAGAAAATAAATAAGGATATTGATATAGCAAAACATTCATCAATTTATTCATATCATTACAAGTCCTATTATTCTAAGTACAAAATACTCATGGTTCCTCAACAAGACCCATGAGTTCAAGCTTCGCCTTCTTTGACATCAACACCTCTTTATCAGGTCGATCCTTCATCATTTGATCCATCAACCTTACAAACTCCTCATTTTCAGGTCTCCTGATATTAAGCGCCATCAGTTTGTAAGCAAGGAGTGTTGTCGTTTCCACTTTGTCGATGTCAGAGACTCTTTGAAAGGCTTCCTGACCAAATTCATCCACAAAGAAGATACCATACTCAGGTTCTTTGATGACCAGGTTGGGACGGAACTTGACTCCCTGAGGAGTAGTCCTGTTGCAATGAAGTGCAGCTATGTATTGTTCAGGTTCAATATCCACAGCTTTTCTTTTCCTCCCAACCTTTTGAGTAAATTCAGGGATAGTTAGTCCCTGAGAAGCAAGTGCCTCATCATGGTTAATGCCCAGACTCTTTGTCACTCTTGCAAGTTCCTCATACTTAGCACTCAGTGACTTGATGATGATTGGGGCATTTTTGCTTGCGGTTTTCTTCCTTAGGATGGGCATCATCATATCCCATTCTCTTAACCCATAGTCTGAAAACTTGATTGCAGGAAGATGTTCAGACTTCCTTAGACCTCTATGGATTGTTAAGCTCAGAGGTCTGGTGGGGTGAATAGTGATATCAGTGATTTTGCCTTCATCTTTGGTTTTGGTCATGTGCCATACATACCTCCATAAATCCTATGCCTCTTTTCTTCCTTAAGTTTGGCCTGTTTGTTATGTTCCTTAAGGATTTCAGCCTGAAGCTTGAGAAACTCATCCCCTTTGATGTCCTTCTTCTCAGACTCCTTGATTACTTCTTTGGCAACCTTAGAAATTTCAGACCTGTTGAGTACCAGCTCTTTCTCTCTTTCCTTCCTGAGCTCTTCTTGGTGTTAAATTTCAGCAAGTTGATCAGGAGTCCCATAGACCCTTCTCCCATCCTCTAAATCAACATAAAATGGTTCATCAGGATCTGCACGTCTTTCAGATAAAGCTTTGACTAAGAGTGATTCAGGAGGAGGGTTTGTTTCAGTCACCATGATTTCCTTCCCTTTGTTAATGGGAGGAGGTTGACTGGTGGATGTCTCAGGAACAGTTACCAAAGCCGAATTAGGGTCAGGGATTAGAGGATCATCTTTTATCTCCCCCTCAGCGGATGGCGGAGCTTCAGTGGAGACACCTGCTGACTGAGGAGGTGGAGGTGTATGAGAGGCCTGAAGAATGGATAAGATGTTGGAGACCATAGACTTTGTTTCAGAAGTCTCATTCTTCACGGCACTTAATTCGGTAGCCATTTCCTTCTGGTGGGTGGTGAGTTCAGTTACTTGGGTGGTGTAGTGGTTGACCAACTCATTATGTGTTGTTGAGAGCTGCTCAAAGGCTGAGGAGATTCTGATCAGGTGCTCCTTGGATGCATTTACAGCCTGATAAATGGACTCTTGCTGTGTCCTTAAACCTTGAAGATCTACCCCCTGAAGGAGCTTTAGAAGCTCAGTAATGCTGGTGGAGGTGTTAGCCTGAGAGGCCAAGTATGCATCCAATCTGGTGACAAAAGTGGGATCATCTGTAAGATGTTCTTGTACTGATTCTATAGCCTTGAGGATGTTGGACAGTTCCTGATGCTATCCAGTGGCTATGTCCTCTACAGATTTGTTCAGGTCGCCAAGTTGTTTATCAGTGAGGGTGGCGGCCTGAAGAATCTTTGCCTGAGATTCTTCCACTGAAGCCCTGAAGTCAGCATAGGAGGATGCCACTTCAGTGTGCTTATCCCATAGCTCATCCGCAACAGAGTTGTAAAGACCTTCGTTGGCTTTGCGAAGGACTTTTGCCATTTGTCTTTCAGAAGCCGGATGAGCATCGTCATACTTTTGCAACCACTTAGGAGTGGTTGAAGCACCTGATGATGATGATGAGGTTGATGGAGAACTGGGTGGTTGATCCTCAGGATGAGGTGAGGAATGTTGTTTCTCAGAGGGCTGAGGAGGGCTTACTTGTGTTTCCATTTCCTCCTCAGCATCAGGGATCTCATCATCACCAAAATCAATCTCCTCCTCTGACTCATCAGCCAACAAATTTTTATAGTCAGCCAGAGAAGGAGCCTTCAGTAAATCCGGCTCCCCCTCAGAAGAGGGCTCACCTTCGTTGTGGCCAGGTCCTGATTCTTTTGTCATAATAACTGGTGAGGTTTGACCAGCCTGACTAGTCATAATAACTGGGGGGGTTTGCCCAGCCTGACTTTTAGAATCAGTTCCTGAGAGAACAAAAATGCCTGAGTTGGGTTTGGGTTCCGTATCGGCGGGTGGTTTAAATCCCTCCGAGTCTTTGTCCCCCTGAGCGCCTTCATCCACTGATGGGTGTTTTTCAGTGGAATCATGAGGCACTCCTTGTGAAGATGTATGGACCCCCTTCCCATCAGGATTGGTCTGTCCTTTTGGGGATTTAGGGTCCTGAACTCCCTGAGACCCTGAGTGTGATTGCTCAGGGACGTTAGCAGGATGTGAGTGGGTATGGGTCCTCGTCTCAGTGGAGTAGTACTGCTCCACCGAGGATATAGAACCCTGAACTCCCTCAGGCTCTGATTGTGATTTATCAGTGCCTTCATTAGGATGTGAGTGGGTGGATGCTCCTGACCCTTCTGACTTGTTTTTGTCAGTAGGGACATTAGGAAAGGGTTTGCCCGAGGATACTGAGGATGATTGCTCAGCACCCTCCAGTGGCGTTTGTTTTGTGGCCAATGTGGTCTCTTGTATGGGAGTCTGAGAGGTCAAGGTCACAACAACTTTCTTGGTGCCTGAGGCAACAGTCTCAGTGACGAGTGGTTTAGGTCTAACCACCTTACTTGATTGTCCCCCTTTCCCTTTCTTCTTCTTCACCTTCTTGGTTGGTGAAGGAACTGGTGAGCATACATTTTCACCCTGAATCACCATTAACATGTAGGTGGTCAGGGCGACCGGTTGTACCTCAGTAATGTCACTACTAAAGTTGGTCTTATGCAAGATGTTAGGTTTTGTACCTTCATCGTCAGACCTTAAGTAGTCAGAACCAAGAAGATCCTGAAGCACACAGGAAATGAACCTAGGATAAGACATGTGTCTTTGCCTATGTTTCCCTGAGAGCTTTGACACGAGGTCTCGGAAGATTATTCCTCCGATATCTATTTTTCTACCCTCCAAGAGACTGAACATCATCAATTGTTGTGATGAGTTCAACTGCTCAGTGGAGGATTTGTTTCCTCCGAGTACCTGAATGATGAATGTCATCATAAGTCTCCAGACAGGGTGAAACCATGTCTTCACTATTGGAGCCTTTGCCAACAAGGCTTCAGGAGACTCGCCAGGACGCCTAACATCATGAGGCCCTAGGAAAAGCATTTCAGCTTTTATTTCCTGATCAGTAGGGTTAGCCTCAAAGTTCTCAACAAAGTTAAGACCAGTGGCCATGATGAAGGTCTTGTAGTTCAGGGAGAGAGTCCTAGTCCCATTCATCACAGTGAAAGTGATGATAGACTCTTTGGTGTCCTTAGGGCTAGTAGCCGTTGCGGTACACCAAAACTCCCTGAGATAGTCATTATAGATGACTTCTGGGGTGGTTGTAAAAGCTGTGGCAAGGAAGCAGTTTTGTAAATACTTAACTACATCCTTGTAACCCGCATATTGCTGCGGGTAATGGAAATTTCCAACCACATTGTTTTTGGTCAGGTCCACGCCCTCCATTGTGAAGCTCACATTTGGGGCGGTGGTAATAGCATTAGAGGAAGCCATTTTATGATCGGGTTTAGGTCGGAAAATGGTCGGATATTTCTTAATGCTAAGAACACACACACAATTTGTTTGAGAAATAAAAAGGGCAGAGTTTGCTTATAAATTTCTAAAAACGTGTGTGTGTATTCTTTTGGATGGGTATTTATAGGATAGTGGAGATGGGGGTATTTTTGGCATTTGAGTGATCTTATTTAATCAAAATATAATTTTTGGAAGTTATTTTGAATAAAATGTTTGAGATCCGCATTAAATGCCACCACTCCACTTTTCCTCTTTTTTCTCAATTGGCAGAGTGAACAGTTGAGCAGTTTCTGCAAAAGGAGAAGTTGCAGAGTTTCCATCATCACACAGTGTATTGTGTGAGAGAGGGCATTGAATGCCAAGTTGGGAAGTGGGGGCCCATTAGGTGTATGCCAGAAAGGCAAAAAGAACAAATATTCTTGAATTAAATATGAGTTCAGTTACCAACCTCGGACATTTACTAACTAGATACTTAGAGCATTTAAGTCAGTATTTAATGTCTCTTTTCAGGGCCCTGAATGACTTTTCATTCAGTGATTGTATTTCAGAGACTTGGGACTAGTCACTGATGATTCAGGAATATGAAAAAAAAAAATTCCTGAGCAAAAAGGATTCATGAACTTGGGTTTAGTTCATGAACCCTAAAGATTTCAGGAACTTGGGTTTAGTTCCTGAGGTTGAGGATTCAGTGAATTAATTCACTGACGAACACATTGATTCAGGGACCTGAGATTTTAAGAATTTACACTTCAGTTGGTAGGAATCAATCAGTGGACTGATTCTCTATATCCAACATTCCTAATTCAGCTTTCAGTCTTGTGAAAGTTGGTTCATTCAAAGGTTTGGTGAAGATATCAGCCAACTGATATTCAGTAGGAATGAAGTGTAATTCAATGTCACCATTCATGACATGGTCCCTGATGAAGTGATATCTGATATCAATGTGTTTTGTTCTCTGATGAAGAACAGGGTTGTTTGAGATTGCAATTGCACTTGTGTTATCACAAAAGATGGGTACCATCTTGTACTGAATTCCATAGTCACTGAGTTGACTTTTCATCCAGAGTACATTTGCACAACAACTAGCTGCTGCAACATATTCAGCCTCAGCTGAGGACAAGGCAACTGATTGTTGCTTCTTGGCACTCCAACAGACTAATTTCCCACCAAGTATTTGGCAAGAGCCTGAGGTGCTTTTTCTGTCCATGTTGCCTCCAGCATAGTCAGAGTCTGAGTATCCTTTGAGATCAAGTCCTGAGCACTTTGGATAGTATAATCCAAGGTTAGGAGTGCCCTTTAGGTACCTGAATATCCTTTTCACAGCAGTGACATGAGATTCTCTTGGGTCAGATTGATATCTGGCACATAGACATACTGAGAATTGGATATCAGGCCTTGATGCAAGAAGATACATCAGTGATCCTATCATTCCTCTAAAGAGAGTTTGATTTACTGGTTTACCAGTTAGATCAGGACCAAGGTTGTTTGGGGGAACCATGGGAGTTTTGACTGAGGCACAGTCACTGAGATCATACTTCTTCAGTAGATTTTTTACATACTTCTCTTGACTGATAGTGGTTCCTTTATCAGTCTGCTTGATCTGAAGACCAAGAAAGTATGTCAGTTCTCCCATCATGCTCATTTCAAACTTCTTTGCCATTAGTTTTTCAAATTGTTTGCAAAGTTTGAAACTTGTTGAGCCAAAGATGATGTCATCAACATACACTTGTACTAGTATGACATCATTATTTGTTTTATAGATAAACAATGTGTTGTCTATCTTGCCTCTGACAAATTTGTTTTGGATTAAGAAGGCTGAGAGAGTCTCATACCATGCCCTGGGAGCTTACTTTAGTCCATAAAGGGTTTTGTTAAGCTTATAGACATGATCAGGAGACTCATGGCTTTCAAATACAGGAGATTGCTCAACATAAACTTCTTCTTTCAGTGAACCATTTAAGAATGCACTTTTAACATCCATTTGGTACACCCTGAAGTTCATGTATGTAGCAAAAGCAAGGAAGATCCTGATGGCTTCCATCCTTGCCACTGGTGCAAATGTTTCCTCATAGTCAATGCCTTCTTGTTGATTATAGCCTTTGGCTACAAGTCTGGCTTTGTTTTTAATGACTATGCCATTTTCATCAGTTTTGTTTTTGAATACCCACTTCATGCCAATGACTGAGACATTCTCAGGACATTTGACCAAGGTCATTACCTTGTTTCTGTCAAATTGTTCCAGTTCATCATGCATGGCCTGAACCCAACTTGGATGTTTAAGTGCTTCTTTAACACTTTTGGGTTCAATTGTGGAGATGAAGTCCACAAATAGGCATTCATTGGATGAGGCTGCTCTTAGACTAGCAGCCATGCTCCTGGTGAGCATGCCTTCAGTAGGCTCTCCAATAATATTGACAAGTTCAATGTCCTGAGACCTAGTCCAACTTTCTTGAGGTCCTGGATAATGATTTGAACTTGTGGAAGCCTGATTGGGTAGAGGGTTTGGTTCTGGAGTAGACACATGATCATTGATTGGATCTTGAGTGTCTATCAGATCACTTAGATTGTTTGGATCTTGAGTATTTTGAACAGGCTGATTGATATCATCAGTGTGTGTATGTGACTCAATAAACTCAGTGATGGTTGGGTTAGGTAGGTTGTGGGGGATTATGTAATAGGAGAGATTAGCATCATCTTGATACTGAGTAGAAGGATTGTTTTCAGACAGATATTCATCAGGAGGATATCTTGAAGAATTATCAATTCCTATCTCTTATACTGAGGCAGTTGAGAACCTGATAGCATCAGTGCTCTCATCAAAGGTAACATGAAATGTTTTCTCAGTCTGCTGTCTCCTTGTGTTGAACACTTTGAAGGCTTTTGAGACAAGTGAGTATCCCAGGAAGTATCCATCATCAGCTTTTGCATCAAATTTCCCTAGGTGATCCTTGTGATTATGAATAAACACAGGACACCCAAAGACATGAAAGTAGCTGATGTCAGGGATTCTTCCTTTGAATAACTCATATGGGGCTTTCCCATGTCTCTTGACAATTATGGATCTGTTTTGTGTATAACAGGCAGTTTTGACTGCATCAGTCCAAAAATGGTTGGAAAGGACTGATCCACATAGCATTGTCCTAGCAGCTTCAATGAGTGTTCTGTTTTTCCTTTCAGCAACACCATTTTGTTCAGGTGTGTATGGAGAGGAAATTTTTTGGGAAATACCTTTCTCATCACAGAAACATTCAAGTTCATTATTTTTGAACTCAGTCCCATTGTCAGTTCTAATTTGTTTGACCTTAATGTCATTTTGATTTTCAATGTTCCTGACAAAGGACATGATTGTTTCAGCTGCCTGACTCTTTTTGATCAGGAAGAATACCCAGGTGTATCTAGAGTATTCATCTACTATGACCAGAGTATACTTCTCATGGTTAATAGACCTTGGACTGACAGGTCCAAATAGATCCATATGGAGAAGATGTAGGCAGTTCCTGATGAAAAAGTTGGTTTTGGTTTTAAAGGATGCTCTGTGATGTTTACCTTTTTCACAAGCTGAGCATGGTTTATCCTTAGAAAACACAAGAGATGGTAAGCCAAGGACTTTGTTTTGTTTTACAAGATAGTTAATGTTCTTAAAGTTCAGGTGGGTAAGTCTCTTATGCCAAAGCCAGTTGAGTGTATCAGTGGCTTTAGCAAAGAGACAAGTTCCATTCTGAGTTAGACTGGACATGTCTAATACATAAACATCTTGTCTTCTTGGTGCAATGAGGACAATTTCCTTATTTGCATTGAAGATGGTTCCTTGCTTATCATCAAACTGAACTATGTATTTTGCATCACATAGTTGACTGACACTGATCAGATTACACTTAAGACCATTTACATATGCTATCCTAGTAAATACAATACCATTGCAGTTTACTGAACCATAACCTTCAGTGAGACATGATGAATTATCAGCAAATATCACTTTGGGTCCTGGTTCTTCCACATATTTGTGCAGACACTCCTTAACACCAGTCATGCTCCTTGAACATCCACTATCTAGATGCCAAACAGGATCCCTGGCATGCTTCTGCACAAATAGTAAACTAGGTCAGTTCTTTCTAGGACTCCATTTCATGGAGGGTTTGGTATTGTAGGTCTTTATGAAAGTATTAATTGATTCATGGTCAGAGGTTGAGTGGACTGAGCTACCACATGTTTTGCATTTGGTTGTAGGGGTAGCCTCAGTAGTCTGAGAGGATTGTTTCATTCCTCTTCTTGACTGAATGACCTTCTCTTTTCCTGAGGATTTCTGAGTGGAACTTCCACTAGATTCACAATGTTTGTCATATTGACAATCCTCAGGGTGGTGGTCATTGAATCCACACAAAGGGCAGGGTGGAAAAGGCTTGGCCTTTTGCTTCTGTTTCTGCTTAGAATCAGAAGGGTAGTTCAGGCACTGAGCCTTAAGTCCAGAAAAGTTTGACATGACTAAGCATTGTTTATGATCAGAGGTCCTGTGATCTTCCTTTTTGCAAATCATGCAATAAAGGACTCTATAGCAATCATCAGTGAGATGATTTGTATAGTTGCATAGCTCACATCTTTTCAGGGGTTTTGTGGGTTTGGGTTTGGTCTTTGAGGAAGTTGGTTTTTGTTCCTTCTTGGATTGAGAAGATTTCTCAGAAGATGCAATCTTCTCTCCTAGCTTCCTGACCATTTCAACCAACTGATCAAATTTTGAGTCAGGGCTTTGGGTTGATACTTCAGAAGGGACTGAAGTTGATGAGTCATCAGTATTTACTAAGACATCAAGGTTTGCTCTCTTCATGATGGTTGTTCCCCTTTCTGATCTCTCCTTTGGAGAGTGTGGTAAGAAGACCATAGGTGGGAGGCCTAAGTTAGGTGTAGCACCCTGAAGGGTATTCAGTGGAGGAAGTGGAGGGTATGATTCTGATTCAGACTCATCCAAGGACTCAGTGAGTGGTTCAGTGAGTTCAAGCTTACTGAGTTTTTCAGTGAGTCCAAGCATATTTTTCAAAGCCTGACTTTCAGGAAGCAAGATCTTTCCAGTCTCAAAGTTTGGTAACTTACTGACTGGGTTGTTCCTGACAATCCAGTCATTTGACTTGGGAAGTAATTCTTGCTCAAAAGATATGCCAGCTGGAACAAAGTTTATTTCATTTTGACACACAGTAGGATCAACCATAAGAGGGTTAATACCAATGGTTTTCGGAGAGATTAATCCCACAGTGTCAAAAACCTTAGGGTTTTTCTTGGTCCAGCTTTGAATGATAGCCTTTTCTTTGTTAAGTTCAGTTTGAAGGACTTGGTTTTGTTTCAAAATCTCAGTGTTCTGAATTTGTAGAGTTATTTTTTCTAGTTTGGCTTGCTTAAGTACAAGCAGTTCATCTCTACATTTGTTCAATTCTGACACAATATTGTTATATTTTGAAAGCAAGTTAAGCCTTTGTTCTTCAACAAACTTTAAATCAACACAAATATAATTCATGTAAGACTGCCAATCAGAATCATCATCCATAGAAAGTAAAGTATTTACCTTCTTCATGGTGATGTTGACCCACTCTCCATTTCTAGCATGGCCTTTTCCCACAGCCACCTGATCCTCTTCTGAAAGTGCCATCAGTGCACTAACTCTTATTTCCTCATCTGAGGAAACTTCTTCATCATCCCAATCATATGCTTCAGCTATTAAAACCTTGTTCTTTGTCTGAATAGGTTTAGATGTTTGAGTAGCCTGAGACAATATGGGGTTAGTTTCAAGAAGTGCAAGTTTAGCTTTGATATTCCTATATTTTGTTTCAAAATCCTTTTGACCCTTGTTTTGGAATTGTTGGGTGGACTGAAACATTTTAGGTTGAAACTTGCTAGTTCCTGAAAATTTGTAAGAGGGTTCTGATATAGTTTTAGAATAACAGTCCCTAGCAAAATGACCCTTTTTACCACATTTAAAGCATTCAGTGGTCTCATTTGCTTTTGATTTTGTAAAGTTGGACTGATTTCTTTTGATGAAACGTTTTGAACTAGCAAGGAGTGCCCTTTCTTGGAATTCCAAGTTTAGGTCATTCAGGTATTCCTCATCAGTCCTTTCATCAATTTCTTCTTCAGAATCCTCTTGAATATCCTGCACAACACCATTAGAATAGAAAGCAGTTGATATGGGTGTGGAGGTTAAGGCCTTTTTGGACTCAAAAGCTTTTGAGTCAGGGTATCTCCTTGAGATCAAGTTGTCTTCATAGACAAACTTCCCATAAATTTCAGGGAGCTCAAGGGTCTGAATGTGGTTAGCATTCCTCAGGCCTTGTGAGAAGTTGAGCCACTTCTCAGGGAGACTGTTGACAAAGCCAACATTTGTCTCATGTTTGGTCAGTACAACACCATCATTTGATAATTCATTTATCAAAGTCTTGTATCTGGTGTAGGTCTGTGAGAGACTTTCAGAGTCTTTTGCCCTGAAAGTATTATACTCAAGTTTAAGGTCCATGACCCTATTTTCCTTGGTATCTGAGGGACCCTCAAAGCTGTTTACCAAGTCATCCCAAGTTTGCTTGGCTGTTAGACAGTTGATGACTGATTTCATTACATCGTCAGGAAGACATGATATAAGGATGCTTTTTAGGCGTTGGTCTTGATTGACCACCCTCCTCTCATCAATGGTCCATTGGGCCTCAGGCTTGTTTAGCCCTGTGGCAGTCTTTGGGACAAATGGGCCATCCCTGAAACAGTTGATGTAGTAGGGTTCCATACCAGTAAGATAGCAAATCATACGCTTCTTCCATTTGCTAAATTTCCAAGATTCAAGTCTGGGTGCAACAGCTGAGTAGCTGCCACCCTTTTTGTCGACTA
Source organism: Artemisia tridentata subsp. tridentata (assembly GCA_021014915.2). NCBI lineage: Eukaryota > Viridiplantae > Streptophyta > Magnoliopsida > Asterales > Asteraceae > Artemisia > Artemisia tridentata. The sequence continues at coordinate 168,562,860 of CP139509.1, forward strand.
GCTGTGGTACATTGATATCAGCCATAGTAGGATCTTGGTTTTAAAAACCTAGAGCACTCTTGGTTAGTTTAAAAGATTTTATAAACCAGAGGCTCTGATACCACTTGTTGTTCCCTTTACACTATTGGAGTTAACTAGAAAGTTAATCTATTTCGTGTTATGACTAATACAATGTTTAGGATTAATTCTAACAGTTATAAAACGTGAGTATAAAAACAACAATATTTTTCAACGTTTAAATTCTTATTAGAAATAATTCCAAGAATCTATACCCAAGTGTTTTGCGGAACAAACACTTGGGATTGAATAGACAAGGGTATGGGGTGTCTCCTATCGAAACTCAAGTTTTGCTTGAGTGGTAACAATATACCCACTGAGCTATCTCAGTGAGTTGTATACTCTTTGTAGGAGAGAAGTTCCTTTGCAAAAGTTCAAGACTTTAAATATACAAAGCACACTTAAACTTCTCTCCCATCTGATCTATTTATACACAAATAATCTAAGTATAAGTGATTAAATATAATACAAGTTGTTGAGGTTGCGTGTCTGACAATTACAAATAGTAATTGTCATTTCCAAGAACCAATAGGAAAGGGCTAATAAGACTTTGGGAGTTGTTGGCTGACACTCCATGACTTTTAGCCGCAATAGGGAAGGTTGGATCTGACAAGAGAAGAGTGTTGGGCTGACACTATTATCTTCTCAGATCTTTTCCCTATTGTTCCCGCCTTTTCTTCAGGCGTTGGTTCCTCAGTCCTTCAATCACTTTGTTGGTTGAGGAGACTGGGGTTCAGTGAGTTCTTGTCTAAAACTCACTGAACCATCATCTTCTTCTTTAGCTTAAGTCCGACTCAGGGAGTACCGCCTTCCTGAGAAGTGAATCCTTCTTCTTGAATTCGTCTTAAGCATCTTGAAGATGACTCACTGAGAGGCTGTTCTCTCAGTGACTTGAATTGTTCTCGGTTTAAGTTTAACACTTAGTTAATTTGTGTCCAAATCATGTTTTACGTATTCTTGGGTTTTTTCATGACCCAACATCTGCAACTTTACTTCAGCGGGTCATCTCATCCATAGCCACATGGAACGGGGATCGTTCTGGTACGCAATCGAAGAGCGGGATCGCGGTTCGCAAGGTGCCTAAAATTCGGTTCGATGGGGGTAAGTTCATTCGGGATCGATCCGGTACGATATATCTAATACTTAACATATTTGATTATAAAAAAAAATCCTAACATCCAAAATTAAAAAAATAGTTTGATACTTTTGAAATTTTTATAAGTCATAACCATCATTCAATTACATACTAAAGTTTATGTACAATTTCATGATTGAGATGGTTTGAGATTCGGATCGTTAATTTCCCCGTTCCCGACCGAATCGTACCCAAATTGGGAACGCGCGAACTGGATCGCAATTCGCGGCCTTTCTAGCGAATTATGTTACTATGAATTCTCATCTACATAATGAGTTCTTCATGACCGATTTTGGGCCACTTAATTATTTTTTTGGCATTTCGGCTCAGCATACCTCATCTGGATTATTTTTGTCACAAACCACCTATGCTCGTGAGATTCTTGAACGAGCTGGCATGCTAAACTGCCTCCAATCTTGGTCCCAAATTTAGGGATGGCAGTGGGACGGGTTTGGGACAGGACAATTGTCCCATCCCCAAACTCAATTACTAAAGTTTCTCCAATACCCGCCCCGATCCCCATCGAGATCTAATCGGGGCGCTCCGTTGGGGCAGGATGCTCCCTCAAACTCGCCCGTACTAATCGGGGATCTTATCGGGGTGTACTTTTTGGGTGTTGTTAATAAAAATATCGTCCTAAAAACGTTATTTATATTTTACGATCGTTGCTGAGTTTTGTTAATGACAATTACAAAGTTTATCTTTAAGCAAAGCATAAATAAGATTAAGTCTTTTACATTTATAGTGATAAGCATTTTACAAACACATTTTCACATCACAAAGTTCTTTAGAAATGACATTTACAATATTACATGTTTATTTCTTAAAATGGAAACTTTATTAGTTAAATATTAGGATGACATCATGGCATGCATCATCTACACAATCTTGGTAAGATTTTGTGATATTTTGTTTAGATCTTCAAGCCAAAGAGTTGACATTTGAAGATATGGAAAGATATGGCAAGATTTGGAATGATTTGGAGATCTCTTAGCTGGCCTGACACGGCGGATCCAAAAGCATACATGGACGGATCCAATTTAGGGGATCCGCCGGATCCGCCGCCTGTTCATCAGCTTTGCCTATAAATAGCAAACTGATCATTTGGCCATTTTATCACTTACATAGCTTAAATTAGATATCCTTTCATTTACATATCACTAACCCTTAGCATACTAACATTACATAGATCTTTCCTTTTGTAGCAAAGAAGATCTCAACATAGAAGGATCAACATACTGTTGTCATCCTGTAGTATAGAGTCTGTGTGATCTTGCATCAGTTCACACATCATAGTTGCATCTTTTATTCAGTAGAAACCGTTAGTGTTTTAGTCCTCAAAACACATAGAGTGTCGGGAGTGGTTGTACCCTTGTAAAGAACCAAACGGGAGTGGTTGTACCCTTGTAAAGAACTCGACATCTAGCTTAGTGTCGGTAATCATTTAGGCGACGTCAGGTTGGTTCTTCCTTAAACAAGAACTCGGTATTTAGCTTTGTACCGGAAAAAGGTGTAAGCGACGTGTATTAAGGTTTTCTCCGCCGAGAAGGGAGCTTTGTTTCTTACTGAATAACTCTCGAGTTAGAGGCTCGGGGAGTGGAGTAGGGCAAGGATAAGAGTCCTTGTAGCCGAACCACTATAAACATCCATGTTATGTGGTTTGATCTTTCCTCTCTTTACTTATTTACTTACATTTCTTGTTTGTGTGCTTGATTGTTTACTTTACTTTGAAATCATGATAAGTAACAAAGCAAATTAATTTTAAACGGTAAAAACTATTCAACCCCCCTTCTAGTTTTCCACAATTGGTATCAGAGCAGTGTTACTCAAGATTTTCAAAATATATTGTATTTTAAAAACTTGAAATGATCAATGGATTTTGAAAACTTTAAAGAAGGGCAATCCATGCAAAGACCACCACTATTTGAACCTAATTGTTTCATATATTGAAAAAATCGCTTTGAGACATATGTGATGTCAAAGGACATAGATCTGTGGTATATTATTGTAGAGGGTGATTACAAACCCATAAGTAGTGATATTTCAGGTGGTCGGGATATAGGTAACTCTTTTATTCATCACAGTGATGAACAAAAGAAATTGATTGCCAAAAATAATGAAGCTAAAATGATGTTTTACAATGTCTTACCTAAGAAAGAATATGAAAGAGTTTTCATGTGTAAAACGGCTAAGGATATTTGGCAATCACTAATTATCACTCATCAAGGGAACTTACTGGTCAAAGATAACAAAATTGATCTTCTTGTTCAACAATATGAACAATTTGTTATCTCTGAGGATGAGACCATTGATAGTGCTTTTTCTAGGTTCAATACTATTATTACATCTCTCAAAGCACTTGACGAATCTTTTTCTAGTAAGAATTTTGTCAGAAAATTTCTAAGAACACTCCACCCGAAGTGGAGAGCTAAGGTGACAGCTATTGAAGAATCCAAGGATCTTTCAAGCATGACACTGGATGAGCTCATTGGAAACCTCAAAGTTCATGAGATGGTAATGGAAAAAGATTTAGAATTAGTCAAAGGCAAAAAGGAGAAGTCCATTGCCTTGAAAGCTATAGTAGAATCAAGTAGTGATGCAGAATCTAGTGCTAGTAGTGAAGATGAAGAGTATGCCATGGCTGTAAGAGATTTCAAGAAATTCTTCAGGAGACGAGGAAAGTTCGTTAGACCACCTCGTGAAGAAAAGAAATCCTTCCGGAAAGACCATGATAATAGGAAAGGAAAGGTAGATAGAAAGTGTTTTAGATGTGGAGATTCTAGTCACTTTATAGGAGAATGTCCAAAGCCTCCAAAGAACAAGTCTCAAAGAGCCCTTGTCAGTGGAGCTTGGAGTGATAGTGAAGGAGATGACGATGAGCCTAAGAACGACGAAGTTGCTCTAATGGCTCATGACACAGAAGAGGTACATTCTGACTCGTCATACTCTTTTATTAGTGATAACACATTAGATATAGAATATAGCAAACTATGTGAAATCACTCTAAAAATCATAAGCAAAAATAAGTTCTTAAAAACCAAAAAGGAATTTTTAGAAAACGAAATTCATCAGTTAAAAGAGAAAGCTATAAGGTTAGAAAGAGCTAGAGGTATTAGAGAAACATGTGTTTTATGTCAAAAACTAAAACTTGAAATAGACACATTAAAATCTACACAGGAGAGTCTTGTCAGACAAAACTCTAAATTCAAAAGGTTTGACAAACACTTAAGTTGTACTGATGACATAATGAAAATGCAAAGAATACCTCATGGTAGTTTCAAACCAGATTTTATGAGAAATGGAAACTTTAGTGACTTTCAGGAACAAACGGCAAAAGAAAAAGAAACTGTTCCAACTACTTCTGATAACCACGGATCTGGCGGATCCAAAATTTTGGTTCCGCCAGGTGTATCCAAAGGATCCGCGGAAACAGAAGTTGAACAGAAGGCTATTAAATTAGATCGTACAAATTCTGTTAATGTCACTAGAAAACCCAGCACGAGTACAACTAATAACAAACAAAAATCATCAGTCTCTATAGGAAAAGGTCAAAATAAGAATAGGGTTAAAACGATTGTAGACTCCTCATTTTATGAAGAAACTATGCCTAGGGAAAATTTTGTGGCAATTCCCTTTGATTATATGCTAGATATCAGTGAACCATGGTAATGTCGTGTCTAACCCAAACGGACCCATGAGATATTGGGAACCAAACGTTTGAGCTTTTTCTTGAACTAAGGTATGCTCAAAAGTCAAGTTAGAATCAAATTAGTGGATCAAAGATAGTAAGTATTCAAGATACATGATGGGAAGCAAAATCCTTTCTCTCAACCTACCAAGTGTACGACGAAGGTATTGTCACATTCGGTAGCAAGCTTGATAATCAAGTCATCAGAAAAGGTACAATTTCTCATGACTCTCTCACTATTAATGGTGGTGCTCTTGTAGATAACTTAGGATTTAACTTGCTTAGGATTAGTCAACTATGCCATAATAAGTATAACATCCTTTTAGTGAAAATGGAAGTAAAATACTTAAGGATGGCATAACCGTAGGAAAAGGTGTTTTGAATAACGATTACGTTATCAAATTAGATAAAACACCTAAAGACAAATCGTTGTCTCACTCCCTTGGACGATAACTCAAATCTATGACATCGACGCTTAGATCACGTCATTATTATCTAAGGAACTCGTTAGGACCCTACGGGATGCTTTTGACCCGTCTCTATAAAACATTCGAACCCATTCCTAGAAATGACTTAGGCTTTGCCCATTTTGAAAAATCAAACCATGTCTACAAACTCAAGAAAGAATTATTTGAACTTAAGCAAGCACCAAAAGCTTGGTATGATCAACTTAAGACTTTCTTAGTAGACAATACTCTCTTCACCAAGAAAAAGGGATCACATGTTATCAAAATCCAGATATATGTGAATGACATTATGTTCGGTTCAACTTGTCAAAGAACTATGCAACGATTTCTCAAAAATCTTGCATGACTAGTTTGAAATGAGTATAATGGGGGAACTAAACTTTTTCTTAGATCTCCAAATTAAACGATTAGATGATGAGATACTCTTCAACCAATCTAATTATATCAATGATATGCTTAAGAAGTTTGGTCTTGAAGATTCAAAACCTATGAAAACACCAATGTCTTCCGAAACCAAACTTACCAAGGATGACGAAAGTGAATCCGTAGATAGCACTAAATATAGAGGGATGATTGGTAGTTTACTCTACCTAACGGCTAGTAGACCGGACATTATGTTTAGTGTTTGTCTATGTGCACACTTTCAAGAAGATCCCAAAATATCCCATCTTGAAGCCGTTAAACGGATATTTAGGTACATAGAAGGCACTACACATTTAGGATTATGGTATCTCAAAGGGACAGGTGTAGAAACCATAGTGTATGCCAATTTAGACCATTCTGGTAATTATGTTGATAAGGAAAGTATAAGCAGTGTAAGACACTGTTTTACTTCATGATTCACTAAGAAACAAATAGTCCTCGCGACTTCAACTATCAAGGCAAAGTGTGTCAACAAGGAGTATGGATGAAGCAGGCTCTCAACGACTATGGAATTGTACTCAACGACATTTTCATTCTTTGTGACAACAAAGGAGCTATCAATCTTAGCAAAAACCCAGTCCAACACGCTAGAACCAAACACGTCATCACTTCCTTCGTGACAATGTTCAGAAGGGAAACATCACAATTGAGAAAGTTTCCTCAGAGGACAACATTGCCGATATCCTTACAAATCCTCTCAAGAGAGAACCTTTCAACTAGTTTAGGATTAATGAAACCTAGTGAGTAGAATAAACGTTAGCTCAAACCTTAAGATTAACCAAACTCGGCAAAAACCCAACCTAAGTTCTGATCCTGCGGATCCAAACGACAACAAGGGCGGAACCCTTGTTTGGGATCCGCCGGATCCGTGAGTTACTGAGACAGTTTTAAACTTATTAAAACAAACACCCTTTACTGTACACCATATTCACCAAAACACACATCTCACTGAACTCGACCCATAATTCACCACACTCAAAAATTAGGTCATTCTCAACAACCAATTTGTGCTTAATTCATCACTGTAAGTATCCTAATCCTATCTAATTTCTAATCTGAGTCTAGGATTCCTATTTGTGGCACAAAATCAAAACTTGGGGTTATGCATAAATCTTGAAAAATCATGAAGCATACTTTCAAAATTGCATAACAAATCATGTTTTTCATAGTTAGGAATTGCATCTTGTAGTACATTGTCATTATTCATCAAAAACCCCATGAGAAATTTTTGCTAAAATCTTCTCACGACTAGGAAAAATGGTTTTTGGACATTGTTCATACAAATACAAAAACGTTAGGTTTTAAGCATCACTTGCATAATGTCTCTTGAATGCTAAAGGGAAAACATAATTAATATGTATTTTCGGGTACATTCAATCGTAGTTACATTGAAGTAGGAGCGTTTGGGTTATCTCTTGTTTAATCATAAAACTTGCATAAACATAATTTTCATGCATCAGAAGGAGTCGAGATAACCGCACCTCCACATTGTCCCTATGTAGGCACACACTAGACATATATATACGTATGCTTGATAATTTCAACTAAACTATATGTTTTTCATGTCTAGGATAACTATGCCTCCCACAACCAATTACGATCACAAACACACCAAAAAATACCTTACTCAACACCACAAAACCAAAGGTCTCACCGAAGCTCAAGTTAATGTCTTCAAAACCTTAGAAAACCGGTATGTTCACGAAGGCAGAACCGTAGACTCATCATTTTTAGAAGAAACCAATATCCGTGAACAATTAGCATCCATCCAACTTGAAGTGTCTCCTCGACATAGATGAACCTATCATTCCTAGGTTTATTCTTGAATTTTATGCCTCCGTAAAACTTACATCTGACGACTTTGGAGCTTTAAGCATCCATTTCAAAGTAAACCAAAGTCAATTCAGCTTTCCTTTAAATCAATTCTGAGAAGTTTTAGGTATCCCAAATCAAGGAACTTGCTTTTATTCAGACAAGTGGCCTTTGTCCATTCTGGAATGCAACCTTGGTCGTTCACATCCATATGATACACCTCTCACTTCCAAAGAAATCATTCGAGACCATCTCTTCAATCCTAGAACCAACCAAACTAAGAAAATCCGAGGTAAACAAGTAAATCGAGATCCATTTGCCATGGAGCTTAATGAACTCAAACCTGAATTTAAAAAACTAGAGGAAATTGTTAGAGCCAATGTCATTAGCACTGTCGGTAATAGGGATCACATGAATGCAAGCTTATGCTACATGCTCTACTGTGTATCGACCCACCAACAATTCAACTTAGCCTACTATATCGCCAAAAGAATGACCAATATACCTGCCTTAGGTACAACCGCCATGCCATACAGGATGCTTCTCACCCGTCTGTTTAGAGCTTCTATACCTATTCCTCGAAATGAGAGTGGTTTCCTTCCTCTTTACACCGAAATCCCACACACCTTTGTTCCTCTTAGCGATTATAGGGTAGCCGTAGCTAGAGGAAAACGTGCTCATTCTCCATCCCTATCTTCATCATCATCGGCTAGTGACAAAGACGGCTTGCCTAACTCTAGGATTCCTCCACCCGAATACTTGAGTGAACTTCCTTCCATTGACAATGAATCCGAGGAGCTTCGACAAACAAAGGGAATGATAAAGAATCTAGGTCGATGGATCAGGAAACTTCAGAAGGGTCAGAAGAAAGTAATCAAGATGTTGAGCAACAAGTGACAACCAAGGAGTGTTTGGTTTTAGATTTTTTTTAGACTTATTTAGACAATGTGATATTGAACTTGTGTGGTTCTTGAGATATTATGTTTGCACTTATCTCCTACGTGAACTAACTTGTAGTTGCAGGTCGATAACACATATTGTTATCAATTTTTCGAGATTAAGACCTCGTTTGGCTTAACTCCTTTTTATGGTAAGATGTTATAATTGGATTAATCTATGTGTATATGTGTGTTAGAATCTATATGTTTAGCATATTTGTTTCATATATTAGCTATTACATATGTTTTAGGAGATTTTTCGGGTTTTGACCAAGAAACGCGAAATTTGACTTTCATTTTGTTAAGAAACTGAAAATCCATATGGCGGATTTGGCGGATCCCATAAATTGGTTCCGCCTAGTGTTTCATTTGGTTCCGCCAGTCCAGAACCCACGGATTCCATGGCTCCCAAACTTTGGCTCCGCCTTTGTTGTCGATTGAATCCGTGGGTACTAACAGTAACTTTTTTCAAAACTTTCTCGATTAAACGACTCTTAGATTCTTCAATTTAGGAGCATTTCACTGATCATTGGGATGATTAGGAACCATTAGAACAATTAGAAAACAATAGAATCAACATTCCCACCAAAATTTAAATATTCAAATTTTTGTCTAGATTACCCTTTTCTAACACATCAGGATTCCTTAGCTAGGTTCCTTGGAATCCGTGAATCAATCACATTCCATTCTTTTGAGTCATCTTCTGCATTTCTTCATATCAACTCCATTTCTATGGATTGACCTTCACAAATAGGACAAACAACTTTATCTTGCTCCAAGTTTTTGGAAACCAACACCTCTTCAAACATCAATCCAAACATCAATTTCCATGCACTTTAGAGTAGTATAAATTAGAAGCCTTAGGATGATTTCAACTCATATTCTCATAATCATACCTGCACAACTTCACAATGCACAAAACCAACAACTCACACATGCCCAGACCACACAGAAGGACTGCCAGAATTAGTGTCAGACCATACTGGCTTGTAAATCCAACCTCTAATGTGAATTTCCTTACCATATCCACCACTACTTCAATACCCATCATCATTCCTGTGGTTAACATACCATCACCCGTTTCAACTCGACCATCAAGATCACCTTCACCTATCATAAGTCCACTAGGTACCTCACCATCACCTACATCAAGGTCTCCATCACCTACCATAACTCCAATAGATAATACACCATCACCAACTCTATCTCAACCAAGATCACCATTACTACCATTAGCTTCCTCACCAATAACCCACATCATCTCAAGTAAGAAAATCATCATCATTTTCACAACCACCCAACTTGCAACCCCATGATTTACTTACCACACTCCAAAACATTGATGAGTCAATGTGGCTCAATCAACCAAACATTTAAGGCAATGAGGAACTTGATTCAAACCCACATGATACTAAGAACTTAGAATCCATTTGGCTTGCCTCTATCACATCTTCATCAAACCCAACCAATCCTTCTCAATAGGTGTTCTTAGGATTCATCCTAGTATTTTCTTTGTAGGATTTATTTTCTTCTTGTAACGTCATGTTTAGTGACTTATGTCACAAACAAATTTTCAATGAATGGATGTTATATGTTTATGCTTGTAAGTGATCAATATCAAGCATATTATCTCATTTTAGGATACTAACATCATAGTGTGGTTATCTTAACTTAACATATTGCATTGATCAAATGTACATTAGGTACAAAAATTTGATCAGACACTTCATTTTGACCTTTTAGACGTCAAATGGGTTAACCATTATTGGTTGACTATTGCATATGCATATTGCTTCTTGATTGAAGTATCTCATTACTAACCTTTATTTTGTAGCTTTTTTCAACCTTGAATTCTATACGTTGGTACCCTAGCAACGGGGAGTATAGATCGGGGGGGGGGGGGGAGTTTATCACATACTAACTCATCATTTTTAGCTTTTCTCAACCTTGAATCCTATACGTTGGTACCCTAGTAACGAGGAGTATAGATCGAGGGGGAGATTATCATATACTAACTCATCATTTTTAGCATCCTTGAAACGTATACGTTGGTACTCTAGCAATGGGGAGTATACATCAAGGAGGAGCATATCATAGTCTAACCATTTGTCTTGTAGGATCATACGTCATATCATACTCTTGAAAAGTATACGTTGGTACTCTAGCAATGAGGAGTATACATCAAAGAGGAGCATATCATAGTGTAACCATTTTTTTTTGTAGGATCATACATCATATCATACTCTTGAAATGTATACGTTGGTACTCTAGCAATGAGGAGTATACATCAAAGAGGAGCATATCATAGTCTAACCATTTTTTTTTGTAGGATCATACATCATATCATACTCTTGAAATGTATATGTTGGTACTCTAGCAATGAGGAGTATATATCAAAGAGGAGCATATCATAGTCTAACCATTTTTTTTGTAGGATCATACATCATATCATACTCTTGCAATTTATAAGTTGGAACTCTAGCAGTGAGGAGTATACATCAAGGGGGAGCATTGCATATTCTAACCATTTCTTTTGTAGGTGCATACATCATATCCTTGTTACTCCAATTAGGGGGAGTATAAATCAAGGGGGAACTTTAAAGTTCTCAAAATCGCATTCCGCTACGCATATCTTCTTTTTGTTTCGACAAAAAGGGGGAGATAGGATTAAGTTTTCATCAACTGTGAAAAATCACAGTACATACACTTTAGCTTAAAATAGTTTTTAAAACTTGCATAAACTAACTTAATCTATATTTTTAAAAGACTCATCCTTTATTTAAGCTCTCTACTTAAAAATACACTTTATGTTTTGTCATCAACAAAAAGGGGGAGATTGTTAATACAAATATCGTCCTAAAAACGTTATTTATATTTTACGATCTTTGCTGAGTTTTGTTAATGACAATTATAAAGTTTATCTTTAAGCAAAGCATAAATAAGATTAAGTCTTTTACATTTATAGTGATAAGCATTTTACAAACACATTTTCACATCACAAAGTTCTTTAGAAATGACATTTACAAGTTTACATGTTTATTTCTTAAAAGGGAAACTTTATTAGTTAAATATTAGGATGACATCATGGCATGCATCATCTACACAATCTTGGTAAGATTTTGTGATATTTTGTTTAGATCTTCAAGCCAAAGAGTTGACATTTGAAGATATGGAAAGATATGGCAAGATTTGGAAAGATTTGGAGATCTTTTAGCTGGCCTGACACGGCAGATCCAAAAGCATACACGGACGGATCCAATTTAGGGGATCCGCAGGATCCGCCGCCTGTTCATCAGCTTTGCCTATAAATAGCAAGCTGATCATTTGGCCATTTTATCACTTACATAGCTTAAATTAGATATCATTTCATTTACATATCACTAACCCTTAGCATACTAACATTACATAGATCTTTCCTTTTGTAGCAAAGAAGATCTCAACATAGAAGGATCAACATACTGTTGTCATCCTGTAGTATAGAGTCTGTGTGATCTTGCATCAGTTCACACATCATAGTTGCATCTTTTATTCAGTAGAAACCGGTTATTGTTTTAGTCCTCAAAACACATAGAGTGTCGGGAGTGGTTGTACCCTTGTAAAGAACCAAACGGGAGTGGTTGTACCCTTGTAAAGAACTCGACATCTAGCTTAGTGTCGGTAATCATTTAGGCGACGTCAGGTTGGTTCTTCCTTAAACAAGAACTCGGTATTTAGCTTTGTACCTAAAAAAGGTGTAAGCGACGTGTATTAAGGTTTTCTCCGCCGAGAAGGGAGCTTTGTTTCTTACTGAATAACTCTCGAGTTAGAGACTCGAGGAATGTAGTAGGGCAAGGATAAGAGTCCTTGTAGCCGAACCACTATAAACATCCGTGTTATGTGGTTTGATCTTTCCTCTCTTTACTTATTTACTTACATTACTTGTTTGTGTGCTTGATTGTTTACTTTACTTTGAAATCACGATAAGTAACAAAGCGAATTAATTTTAAACGGTAAAAACTATTCAACCCCACTTCTAGTTTTCCACAGGTGCAATTCTCGACCAAAGCCACATCATTTTACATTTATTATTATTTTTCGTCCGTTAACAATAATTTGAAGAATTAAGAACTTATTAATAGTTAATTACAAACAAGCCTTATTAAGTTTTCAACGATAGTATAATACATAAATAATGATAAATTACATCGCAAAAAATTACAACTTAATGACATTAAATAAGTTTCTATAATCACAATTTTGCAATCTTACAAAGATAAAAAACTAACAATATTAGAAAAATATATTTTTTATTATGTAAATGCTAACAAAAATATTATATAAGTATAGATATATTTGCATATGTGGTATATATTATTCGGGGGGCGAGGCGAGAATGTTATTCCCGCTCCCCACCCCAAACCCGATTCAATTCTCCATTTAAGCCCCAAACTCGCCCCGTAACACGATAAGCATGCCCCGCCCTATTCCAATTAGTTCAGGTTTCCATTTTCCCCATCCAGTTCAGGTTTTTTTGCCATCCCAAGTCCGGATGAAGACCTGGTATCAGACCCTACCTCATACCGTAGCTTAGCTGGTGCTCTCCGGTAGAATCTTCACTCAGCCAGACTTATCGTATACAGTTCAGCATGTACGTTTGTATATGCATGAACCTTGTGAGCCACACTTATCCGCCTTAACACAGATACTTCGGTATGTTCGTGGGACTTTGGACCACGGTCTTCAGCTATAAGCATCCCATACCTTTCACCTCATTGGATATACCGATGTCGACTGGGCTTGTTACCCCGCCACACGACGATCCACATCGGGCTACTGTGTTTTTTTCGACTACAACCTCATCTCATGGTGATCCAAACGGAAACACGTTATCTCTCGGTCCAATGCCGACACCGAATACTGTAGTGTCGCTAACACAGTCGCCAAGTCAGCTTAGGTTCGGAATCTTCTCACCAAACTACACGTGTGCCATTTCTGCTACACTTGTCTTTCGCGACAACGTAAGTGCCATCCACATGTCCTCCAATCTGGTTCCACACCAACGTACTAAGCACATTGAGTTCGATATTCATTTTGTCAAGACCTGGTTGCTACCGGTCACGTTCATGAACTTCACGTACCCTCTTGTTAACGGTATGCGGATATCTTTATCAAAGTACTACCCTCTTCTTGTTTGCAGGATTCAGTCTTGTTTGGACGTTCGACTATCTCCCACTCCAACTATAAGGAGCATTAATGGATCATAATAGTATTGTATTCATAGGCCAATATTGTATGTACTAGGCTGGGCCCATTCTTACGTAACACTCCATAATTTGTACGTGTATGTATTCTCGGTATGTCAATGAGAAAATCACATACATACCATATCACTTGTACTAATTTAATCATGTAGTATTAACTAGTTATAAGTCCCGTGCACGCACGAGATTTACACATGAATCAAATTTATTTTAAAATTTTAGTTTAGTATATGGGTATATAAGAATTTACCCGTGAAAATTGTGATATAAGTACAACTAATACTCGTTCAGGAGTTTTTTTATCATGTATATTAATATCTATTACAGTAATATTTTGTAAAAAAATTAGTTGGTTGAAAAATTTAACTTTGTTTAACTGACATAGATGTTGAGATTGATGTTGTTGTTTAATTTTAACATTTCATATCATGTTGTACAAAATGTGCGAGTTAAGTAGCACATAATGAAAGTTGATGAAGTTAAAATATGCTCAGTAAAGTTTTTAAAAATGCTTTTCTGAATATCCATATATAAACTTTAAATAAGAATTTCATGAGTTGTTGTTATAAGTACAATCGCGTATATTTATTTTCATATCACAGTAATCCGTGCTTACATTTGATATTTATATTCCCGTTAATAATAGTTTAGCCGTATTTAATATTCAAACCCGTATACGTATAATTAAACTTTTAAAATAAAATTACATAGAGTCCTTATTTAACGTATATAGTAAAAAAAAATGGATGAAATTCTAAAACTAATATTAGAATATTTAACGTATATTAAAACTAATTCGTATATTTACAAAATTTTGTAATTTTAATAGATGAAAGTCTGAAGCTAATACTAATACTCATGTAATTTTAAACAAAGTTCATATTATAAAGTATAGGGGTGTAAAATGTAAAGGGTTATTTGTTTTTTTTTCTTTTTCTAAAGTTATTAAAAAATATAAAAACTTGTAATTTTACACTGAACTCTATATAATTTATAAAAAATTCAACCACTAAAGTTTTATTAATTACTTCTTTCTTTTTTAGTTTTTGTTTTCACAAATATTTTTATGTGTTTTTTTTTCAACCAAATTTCTCCACCAAATTTATTAAAGGTTATTGACTAATCATATTAGTTAATTTTGCCTACTTGACAAAATCGAGCTTTTCTATTGGTCTAATTTTTTTTTCAAGATTTTACAAAATCTCTCTTAAATAATGTAATTCTTTTATTATATAAAATATTTTGGGGCGTTCCCCGATCCTCACTATTTAGCAAGTGTACACTCAAGGAAGGTCTTGTGCGTTTCCAAGACCATCATCAGAAACGGGACAGCAGCAAAAGAAACATAAACGTGATTCGAATTTAAAACATTTTAGTCGATTACAACAGTGTCAAAATCAACTTAAAACATGCATTAGACAATCACATGCTCTCGATTAGTTACGTTATTAGTACATTATTATCTCATTTCACGCTCACTTTAATTATCATGTAACAACACTTAATTAAAGTTCCGATTTTGTCTCAGCCAACGACATCTTCTCCGACGACTCTCCAGTGCCAATCGTCACCACTTTCGACTCTTTTCTTATCTCGGGCGACAACTTCCCAATGGAAATAACCAAAACACCATCTTCCAACTTAGCATGCACCTTATCAAAGTCTACATTTTCAGGTAACTTAAACTGTCTCCAAAACTTCCCATGCAATATTTCACGCACGTGCCATTTCTCACCACCCTCGGTCTCTCTTTTCCGTTCTCCCGTAACTCGTAAAACTCGATTCTCCTCAACCGTAATCGTGAGCTCTTCTTTTTTAAGCCCAGGGACGTCCATAGTGATGACATGCATGTCATTTGTTTCCTTCCAGTCGACTTTGGCTGGTGGTATGATTACTTCGTCCGTACGTTCGAGTTCAAATGGAATGTGTTCAAGCTCTTTAAAAGGGTTTGTGAATATATCGGACGTAATGAGATCAGATAGTAAACTGGTTTCGAACGGGTCATTATTATTTTGAGGTTTTTTTAATAATGATAATAAAGATCCGGTGCATTGTGTGGTGATGAATAGGTATAGGAATGCTGATAGTATAATTGTCTTCATGTTGCAAAGGTATACTTAGTTGATGGTTGTAAGTTGTAAGTTGTAAGTTGGTTAGCTATGTTGTATGTATGCTGTGATGGTGATTGTTGGATGGAGTTTAAGGTTTATATATAGTGGGAGATGGTGGTTTACTAGTTTTAATTTTAGTGTATATTAGAAAATTCTTGAAACTTCAGGGGTTATATATATTTGTATATCAAGAAATAGGTAGAAGCTTCTTTATGCATCTTCGCGAGAATTCTAGGTTGACAAGTGACTTCCGTATTTGGAGATTAATATGTTTTTTTCAGTTGCTATAATTTATCATCGCCTGTGTAATTTATCATACTAAACGAGTTGGGAAATTCATAGGTACAAAAGTAATTAATCATAATAAATTCATAAATACAAAATATTACTAGGAAGTATTTATAATCTAGTTGTCCGTGCATTGCAAAGATTGGAAAATCATACTTGTAGTTGTGATATAAAGTTTTCGCTTACATAATATATAAAATTAAGAAAGCAAAACTTATTATTTATTGAATATGTATGACATTAAATATCTAAGATAAAGATAACGATATTGATAATAATAATATCATTAATAATGTAAAAGCCAATTATAATAAGGGGTAATTCCCTATTAATTCCCTATTTACACCAAAAGTACACCAACACTTACCCTTATTGCCTAAAAAAAAGGCCTCCAAATACTCAATGGGAGATGGTTGCACGGCGACTGTTATAAAAAAGTGTCAAATGTCTCTATCATTGGCCCTACCATGTACTTACATAGTACCAATTATATTAGGTACTTTCTTGGCCGACTGGGACCCATATTTCTTGGGCAACTTGCCTTTTTTTTCTTTTTGTGAAAAAATTAATAATATAGTTAATTACATCTTTGGTCCTTGTGACTTGCTTGGTATTTTATTTTTGTCACACACATTCTTTCTCTTTTTATCAATAAAAACACATCTAAAATACAAAAACACATAGAAGATCCAACCACCGCCACCTCCGGCCACACCACCGCCAACCACTGCCAATTCATCCTCATATTCATCCTCTTCACTTCTTCAATCTCAATTTATTACATCAATCCCATCTTCTTTGTTTCAACCCCATTAACCCAACCATCTCAAAAATAAAAAACAAACACCAGATCCAATCAAACATAAAAAACAAACACACAATCAAAATCCAAACACAGATCGAGAACAGATGGATCTAATCCAAAGATCCTACACAACACCAGATTCAAAACAAATCACCATCACCAATCATCAAGGGTTTTTGAACACAACACTAGATCCAAAGATCCTACACCACCGAACCCATCTTGTGAAGATCTTTGAGTGGCAGATCTTTGAAGATTTCATATTCAAAACAAATCACCATCACCAAGATTTGAGTGGCGGATCTTTGTTTTGAATCTAGTGTTACAAATCTCATTTGTTCGTATAACAAGGTGAGATAAACCACATCAAGATTTCATATTAAAGATTTTTGGTGGATATGTTTGTACAAGTTCGAATGGAATAACGGGGATGTTTTTATATTTATGTTTCGGTTTGAAAAAGAGCAATAGAGAAAGAATTTCCACAAATCAATTTAAGGGACGCAAGTCAACCTTTGTATTTCGGAGCCTCAACTTTATTTCATTCCCTCTATCAACATCATAAGACTACTTGGCAAGGCAAGGTGATGCCTTCACCTTAACTCAAACTCACACATCATTATCATGCCTCCCACCTTAACTCATGCTCACCACACATAAGCCAAAGCATATTTCGGTGATGTTTTCACCATACGGATAATAAGGAAAATGGTCCCCACTTGTTTTGTTTTATTTGTTTTTATTTAGTTTGTGAGTGTGTATAGAGTATTTAGTGGGGTATATTTGTATAAATTGAGTATTTTAATGAAAGGTGGAGTTAAGGTGAAGATGATTTTCCTTGCCCACTAAAAGGTGAAGAGAGGTGAAAAGAAGTGAGAGGAGAGAGAAAGCTGACGTGGCGCTGAGGTGTATGGTGAAAGTATGGCTACCTTGCCATCCAGCCTAAGGGATTCAAATATAGTATTATCTAATATTTCTAAAAAAAGTTAAAAATACAAAAACAAAATTATGATATCAAGTGCTCGTCTGCTCAACACTTCCAAAATAACCACTGAAGCTAACTGTTAGTTATTGTTCATGGCAGTGAAACGCCACAAAATGTTTATACAAACCAAAAATAAAACTAATTATAAATGTGTGTGTATTAACTAATTATAAAAAGATATTCGTGGATGAGATTTATGATGGAAGGATTTTTGATTAATGAGATAAGATTTGTAAATGTGTGTGTATTAACTAATTATAAAAAGAGAAATAAGGTGTGTGACAAAAATGAAATACCAAGCAAACCACAAGGATAAAAAATGTACTTAACACTATTATTAACTTTTTCACAAAAAGATAAAAAAACAAGTCGCCCAAGAAATGTAGGCCCAAATCACCTAAGAAAGTACCTAGTATAAGTAGTACTATGTAAGTACATGGTAGGGCCAATGATATGGACAATTGGCACTTTTTTATAACAGTCGCCCAAGATTTTAAAGCAATATGGGTAAGTGGTGGTGTATTTTTGGGGTAAATAGGGAATCACCCCTTATAATAATATCACTAGAGGTGCAAAAAAATCGGTTTTAATCGGTTTTCGGTTTTTAGAAAACCAGTTATTAAAAAACCGGTTTTTAATCGGTTTTTTGGAAAATCGGTTTTAATCGGTTTTCGGTTTTCCGAATTCGGTTTTTTTCGGTTATAAATGTTTGGAATTGGTTTTTTTTCGGTTATCAATTTTCGGAATCGGTTTTTTATCGGTTTTTTACCGGTTCGGTTCTTTTCGGTTATAAATGTTCGGATTAGGTTTTTTTTTTCGGTTATTTACCGGTTAGTTTTTTTTCGGAATTTTACATACATGTTCGAACATTTTTTTTTCGGTTTAATTAAACAACACAATTATACAACTAAAAATACAATCATAACTTTTATTTAAACAATACAATTATACAACTAAAAAAATACAATCATAACTTTTATTTAAACAATACAATTATACAACTAAAAATATATAAATACTAATACATTTCGAGCTTCGGCATGGCCATCACCCGAAAACATATTAGTGTACTCAAGTATATCGAGCTTCGGCATTGCCATCACCCGTTATACTCAAGTCATTAAATTATCCAAAAAATCTTCTACATCCACTTCTTCAACATCAAATTCTTCGAACTCACCTTCATCTAATTCGGTAGTCGGAGGTGATATCCCTAATTCAACTTCTTCTCTTTCTATAGTTTCTTCAACGTCTTGTAATATCGGACCTTCCAACGATGATTCATGTTGTATCCTATCTACCCCGTCCAAATAATCTTTCAAACATACACATACTTCCACGGATTCGGGGGTTAGTCTTGACATTCTTTCCGATATAATTCGACCGCTAGTAGAAAAGGCCGATTCGGAAGCTACCGATGAAGCTTGTACCGCTAATAAGTCACGAGCCATAGCGGATAAAATTGGAAATTGAATTTCCCTTTCTTTCCACCAAGCCAAAATGTCAAAGTTTGCAAACTCATGGGGACTTAAAGTTATTAAAAAGTTTGTAGCCATATATTGTCCCAATTCGCTTGTCGGAGCCGATGTTCGTTGACGCTTTGTAGCGTCTTCACATAAACTATTACTATAAAGGTTTATATTAATGTCTCTTGCTTGTCGAGACGACCCGGCCCGCATTTGGTCAACAATTGGGTTTTGTTGTTGACCATATTTTGTTGCATAAATTCCTAATAATTGTTTAAAACTATCGTTAAATTTGAAATTTTGGGTACTTATATAGTCGGGGTCATCTTCGTTTAACTCTAAATTTTTCATTATTCTTGTTATTAAAAGTTCTACGCCTCCAACATTTAAACATGGATTAAGTACGGCGGAACAAGTAAAAACCAAAGGTAAACTAGCCCAATATTTTATAAATTTCTTTTTTATAACTTTAACCATTTTTCTAAACATACCGCAAGGTGAGTTTTTTAATTCGTCTAATTTTTCCGTAATAGCATAAATTTGGTTTAAAACTATTGAGCTAGTTGGGTAATAAACACCCGATAATATAGTTGTTGCCTCTTTAAAAACTTGTAAAAAAAATAGTTAAATCATTTAGTCGATCCCAATCTTGGTCGTCTATCGGAACGGACTTATTTCTAGTAACAAGTATATCATTAAAAGCGGTTAAAGTTTGACGTTGTCGTAATATATTTTCAAACATCATGCAAGTAGAATTCCACCTAGTATTATTATCAAAGCAAGGTCCTAGGGGTTGTTCACCACATTGTCTACGAAAACGGTGATAGTTCATTTGTCTTTCGTTGCTCGCACTATATATAGTTGTTAATAAACTCCTAAATTTCATTTTTAAACTATCACATATTTTTAATGCCGCTTGCACGGATAAATTTATAACATGAGCAACACAACGAGAATGAAAAAAAGCACCATCTAAAACGGGTTTAATACGTAATTTTAACAAATCCATAGCTCTAGTATTATTAGATGCATTATCTAGTGAAATCGTAAAAACTTTATCATCTAAATTATATTCAATTAAAGTGTCATGCAAAATTTTTCTTAAATTAAATCCCGTATGAGGATAACCAAATAGTTTAAAAGCAATTGTCCGTTTCATTAACAACCAAGATTCGGGATTAAACCAATGAGCCATAACGGCGAGATAAGAATTTGCCGTACCATGTGGTGCGGTCCAAGTATCCGTAGTTATAGAAACACCATATTTATATTCACGAAAACCATTAATAATATCTTTTTTAGCCGTTTCCCATAATTTAAAAGCATCACTTCTAAGAGTAGTACGACTTACATGTTCATAACGCGGTTGTAGCCTCGTTTTGATGATCTCCGTAAGCTTGACGTTGTCGAAGTGGTTGAATGGAAGCGCTTGTTGAATGACAAACTTCGTAAAATCAAGTCGAAGCGCTTCACTATCATATATAAAAACCCGACCATCCGCACCAATAGTACCATCGGACGAAACTCGGACCGCATTACAATTTTCTTTATGATTCCTAAGTGTAGTGTTAGACGTTGGAGTACAAAAGTTCCCACATTTCTTGCAACGCGCCTTTTCCGCATTATCGATCATAATACACAAATCGTAATTACACCAAACATCACCTTTCCGGTTAGTTGGCTTAACTTTCATGACATTTTCATTTGTGTAGTGTTTTTTTGCATTGCTAGTAGAAACGGAGGGAGTAGTGGAAGCTTGTTGTGATACGTTTTCCATTATATGTGAGCGTTTTTGAGAGATTTTGAGTGTTTTTGATGTGTTTTCAACCAAAAACCCATTACATGTATTTATACTACCATTACATAGCCTAAAATCATCCAAAAAAAAAAAAAAAAAAAACACACACAAAAAATCAAAACAAACGGCTAGTGACCGTTATTTTATTATTATTTTTTTAAAAAAACCGATTAAAATCGGTTTTGTATGCAACGGCTAGTTTGACCCAACTTTGACTGGTTTTTTAAACCGGTTAAAACCGGGGGTTTTTTTTTTCAAAAATTAACGCGGGCTTTTTATAAATTAAAAAAAAAAATTATTAAAAAAACCGGTTTTAAAACCGAAAAAACGGTATTTTCAAAAAACTGAAAACCGGTCCAACCGGTTCGGTTTTAAAAAAAACCATTTTCGGTTTTATATACCGGTTTTTAAAAAAACCAGTTTTGATTTGCACCTCTAAATATCACTAATATTGAATAATGTAAATCATTTACGTTAATGTTTTTTTTTTTTTTTTTTTTTTTTTTTTTTTTTTTTGAAAAAGCTGACATTATTAAGAAACTAAAATAAAACTCTAAGAAAGAGCAACAAACAAGACTATACAAAGAGAAAACACAAAGAAAAACAAGTACCAAACCAAGCAAGGTCGAGCTCAAAAAACAAACAAATTATCTGTAGTATAAAACTGCTCTAGGATTAAGAATCCATTAGCTCCATTCCACGGAGACGCGCTTGCATCTAGCCAAAATCCATAGCTTCGAAAGCCGTTGAATAGAGGGAAAAATGTCAACGTTTTTGCCATCCTCGCAACCGAAGCATAACCTACCTTATTGCGCCACTTCCATATCCCCGTAGAGCACAAAAAGGCACCCCATTGAGAATCTTAGAAAAAAGTCGGGTTGCTGAGGATCCCGACTTTAGCCAAAGAAATATCCAACATAGATAAGAATGGAAACATCACTAAAAGGGGAAGGTTTCACCATGCCCAAATCTTGGGAATTATATTTCCAAATGACAAAAACACGTAGACAATAGATGAGGCAGTGACCTAGAGACTCATCAACCGAATCGCAAAGAGGGCAAGCCATTGAATCAATATTAATACCTTTAGAGACCAAGTTAAGCCGATAGGTATTAAATGATAAATATGGCCTAAGTCCGGTGTTGGGTTAGGGCCCATTAGGGTTGTAATCTATAAATATCGATCAATAATAAAGTTACACCTACGGGGTTTACAATGTCTAACATGGTATCATTAGCAGGTTTGATGCCGAGACCTAATCAGCCGCCATAAACCGTTGCCTTTATGCCACCCCCGTCATACCTTAACCGCCACCTATTATCCTTTTGTTATTTTTGGTGGACCACTGGAAGGAAAAAGAGATCCCATCCACACATCATTCACAAATACTCCCAGGCGATACTTTTCTTTCAATTATTCAAAGACTACAAGGTATTCACTGATATATTATACTTGTTCTTGGCGATCGTGCAAGGATAATAAACAAAGTGAAGGTTAGGAGTTCTTTGTGTTCCATATGTCTAAACCACAACAGAAACAAAAAGTTATGAAGCTGCTCAACGACACATATATGGTTGTTTTATTGTTAAAGGATTTATGTTTATGTTTTTGTTTTATTGTTGGAAAAAAAAAGAAAGGGAAAAGGAAGAAGAAGTTATAGTTGTTTCATTGTTTGTTTGTTAGTCGATTGTATGTACGAATTTTACTAGTCGACTAAAGTTGACCGTTGGTACCAGTCCCTAATATCGACCGTCGGTATGGCTTTGTTACAGTCGACTTAGCCGACCGTTGGTACCAGTCGACTAAAGTTGACCATTGGTACGATTTTGTTACGAGTCGGATAAAGTTATGCTTTTATTACGTTAATGCTTTGTTTTTCTTTTCTTTTCTAGTTTTCTACTTTAGTCTGAGCTTTTGCGATTTCGCCACTCAGACTGCGGAGAGTGTTAGATGATAAATATGGCACAAGCTCGGTGTGGGGTTAGGGTCCATTATGGTTGTAATCTATAAATAATAAAGTTACAACTAGGGGGTTTACAATGTCTAACAGTAGGCAGCCGAGTAATGGAAGCCATACACACGCAATACATGAGATACTTTCACTTTTCTTTGCTTTCACTCTTTCTAAAAACTCAAAAAACAATATTTTTTTTGCTACTTTCTTTCACTTTAATTCTCAAAAAGACACTTGCAAAAACACAGAGAGAGTTCAATATAGATCATAAATTCTTCCTGGACCCAATGAACCAGTCACAACCTTTCATTTTTTTTTATCAGAACAAAAAAACCTACCTTAATCCTTTAAATGTGTATATATATATATAGAGTTAAATGCATAAATGGTCCCTGTGGTTTGCCCAAATTGCAGGTTTAGTCCCTATGATTTCGAAAGTGCAGGCGGCCTCCCTGTGGGGAAACCTTGGTTCCGTTTTGGTCCCTGGCCGTTGCAGAAATGGTCCTGTGGTTTGCTCATAATTGCACGTTTAGTCCCTGGCCAGGGACCAAAACGGAACCAAGGTTTCCCCACAGGGAGGCCGCCTGCACTTTCGAAACCATAGGGACTAAACCTGCAATTTGGGCAAACCACAGGGACCATTTATGCATTTAACTTATATATATATATATATATATATATATATATATATATATATATATATATATATATATATATATATATATATATATATATATATATATATATATATATATATATCATAAACCGCTAATCATTACGCGAAAAGAATCATATGATCACGACGAGAATTAAATTATCTTTCTGTACACGGGCACTTTTATATACTTTCGACAAACTTTTTTCTTTTTTTTAGTGTTAAAATTTACGTTTGGAGAAATCACATGTGATTTTACGAAGTCACATGTGACTTTACTAAATCACATGTGATTTATGAAATAACACGTGATTCCTAACATATAAAACACATGCGATTTTTTCAGACGTAAATTTTAACATAAAAACAAAAATCCAAAAAAAAAAAGAAATTCGTCAAAAGTATATCGAAGTGCTTGTCTACTGAAAGATAAAAAAATTGTCGTCTCGATATTGTATTTTTTTTGACGTAACGATTTACCGTTTGCAAAATATTTTATTTTCAAAAAAGTGTAAAAATTGGTTTTTTTTTTTTTTTTTTTTTTTTTTTTTTTTTTATTTGATAAAAAAATAGATAACTAAAATTGGGTCTATAAAAAAATATTGGGTTTATAATGATATAAAATCACAATGTAAAAATATAGTGATACAAGGAATATTTTAATTTCCCGCAAAAAAACATTTTAATTTCCCGCCAAAACCAAAACCCTAATAAAATAAACCAAACAAAACTAATCAAACCACCCCACAATCTCACAACCAAACATCAATGGCAGATCCGGAAGAAAACCAACAACAAGAAGAAACCACCCACTCAACCTTCCCAACGGGCCGAATAAAGCGAATCATGAAACTCGACAGCGAAATCAACAAAATCAACTCCGAAGCCCTCTTCCTTATCTCGAACGCCACCGAGCTTTTCGTCAAGTTCTTAGCCGAGAAATCATCCCAAGTCGCCATCGAGAAAAAACGAAAAACAATCAAGCTAGAACATATCCGCGTCGCGGTGAAAAGGCACCAACCCACTGCGGATTTTCTGCTGGACTCGCTTCCGGTCCCTGTGTCCGTGGAGTCGAAAAGTGAGCAGACGAAGAGGAAGAGTGATGAGAATAGTAAAGATGTTCCACCCCCGCCTAAGGGTAGTCGTAGGATTGATACTTTTTTTAAGAAGGATTCTTAGGTTGTTTTTATGCAATGTATTTATATATTTTGTTATGATTTGAAGTGTTACTTTTGGTTAATGTTGTTAGTTTGTGTTAATGTTTTATGATCCGGATAAGTGAAATGAATCATGGGAATACCCTGTTAGGCCGTTTACATCTGAGTCAAAGACTTGCCCTCCCGGGTGTCGTTAACAGGGAAAACCTCATATGTTTACTTGGTTTTACTGATTTATATATGATTTGATAGATTCTAGATTTAATACTATAAAAATAATTACTGTATGAAATATGAATTGATAACAGTTTGTGGTTAGTTATCGGGGCTAATCAGTTCCAAACTATTCTTAGTAAATAGATAAGAACTTTAGATAAGTTATTTTAATTTTTAAACATCCTCAAAACTGCTTATACCAATTCAAGACGCCCATCAATTGTCTAATTTTGAATTTTTACACACTTTATAGAAAAATGTAAAATTGACTTTTGAGGTCAGACTTGTTACTCATTTTTTTTAGACTAGACATACATTGAGCTTCAAATTCGATCTGAATACTCGTATTATGTTGCGATTCTTGGGATTTTAAATGGGCTATTGAAATTTTGTCGAAAGCGTATGAGGATTCATTTGAACCCGAAAGATGAAAAATGTTATGTTTGACCTGAATAAGTAGAACTATGCTTTTCCATGAGTGAAACTACTTGAAACAATTACTGTCAAACTACATTTCATCACATAAAACTTTATTACTGTTCCATTGCTCCTGTTTATCCTATGACGCTGTTATGGAAAAACATTCCTATGGTTGCTTTATTGATCTAATTTGGCAACCAAACCAGAAATGTGATTCCGTTCGTTACTTATGCTTCACTGTAATTCTTGGTGGAAGGGTGAAAAAGTTTTTTTGTTTTTTTCTCTGTGGAAATGCTTGAATTTTCTTTAATTTGTTTCTTATTTGAGAATTGCTTGCATACTGCACCAACAAATTATACGTAATATCAGTAGGTGGTGTAAGAAAGAAGTTTATTTTGATTAATAGTTAGTACACTGGTTCATGTTTCTCGGCTTTCTCTTTTACATCTAGTGCTTCAGTTAGTTCAATGAAAGCAGTGCAGCGAAAACATAGCTATAGTGGAAAAAAGAAAGCATTGACTTTTAGGTCAGACCTGTTACTCTTACAAGTCTGTATGCAACTTGTGGGATTTAAATGGCTTATTAAAATTCTCCTAAAAAGCGTATGAAGTATTCGTTTAAATCCCAAAGATGAAATCTGATTCGTTTGACATCAGAAGTCAAACTCTGCCATTTCTTGAGAGAAACCACTGAAACAAGTACTGTCATACTACAAATCAGGCAATCAGTAGATAAAATTCACTGTTTCATAGCTTGTTTTACGCTTTGATGCTATCAAGCAAAAATTTCTGTAAGCTGTTTCGTAACAAGACACATTATTAGGAATTATGACCATACATAGTTCTTTCATTTAGATTATGTGGGTGAAGTAGGGCGGATTGTCCATAACCATGAAAAAGTATTGAGCATCTCATACCTCTTAAAAGAACTATGGTAGCAATTAATGCTGCATACAAGTAAAGACGAGCAAATATTAAAGAATACACAAGTGTGATTAACCTGGTCCATGGTCTTACAAATTAGTCTATCTTTTAAATTTCGTCAGGGTTTACAATCACAAAAAGGATACATGTATGAGGCCGTATAGGATATCCAGTGACAATGAGTGTTCACAACTTAACAACACACCTTTGCTTCATGCTTTCCTGATTTTCATACCCTTAGGCCATCATATTGTTTCTTACTTTGGAATCTTTATTTCACCTTTCTGGACTTGAACATAACTAAGTAGTTTGGACTATTGTCAACTCCTTTTTGCGAGGCCCAAAATGTTTTAGCACTAGTTATATGCTTTTAAAATGTTAGAAAAGGAAACCGACCATCTGGGCCCCCGCCTACCGCTCCAACGGCTATCATGGGGAGTTATATCGTGTAACAGTACCGTGCTTTTACAATGTTTACATCGTTTAAACTTATCAAGTCCCTTTTGATGTGTTTTCTCACCGGTGAGAAAAGGAATTCTTTGTATTATGAACCACACCATTGAGGAAAGGACCATCTATTCCTTTCTTTTGTTGCTGTTTCTCTTTTTCAAACCGTATATACTCTCACACATATATACATACACATGTCGTTGTTGTGACTTGAGCCCAAAACTTCGTGGTTTGTGGACCAGCTTGACGCTGCTTGGAGAAAGATTGACATATTGGTTTTTCTTTTGTGTTGATACCATTATCTTTTTTACTTTTGCATGTTTGATCATTATACTAAATATACTTCTAACCAAGAATTGTTAACCTTGGTGATTTAAGTAACTTTTATTTATAACAAGTGAAGTGAGTATCGACAACTAATAAAAGAGAAACACATAATATACATACATTTAAAAATTGGCCAAAATGAACTCACATTTTTACAATATCTTCTAAAAAAATGGTATCATCATTCTAATAATTAATAATTAATCATTCTTAACGATTAATTATTTGTAAAATTTAATGAACTGAACAATATATATTGATGGGTCACTAAAACCCAACCCATTTTGATTTAGGTTACAGATTTACCTCTTTACTGCTGAACTCGTTTGACATGTTACCCAACCCGTCTGAACCGCCCATTTTGCCCATTGTGCCTCCTATACATCCATCACAAGAAATAGGTTAGGTTAAAGCCATCGGATTATTTATTAGTATATTAATTGAGATTGCTTAAAGCCTAAAACCAATAGATACATTAAAAATTAACATACTCAAAGAGGATTATTTACTCTGCTACTATACTCTAGTGATAGCTTTTTTTTTAACCACACACTAGTGTTTCAGCAATCAAGGTAAAAAACAAAAAATCGAACTCACGCAGGACATTTAATCTTATGCGCTCCATTTTAAGATTAAAACATACTCCTATTAGTTTGTGACAAATGAGTTTCTTGAGATGAGATAACACCGTTATGCATTAGCGACGTAAAAATGGCCCATTTATGTTCCAAATTAACGATATCCACACAAAAGTTCATCCTAATGTTTTGTATAGAAAATGCAATTGCTGCTGTAACTTTATGACTTCTGAAGTAACTTTACAAGTATCTGTCTCGTAAACAATGAAAACCCAATGACCGATACTTATCGTCCTTGTACCGTGGAGATTGTAACCTCAACGTTTGTTTGTGTTTGTCCTTGATACGAAGAAGAACAACTATCATAGGATGAAGGTAATTTTCTTACTAGAAAGGCTGGTTGCTTTGGTTCGGGAAGTGTAGCAATATCACTTGTAAGCATTGTTACTACAGTGGACATGTTAGGACGATCATCAGGATCTTCTTGCACACATAATAGCCCGACAATGATGCATTTTAATACTTCATCAGAATTATAGCTTTCCAATAAAACTCGATCCATTAGATCCAATGGCCTATCCTCCTTCCACAATTGCCAAGCCTGAAATTATACATCCAAAATTAGATAATTTGTATAAAAACCTAAAAACGTTTAAGCTCAGTTGTGCATGCTAATTAAGGAAAACAAGATCGATTTATCGAATCCTGCATTTTTATTTACTTAATCAAAATTTGTGAATAGACAGACAAGCGAATAATGCAGGATTGTTTGTGTCTTCAGATTTAAAAAAAAAAAAAGCGTTATGAGATATTGAACTCACGTAGTTCAGAAGACTGATTGCATGATCACTTTCATAGTGCTTCTTTTTCCCACTGATAATTTCGAGAATAACTACTCCAAAACTATAAACATCAGACTTGATTGAGAATAATCCCTCTAATGCGTATTCTGGAGCCATATAACCACTGCATCAAGACAAATGATATAATGAAATTACCAACATGTGGGAAAAATATCATTTTAGCAGGTCGAAAAAGGCAGTGTACGTATTTGCTCAAAATGTTTTACTTTGCGATACTTACTAGGTTCCTATAATTCTCTTGGTATTAGATTCCACTTCTTTCCCATTGACGATCTTTGCCAATCCAAAATCTGATATTTTTGGATTTAAATCTTCGTCCAACAATACGTTACTAGTCTTTAAATCTCTGTGAATAATCCTCAACCTTGAATCTTGATGAAGGTATATCAAACCTCTACAAATTCCAATAACTATTTCAAACCTCTTCGGCCAATTTAGCATTGCACTTTGTGTCCCATCTTGCAAGTAGTTAAACAAAAACACATTAGTATAAATAGTTCTAAATCTTAACATTAAGAATTGGAAAGCATAAGTAACACAATTTCTTGGCAATTTGTCTATGCTTGAAATCAAATATTTTGAAAAACTATTCTAGTTTTCAACTTTTCCGACTGTGTTATTCTTTTGAATCCTTCATGCAATGTTCTGTTTTTCCTTTCTGAAAGGTATAATACATTAAAAAGACTCGATCACTCTTTTGTCGTAAAGGGTAGGATTGAGAAGATTACCAAATATGATAGCATCTAAGCTATTGTTAGGCATATACTCATATATTAACAACTTTTCATTTCCCTTCATGCAATATCCCAATAGCCTCACAAGATTTCGATGCTGAAGTCTAGCAATCAACGTAACCTCGTTCTTGAACTCTTCTAAACCTTGTCCAGAGTTGATGGATAACCTCTTCACTGCAACTTCTAGTCCTCCAGGGAACTTACCCTGACAAAAGTTGTACAAATCATTTATAAGAAACAACAAAGACATATATTTATGAGTATGTGGGTGTGTGAGTTTGCTATTGAAAATGAAACAACAAAATTTAACACAGGTAACTAAAACATTGGATGTGTGACCTTCCAAATACATGCCGTAATGTATTATTTGGGTACTTACTGCATGAACTTTTTTCTGCATCTATTGGCATAGATGTTTCTCGATACACTTATCGATCTAGAAACTTAATTTAAGACTAAGACTCTAACAGTCAAGAACCTTTACTAAGTGGAACACGGACTACAACCAATAGAATTTTGGCCTAGCAGTATCCAGGGTGTTTTACCAGCTATAAGTTAAGTTGTGGTTTCAACTTTCAAGTCCCATTCGATACATGTGCGTGTGAGTATGTGCGGCTAAAACAATAACAAACTATGGATAAAAATATGATAAGTCATCAATAGTGCACTCGCTGAACAATCATTTTAATGGTATAGTAAGAAAATTACTTCGGATAGAACCCCATTTGTGTACTTGTTATACTAATTACAAAAAGTAAACACTGATACGTTTTTAGAAGTAGTAAGAATTCTCACCTTGTAAACGGGTCCAAAACCACCTTCTCCAAGTTTATTTTCTTCTGAAAAGTCATCGGTGGAAGACGCTATTCTTTCAAATTCAAAGAAAGGTATACCTATGTTTGAAGAATCGTTTTCATTCGAATTAAGTGGATCCAACAGATCCTGTATCTGCCTCACACTTTCATTGAATTGATGAACAGATTCGCTATCAGCAGTTCCTAAAAGAAATATCATATGTGAGCTTAGATGTTATAACTTGAAGGATCGAAATTATACCACTGCACCACAACATCACAAAGATTTGATTATAAAAACTCCATGCTAGATCCTTAGATTTATAGTTGAAAGGCTAATATTTAACTCGTTAATAGAAACTAAAAAATTGAATAAAAAGATGGCTTCTTTAAGTGAGTGTTTCTATATGCATTTAAATTGGTTATTTCGAGTTAACGTCTGCAAAGAACTTTGATTTTTTGTACCACATGGTGTTTTTGCGGTGTCTATGTAGTACTGTATATGTCAAGAAAAAGTGCTTAAGTTATGATGAGTAGTTAAGTACTTAAGTACAAGTAAAAATTCTAAGAAATGCAGTTTGGGTACCTTTAACTTTCTTGATATTCATCCTCCTGCAACAAATGAAGCCGGCGCAACATAAGAGTAGCAGAACTCCCGGAACCACAATTGCAGAAAAAATGACGAGTTGATGGGATGGCTTCGACCTTTTTGCTTTTCCATTAGCTATTTGAGGGGGCTTAATTCCTGAATGGATATGTATATATGTACGTGATCAAATGAAAAGACTTCATGTGTAACATCATCTTTTATAACCAGAGAAAATGTATCTAATCATTTTTGTTAAACTTAATGATTATGAGTTCAATGCAAGATGTTAACAGGGTTACATAAAGCAAACAACATTACAAGCATAATGGGTTAAGTTCTTGCAGTGACAATTGTCGTTGCAAAAACACGAAAAGTCTTTTGAGTCATATGTAACCGTTGTCGCGCCCAGTTAAAGATGTAATGTCTTTGTTAAAGGGTCAGTCGTATATGGTACGTCCATCTCATACTTTTTTATTTGTGAGTAACATTCAAATTAAACTAGATTTCGACTATTTTCAGAAAAAAAAAAAAGCGAAATAGAGATTATTGTTCATCTTTGGTCTAAGAAACTATATATATATATATATATATATATAGACCTATAAATTACCGAGTATAGTTTTTAAAAGACAACAATAAATAGGTGTGGTTATATATATTTCACCCTTTGCAACAAAAATAAATAAATAGGTGTGGTGGTTTAAGTAAGAACACTAAATAAGCCTTCCAAAAAAATAAATAAATAGGTGTGGTGGTTTAAGTAAGAACACTAAATAAACGTGGCCAATAAAGTACCTTATCTTTACGACAACCAAATTCTAAAGTCAACAACTATTGGGTCGTAATATTTTGGCATCAACTATTAAAAAGTTTCAAGGATGCGTCATATACTATATAGTCATGTTGGCATAAATATTTTCTTCTTATAAACTTATTTGTAATTTCATAATACGTAAACATGATAATTAGAGGTAATAAATATGTTCAACATAATTTATAGCTAATTAAGTACTCTTATCCGGCCTATGAACATTTTCATGTCACCTCAATATAAAACACTGAATCACTTTTTTCTAAATGGCAGAATTGCATAAATACTAGCGGGAAGCTGAATCAATTGATAAAAAAAAATGAACTTCCAGTATTTTTTAAACTTCTTTTTTGCATCTCTCATAAAAGATGCTAACGTTAACTTATGTATTAATGACAACTGTGCCAATAGTAACTTAAACAGATTAAAAATTGAAATAGAAGATAACATTAATTAATCGTAGCAAAATTAAAAATAAAATACAACCCATGAAGATAACATTAGTTTCTAAATTATCAAATTGAATGCAAATGTGACAATTTGGTCAATCTCGTTTGCATTTTTTTCTTAATGAGTCAAATTATTGAAATAAAAAAGAACACGCTAAAACCAAAACGGGCAAAGCATATTTAAGTAGCCCACAAGGTATTTAAAGTGCATAAACCATTTTATTCCATCTATCACCAAGATTAAATTAATACCACAACAGTACGTAGAATTTTGATGATGGTACGTATTATTAAATATTTCTATAATTATTAAGGAGCAAGTGCTCGTGGTCGGCCCGACCCTTTTCAGTCTATACCAAATCCATTTTTTATACCATAAAGTTTGCACATGTTACCAAATTATATTATCGACTTGAACAAGATGTTAAAAATACAGAAAGAAATAAGCACCTTTTGAAATAGGGTTACGGATGGAAAGTATTCGTCCACCAACTCCGTCACTAACCTGTAGATCAACTAGTTGCGAACCGGAATACCATATCCAACACCCTTTTTTACCTCCAGGAACCCCGACTCGAGCCAGTTCTTCGTTCCCTACAGCGCTATACGAATAAGCTTGGCAACAATCAAGCCCAAGACACTTTCCTTTACATTCTAGCTCACTTTTAGACTCCATGAATGTCTCAAAAGTTACATCAATCTTTACGATCTCCATCTTTAAGAAATTTGTATCATTGCCAATACAAATAGGTGCAGTTCGCTTGCATACTTTTTCATTCGTAACGACGTCAGGAATAAGGTCAAAACCAGGCACACAGTTGCAAAACGAATCGTTTTCATTATTTTTACTCATGTTGCAATAGCTATTTTGTCCACAAGCGTTGTATTTGCTACAATAGTCTTTCGGTTCAGACCAGTTTAGAACCCATTTTCCGAAAGTTAAATCCCAATAATAGAACTGGATTTCACCAGAACTGCTCATGACTAGCCTAGAGTTGTTTAGGGTTTTGGTAGAGTTTGATCTTGATAGCAAGTGAATGGCGGCGATAGGCATCTTCGTAGGTTTTATGTTGCTTTCTAGACCGAACCCGCTTTTCCAATGAAGTCTTTTTCCAGCGAATATGGTGTAGTTGTTGTATCCGAAAACTGTGTCTTTCTGGAATACATAAATGCCAGATCCTGGGTCGTTTTGGGTTTTCCACGAAGTTAGTTTCATCGCCTTCTCCATGTACATTCCCGGAAGGTAAGTGTCGGTAGGGAAGCTAAAACTAGACCACATCTGTATTCCTGATCCATCTTGCAGGATCAGGTTTCCAGTGTCTTCTAGCTTCAAGGTCCTTGAAGCAGACCCTGAAGCTGAAGGTAGACCTGTGGTGAAATACGTTCTGGATTTATCCTTCACCACTACGTTACCATCATTTTCAATGGTGAGAAATGAGAAACTTGATGAAACAGGGTTATCGCGATTAGCAACCCACACAATTGTTTTTGGATCCGCGTAATACCATATTCCGAGATATCTTTTATTTGGTTCCAACCCGAAGAATCCCATTTGAAAGACTTTTGCCGGTGAAGTGAGTGTTTCATGATTCTTGTCTCTAATCGACCCGTTCTTTGTTAACTTTTCTTGCTGAGCATCACATCGAGGGGATAGTATGACCACCAAGAGTGTTGAGAAGATGAAAGTGGTAATAAATTTGACAGAAGTCGTCATATGAAAATACGGGAATATAGGAGATTATCGAAATTCGGAAGACATAAGCTGTGTTTTCTGAATACATACATGTGCGAGTGATACACTTTACACCAAAGACAATGATAGAAAAGCATAAACTTTAGTGAAAAGGACAAAGACAAAGACTAAAATAAAATAAACAAAAGCGTTTCTTTATAATAATACGCTCCATGGTATCAATTATATTAGTAAATCAATGGAATTGAACCAAAACAACATGATTAAGAGAGTTTTATTATGCTTGAGTTTATATCAAATTTAGAAATGCAACTATGCAGGACATATATAGAACAAGGGTTATGTTATTAAGACCCCCCTATGATGTGACAATAGGGGGTTTTGGTCAAAATGTATTAACCACGATGCACACCGTACAAACCCGCAATGCACATGGCCCTACAAAGATTCACGTGCAGAGCATGTGGTTGCGAGACATTGATTCTTGAAAACAAAAATGACAAAATTCATATAAGTAGATAGATATTGCATTTGTAAGGCTGTAAATGAACCTAATAAATACGGACGAAATTTTGTTCATGTTCGTTCGTTTAACTTTAATCGGACACTTTCACTTAAGTGGACAAATTTTCTTGTTTATTTCGCTCATTAAGAAATGAGGTTGTCGTGTTCGTTTAAGTTCGTTAATCAAGAGATTAAACGAACGTAAACAAACGAACATAAATGAACGTATGAAGACAAGCAAAAGAAAATATAAAATATTATGTTTTTTGTTTGTTCATCTATTTACGTATACCGATTTTTAAATTGTGTAATATAACCATGTTCCCACCAATCTGTAAAGTAGCAAAGAGAGATTCATATTGATTGAATGACCTCCCAATTACATAAGGTAGCATCTCTATTTATAATAGAAAATAACTTTGAGAATAAGCTAACATAAACCCTAAACCTAATGGACCTCAAACCCACAATCGGGTTTGGGCTAATAATCTAATCGTCTAATACTCTCTCGTAGTTTGAACGGGAGTCTTCCAGTCGGCCAAACTAGAATGAATATTAAAAGCCGCTTATCCTTTTCCTCATTGTTTGAATGAAAGCATAATTGTATTTGGCGGCATAGTTGTTTATTACTTGCGCCTTCCTCCTTTGCGTGACGTTTTTCTTTTCGTTATGGCTAGCTTTGCCTTTAGATAGGAGTGGCAATTTTGCGACCAACTATTTTCGAAAAAAGACAATTATCTCCAACGTTAAAACAAAGAGTAATGATGAGACAAATTTTGTTGATCAATTGGTAAATCAACATAATATGGGATGTGATATGACGACTAGAGTTTTTGTGTTTTAGGGTTTATGATTTGGATCAGATGAAATGACTAATAAAACGAAAATATAAAGCCAAAAAAAGGGTAAATAAGTTAGGATCCCTCCGAATCATCGATGAGTAGCCGATGACCGGAGGATAACTATTTTGTGGTGGGGTGAACCTAAAGCTCCGATACCATGTAAAGTAGCAAAGAGAGATTAATATTGATTGAATGACCTCCTAATTACATAAGGTAGCATGTCTATTTATAATAGAACATAGTTTTGAGAATAAGCTAACATAAACCCTAAACCTAATAGACCTCAAACCCGCAATCGGGTTTGGACTAATAATCTAATCGTCTAATACAATCACCTTTTTTCATACTTATGACCATGCCACGCCACCTTTACCACCCATGTTTGTTTTCTCCAAGCCCAACACGAACCACCCTTGGAGCCGCATGACCCGAAGTATAAAAATGTGTGCATTAAGGACAACGCTCATTTTTACGGGAAAGTATTTATTGGTATTTGCTCACGTCATATTAAATAATATACGGCTTGAAATACTTGAGTCTATGGGGTTACACACGTATACAAAGAGGTACAACTTTTTTAATGTAATTAATATATTTATCGTAAGTATATTAATTATATTATTTAAATAATCCACGAAATAATTACGGTCGTTAGTTATACTGTTAGACGCTAAAATAACTAATAAGCTTTTACAATTAATTTGTAATGGACTAATTAATTGGACCATAACCCAAATCGAATGGGAAGGGAATGTATTATTCAGCCGACCTAGCGTAGGAAAGGAAGTGGAAGAGTTCAACTTGTTCACCAAGTCATTCAAACAAAAGCCTATATAATGAATTGCCTAATTCATTATTTGAGATCTTTGCATAACCTAAACAAGTTAAACAAAATCCTCTCCTCTCCTACACACCTAAAACTGATCGGCATACCCTAAACCCTTTAGGGTTGTCAACTTTTGTTCAAGAAAAGCACCGTGTGTTTTGTGCTTTGGTACGTGAATCGTAAGAACTAGTATTAGGGTAGTACACTACAACGTGTAGTGTGGATATTCATAGAGATCACCTACCGTGGTGATTTGATTTGTTTCGTGAGTCTCAAGAAGAATCCAAGATCCGTTCGTTGATCTGAATAATAACAAGAGGTTAGTAAACATTGTGTTTTGTGTGTTAATCCATGTACGTCATACGGATCCCTTTGGGATGATTATTCCACTGCGTACTCGTGATTATAAATGTTATATGATTAAGAAATTCCAACAGTAGGATCACGAGCAATTGTGTGATGATATGGGTTACATAAAAATACGTAAACCTTCCCATTCGATTTGGGTTATGGTCCAATTAATTAGTCCATTACCAATTAATTAGTCCCTAATAAGTCTTAAAAAACATTCCTTGAAAACCCTAGGTTGCAGGATTACGTGTATATAGCGGGGGGTTTCTACTTGTTGCAAATCTTTCATTTTTTGGCTTATTCGTTGTGTTAGTTGTTCTTAATTGTAATATCAAACTTAAAATTTTTTAGCATGTTTTTACCTGAGAATTACAAAAGTAAACAATTAAGTATCAATCCTCATACATAATATAGTAAAACAAGTCAAATTAATAGGATAAATGATAGTAATAAAATGTACTTATTTGAGTTCATCAAATATCCCCCCACTTGAACTTTACTTGTCCCCAAGTAAACCTTAGAATTTCATTTATGAAAATGTATCCTAAAAGATGTTAGGATTTATTTTTATATTTAAGCATGTATTCGTTCATTTCATAATCACACAACTAAACACTTAACGAATTAGAAGTAAAATAAAATAAGTCGATAAAAGCAAATCTAATCGTTTAACTGTCCAGTCGCGACGAATATTCTATCATAAGCTTGGCAAGTATACACATCTCCACCACTAAAGCTAAGGAATAACAAGTCTAAAGCGGTAAAAAGGGTTTTTAGGCTTAAGGGTTAATTATTCTTAATCACTATCGATCTCAAATTCCAGAAAAGGCGACAAAATCACAAATACACGATCGAATCCACGAACACGATACTTGCAATTGCTCAAATCCTTAACTCGAATAGGCTAAAGATAGGTCCAAACTTCACCAATAATAATATATCAAAAAGGGCGACAAAATCATAAATACATAGCCGAATCCACGACTACGATACTTAAGATTGCTCAAATCCCTAATCTCAATAAATCAAAGGTTCGGTTGGATAAAGAATAATATAGGGCATGGATAACATTTGGGATATAAATTGGTGTAAAATAAAAATAAACAAAACAAATAAATTAAAATCCTAAGTGTGGTTAATCACTATCCCAACCATCCCATGAATAAGACTCATATCATTGAATAACTCACGCTTTAACACTTGAAACACACGCTTTAGGTAGACACGAATTATACTCAACAAAATCTTAATCAAAGAATAAACCTTAACTGGCGTTCCCATAACTGCCAATTCCCATTCAATCCATAGATATAATACAACAAATAGTGGTGATATCGACCACTTACATAACTTTACATAAGTTGGTTAAAATAAACATCCAACTTTTCTTTCTTTTTCTTTTCTTATTTTTTCGATTTTTTTTTTTTTTTTTTTTTTTTTTTTTTTTTTTTAAACTTTAAACATAAACATAGATGTGTAAAATTTCACCACATCACTACAACTTTCTTTCCGGATAATTTTTTTATTCATACTTTTCATACTTCAGAAATAATGGTAATAGTGAAAGTAGTAAACACACGAAAAATAAACTCAAAGATATACAATATTTACTTTCACTCCAATTGCATTGTGCAATTTCCCGACCTAACCATAGATAATGAATTACGCACACGAACACAGGTAATGTAAGGAAACACACTCTGCCTATAGCAATTAACCAACCACGGATTCTAATCTACAGGGTAGGCTAAGGTGTAAGGGTGTAACGAAACATTTTAAACATAGGTGTAAGAAACGAAAGGAATGGCTCTGAGGGTTTTTCTAGGGGTATCTTACTCTAAAAATGAGAGTAACAAAAGGGTTTATACGGGGGTTAACTAACCAGTGTAGTTAGCTAATAACACATAACATATAAAGGCTATTTGGTGTAATCCTAGAATTTTACCAATTTAGACAAGTCATTCCAATTATATAAATAATACTCATTATGGTGGTCTCGAATAGTATACAAGCCAAGTTCTAAAGTTTACAAGTCACCGGCACACTCATAGATTTGTGAATTTTGAAAAATCACAATTTTTGAAAATAACGTCATGTGTGCAGTTATGTAACTTAGATCTTAAACAAAAACATGCTAAAAAATTTTAAGTTTGATATATTAAGAACATTTTAAGCATAATTTTTGAAAAAGTTTAGGACAAGTAATTGTTAAGTGTTCTAATTCTCCAATCCCCCCACTTAAGTTAAACAACGTCCTCGTTGTTTGTATAAAAGGTTAAAAACTGGAAAATAAAAGAATTAGAACAGAAAAACTCCCCTGAGATTTGCTCGGTATGATCCTCCATTAGTATAAGAGCAAAAATCAACTTCTTGTGGATTAGAACGTTAAAGCTTCATACTTGATGTATCCACAGGAAATCCAGGAAACTATAATACCACCAACACTTTAAAACACACCTAAGATAAGAAAGGTTCAAACTTGCATAATACATTAGTAGTTAGGAAAAATAAAACTTAAAAATTAAAACTGAAAATCATCAGGTCAGTCGATGCGCCGTATCTTATTGAAGAAGATACGCCGTATCGAGCCTGGAATAAATACGGATCAGAATAAAGATGCGCCGCATCCTTAACCAGGGATGCGCCGCATTAAAATAAACTGATAAATAGTTTTAAAGTCGAAAATAAAAATGCAGAAAAATAAAATAAGATATGACCATTGCAGGAGATGCGTCGCATCTCAGAGTTGAGATGCGCCGTATCTTCATGCGGCCTGGACTGAAAATAAAACAAAGTAAAGGATAGGATGCGTCGCATCTGTTTAGGCAGATACGGCGCATGTAGTAACCAAACAGACTGATAACAGTCTGTTGCAAAAATGACTCGTTCCACGGTCTAATCTCATACGTCCTCTCGTACTCTCATGCTGAACTTAATGCCAGTCTTCATCAAACATAACAAGAAATATAAACAGTACTGAGTTTTCCTCCACTCATGTCGTCTTATGTTCGGTCACTTCAGCTAGCGTCTCTTGGTTTGGTTCAGAATGTAATCCTTCTTGGTGATGCTTGAGTCATCATTTATCCTGAAAATAAACAACTTGCACACGAGAGTAGCGGACCGATCAAAGTAAATATCAAAAATCAACTATATTTATCAAATTATATTCGTCGTATTAACAAAAGTTAATGCGCCGTATTTTCGTTACGTTTAAAAATAAAAGATTTTTGATTCAGTAAGATGCGCCGTATCGATAGAGATCGATACGCCGTATTTGTTTAATAATTCGCAAACTGTTTTTAATCAAAATAATAGATACGCCGTATCTGCTAAAGCAGATGCGTCGTATGGCGTTAACGTTTAGAAAATTTTTTTTATCAAAAACAGATACGCCGTATCTGCAAAAGCAGATGCGTCGTATTACTTTATCGCTTAGAAAAATTTTCTTATTAAAAACAGATACGCCGTATCTTGGGGAAAAGATGCGTCGTATCGAATTAATTAAACGCGTTGTATTAAAAAAAATTTAAACGCAATACGCCGTATCTGAGAGATCAGATGCGCCGTATCGTTTGATTTAGCACAGTACAACGATAGCAGAACAGAAAAATACGAAAAATAAAAACAAAAATTAAACACACAAACAAAAATAAACACACAAAAAATAAAAAGAAAACAATTAACACACAATACAACAAATATGCAAAATAGTACAATGATGCAATTAATCTAATAAAAAAGAAAAAAAACTAATTAAAATACTAATCAAATTAACAGATAATAACAATTCACTCCCCGGCAGCGGCGCCAAAAACTTGATGCGCATGATGTGTCGTTGCGGTTTAGCAGTTTTAATGCCTACTCAAGTTTTAAATTTATATTTAGCCGACTTATCAATAACACACACACTTAACGAGCAGTGTACCCGGTCAGTATGAAGATAATGGTAAGTAGAGTGTCGATCACTAAGAGTGGAACGTATTATCTAGTTATTCTAATCAGTATTTTAATATCCTAACGCAAGGGGGTTTCAGCCTGAGAGACTGGCACGATTTGTTGCAATTAAAATAATAAAATAAACCAATAGGCACGAATCAGCAAGTAGCACACACGTACACAGATAGATACTCGAGACAATAAGAGGGCTGTCCTTATAATTAAGTAGATTGTCACTTGTTTTATTGATAGCTTTATATGAAGTGTATGTAGTTAATCCTTTCTCGTTGGTCCTATTCTTATCGGCGAGTAAACCCTTAATGATTACTTATGTCTAAAAGTTATTCCTAAGTGATCAATTTAGAAACAACCGTGGGAGCCACATTATGTCCCGCAGTCAAATGCCCGCAAGCCACTAATAAACACAGAGGTTATCAATGCACTAATAAGTAGTAACCAAAGACATCAACATATAAACTTTAATTGATGGGAAAGCAAGTATTAAAGGGAGTGCAATCTTTCCGTTGTCACATTACACAAGCCACCAATCCTGATGAATTAAAGTTTGCTAACACAATAAAACAAAACTACTTAATGAATTAAATGCATGCAGCACCTTCTTACAGCTCTTGTATCTTTGATTTGGGTGTGTCTTGTGCTGCCTCCTTGACTGAATTCGTCCTTTGTTCCTACTGTTCGGTCTTCGGTGTTAGGGTTTTTGGAACTTTTTAATTCGTCTGGTCTACGGGGTATTTATAGTTTCTGTCTGAGGGAAGATGCGGCGCATCTAAGGAGTAGATGCGGCGCATGTACTTAACTTCGCGTGGGGTCCAAGATTATAATATTCAGGAATATTCGTACACCGCCAGAAGATGCGGCGTAACTCTTTATTAGATGCGGCGCATGTCCTCTTGTATCTTGGATCGTATCTGGTGATATCTTGATAGAGATGCGGCGCATGTCGAGAGTGAGATGCGGCGCATCTGGAGCAGAATTGACTTGATCTTGTCCATGTCAGTAGACTTTCACTTTATGCACGTTTTGCTCCTTAATTAGTCCAAAATAGCTAAGTTTCACCAAATGCTTGTTTTTACCTGAGAATTACAAAAGTAAACAATTAAGTATCAATCCTCATACATAATATAGTAAAACAAGTCAAATTAATAGGATAAATGATACTAATAAAATGTACTTATTTGAGTTCATCCGATTTGAGTTATGGTCCAATTAATTAGTCCATTACCAATTAATTAGTCCCTAATAAGTCTTAAAA
Organism: Artemisia tridentata subsp. tridentata; assembly: GCA_021014915.2. Taxonomy (NCBI): domain Eukaryota; kingdom Viridiplantae; phylum Streptophyta; class Magnoliopsida; order Asterales; family Asteraceae; genus Artemisia; species Artemisia tridentata. Next base: position 168,604,419 of record CP139509.1, read on the forward strand.
AACATTCCTTGAAAACCCTAGGTTGCAGGATTACGTGTATATAGCGGGGGGTTTCTACTTGTTGCAAATCTTTCATTTTTTGGCTTATTCGTTGTGTTAGTTGTTCTTAATTGTAATCCATGAAAAATACATGCATATTTGTCATAGATGATGAGCCTACTTTAGTTTAGTGAACTTTAATACATAAATTGAAGTTTTTGCACTAATTTTATTAATGACCGAGTTTGCTTAAACAAATGTCTTGCAAATGTTTTAAACGCATTGGGTTGGGTATACACCCGAATTTGCTCTCGCGAAAAACATGCAAGGACATTCTTTTTAACAAATGGTCTAGGGTTTGAATAATCTTTAATCTTTTCCCGTGGTAAGATGTGGTTTTGCGCGTCCTTATTAATGATTGAAATACTTGAGGTGTAATAACCTTTCGAGGGTGTTAATCTAGGGTTTGATTATTCTTTAATGTTTTCCCGTGATAAAATATGCACCTAATAAGTTAATAAAAATTGTTTCTTAACTTGTGTTAGAAAGATGTATGCATACTTCTTCGTACACATCTTTTATACACGTATTTTTATCAAATCTATTATACCCTTTTAAATTTAAGTCTTTGCCGTCCAATTACGCGAGGACACTTGTAATTGCTCTTTACTCTATGTCAGACATAGGTGAACTACAACCCAAGGTGAATTTTCTCTATAGGTCAGACCTATGTTAATTTTCACACATTCTTCCATTGGATGACTTAATCGAGTTTGAGTGGTCAGACCCTAACCCGCGGCATAAGATGAGACAAAACATGCCGCATGACACTAGTAGATCGTTCTGTAGTGCCATAAGTGTCATAGTGTCTAACAGTTACACTAGTAATGCACTTATTACCCATCGCTTACCTATTGAATCCACAAATTACTAGTAGTCAGACTACTGTGATGAGTGAAACTTCAAGTAGGATATTAGTCTTTTAATAAATTATTTGTTTTATTTAAAAACATGGGTAATAAATTTTTAAAAGAATTAATTATTGAAAATACTATTATCTGTTCAAACCATGAACTATTTCACTATCTAGTCGATTCTTGAAAAAGAAAAACTTTATGGTCCTAACTTTCTCGACTGGTATCGCAACTTAAGGATTGTCCTTAAAGCCGAGAAAAATTTAGTTTATCTGGAACCTACCCTTGTGGCTGTTGTGGAAATTGTTGATGTGCACATTAGATGGCTTGACGCTTTGTAGGAAGTTGCATGTATTATACTCGCTAGCATGACTCCAGATATTCAAAAGACCTTGCAGGACTTCAATGCACATGAAATGCTCGAGGAACTGAAAATTATGTTCTCACAGCAAGTTGATCAGGAACTTCTTGAAACTGTGAAAGCATTCCATGCTTGCAAGAAGGAAGAAGGGCAGTCTGTTAGCTAATACGTCTTAAAGATGAAGAGCTATTGTTGGGAACACGTTTTGTAATATTTCAAGTATTGGTCATTTGTGTTAAATAGGTTGCTATTCGATTTGGGCTTTAAGTTAGTTAACACCACACGGCTCCATTAGAAGCCCATGGGCTGTGTGGTTTAGTAAAATACTTCTAGAAAGAATAAGGCACATGTTGCCCTAGATATTGCCTATAAATAGAAGGCTTATGTATGCTTAATACTTGTTGGTTTATTTCACATTGTAGCTGAACCCTTGATGATTTTACGTATGAAATAAATCTTCCATCTTTCTCTTCATCTCAACTCTCATTCTCTCGTTCTATTATTGTTATACGATTGTTTATTTGTTATTCGTGGTATTATATATTGTGTTAAGCTTAAATAGGACCTATCAAGTGGTATCATTCGCTAGAAGATAGTTAGATTGTCTGTTTTGAGTAGATTAGATCGTTATTTTTACTTATACGTTTGGTTTAGTAGTTTAACGATTGGTTTTTGTGCTTAATTCGACATAAAAGTCTCATTTCTTTCACTTTTCTTCACACTTGTAAAGTGTAAAGATCCTTATAGTGAGTAGAGATAAGATTTGTAGTCGAAAGTTTAGTTCTTGTTCGATTTCTATTAGTTTTAAACTAGTTTTCGTTTGTTGCGTTTTGTCGAAATTTACCAAATTTTGGTTTAAAAGTTAAAGGTTGCAACTTTCCTATTATTTTAGTGTTATTAAAAGTTTTGAACCGAAAAAATCCTGTTAAAACATCGCCTTTTAGTCGTAAAAGTTATTTGAAAAATCTGGCATTTTATCGGAATTGGTGAAAAGAGGGTTTATCGGAATTGCTCGCTAGGGTTTGTCGGAATTCGCCAGAAAGGGTTTATCGGATTTGCAGACTTAAGGGTTTATCGGAATTGGTGTTCAGTAGATTCCTTGCTTGTATAAGCTTGTGAAAATACTTCGACTTTGAGGCAAATCTCCTATCTTGTATAAGGTAGTGAGAAAATTATCGGAATTGTAATTTAGATAAGCTATCGAAATTGCCAGTTCTATCGCAATTTAGATAAGTTATCGGAATTGTCAATTTTTGTCGCAATTGCAAAGTCCATCGCAATTCTCAGGTTCATCGTAATTCACTAGTCTATCGGAATTCACCTAGTTTGTCGGAATTTAGATAAATCCATCGGAATTGTACAATTTCATCGAAATTCGGATTACTCATCGCAATTCATATACCTCATCGAAATTCAGTGACCTTATCGAAATTAGCAACTGTGAACAGTGCTTTATTGGAATTGTGAACAGTAATTTGTCGGAATTGAACAAGAAAAACATCTAAATTAGCACTTAACCAAAACCAAACTTCATAACTCATAACACACATCTCAATTGTCTACAAGATCCACAAGAACACAAGAATGTCTCAACCACCAAATCACAACTATTTCTACAATCAACATCAACAGTATCATCAGCAACAACAATATCATCAACAACCACAATATCCTCAACAACAAGTCTTCATGCAACAACATCAGTTTTTCCCTCAACAACAACAATATCCACAACAACCGATGCAGTCTTATCAACTTCCACCTAAACAACCTCACTGGTTTGACCAAATGTGCGAAGCAATTAGCAGTCAACAATCCAGACACGAGGCCGGATCTTTAGATACACCTCCAATGCTAACTCCGGGTAATTACGTGTAGTGGTCAAGTCGATTTCTAAGGTTTATTGAACTCAAGAAACTGCATGGTAAGTACTTGAAAAAGGTAATTATTGAAGGACCATATCCAACACCTACCACAACGGTTCCTGGCGATCCTAATTCCATTCCTCCAAGAGAAGCAACTGTTACTCCTGTTCCTGATGTTCAGCTCACAGCAGAACAAGTACTTTAGAAAGAAGCTAATGAACTAGCAATGTCTTACATCCTTCAAGGAATTCCCAATCCTATATTTTGAAGTATCGATGCACAAAAGACTGGTAAGGACATGTGGGAACATGTTCATCTTCTCATGGAAGGAACAGAGTTAAACCAAGAGGATATGGAATCTAAGCTCTATCTGGAATACACCATGTTTATGATTGAAGCTGGAGAATCCTTAGAGTCTTATTACCATAGGTTTACCAATATCATCAACGACTTGGACCGTCACAACATCATACTACCCAGGATTGCAGTGAATACTAAGTTCCTAAGTTGTCTTGGACCTGACTAGCAGAAGTATGTAACTTTTGTTCGACAAGCTAAGAATCTACACAACGCCTCATATGGGTTGTTGTATGATTACTTGAAGCATCACCAATCAGAGGTTGATAAAGACAGAGCAACTCGTGGAGGTTACTCACCATCATCAACTCCAAACTCACTAGCTTTGATCGCTCAGTCTCATTTTGCTCCACAAACAAATCAGGGTTTTGTCCAACCACAGCATCATTCTTCTTATCTCTCACAAAGTTCATCAAGCCAACTTTTTCCATATGAAGCATCACCACAACAAACTGATAATCAACTGGTTCCATTTGACAACACCGATTCTATGCTTTACTCAAATGTCAACAGTGATGAAGACGATGCTTTCAATTCGTTGAATGAAGGATTTTCTTTGATTGCTAGAGCTTTTAGCAAATTTTCAAACAAATCTAACAACCGTCTTAGGTCTTCATCCAACACTCGTAATCAGGAAGTTGTTCATGATGGCAGAGTTGAGATTCAAAACAGAGCTTCTGGGAGATATGGTTCGGGTGGCTATATGGGTAACTCATCTGTGCAGAGGTTTAATCCAGTTGGAAGTAGTAGGAACAGCACTGGTAACACACAAAAAAGGACAGAGATTGTTGATACAGGGAATTCTGGGATTGCAAACACTATGGTGAAATGTTATAATTGTGGAGGGAAAGGTCACTTGGCCAATGCTTGCCCCAAACCAAGGACCAGAGGAAGTGCATATCACAAGGAAGCTCTTCTTCTTGCTCTTAAAGATGAAGCTAGAGGCACTCTTACAGAGAAGGAGCACAACTTCATGGCTAATGCTTACTCGGATGATGACATGGAATATCTAGAAGCCAATGCAGCCGTGATGTTGATGGCTAATATGCAAGAAATGAACATGGGTGAAACAGGCCTGGTTTATGATACCGATGGCTTGTATCAGGTACCTGACTCTAAATGTCTCATTCATGAAATTGTATCACCCTCTGCATCTGCATCAACTGAAGACCATGTTGGTCAAGAAGACTCATTCTTATCTCCTCAAGTCGATGACCAAATAAATACCATAGTTACATTTGATGAAGATCAAATTAACCCCGTTGTTACATTTGATGATCCTCTTGATGATGATAATAATGATCAACTTGAACAAGATGATCTTTTGCTTGGTCCAGATCCAGAGCTCATGACCTTGCTCTTGACCACCCAAACACAGTTAGATGCACAAAAATCCCAAATTGATAAGTGCAATGAAATAAATAGAAATTTAAAAGCAAAAGTTGCATTGTTGACTAAGGATCTTGAGTGCTACAAACTTTAACTTTCAAACTATGAAACAAAGGAAAAACGGGAAAAAAGTTTTGAGGTTGCATTCCAACAATCTTATGTGGAAGCACAAGAGTTAGAACATCAGGTACGTGAATTAACCGTTTCCAAAAATGAATTAATTTTCCAAAAGGAACAAGAAAGATTAAATTTTCAAAAACAAGTTGACATCCTACACTCTGAACTTTCCAAAACAAAAACAGAGTTGTCAACTTTTCAAGATAATTTTTCTGAACACAAACAAATATCAAGGAAACGAGTTGATTCCTATCTTGAGGAAATCGTTGAGTTGGAATGCAAACTTAAAGAGTTTCAAAACGTTGTGTATAAAACTGGTGAGTCAGTAACCACCATTCAGAAATTTTCTGTCAAGCAAAATCTCCAAGGATATGGCTTTGCTATTGGGGATGACAAACCAAGTTTTTTACATAAAGCACTCAAGGAAAATCCGAAGTTATATAGCGCAGAACATTTGTTTGATGATTCTTTCATGCGTGTTGTTGTTTATAATCGTGAAGAGGAAATGGAACAGGATGAAGAGAGTCGATCTAAAATGAGAAATGTCACATTTAATAAACCATATGACTACTCAAGAGTACCTCATATTAGAGATACCTTCGTACCATAACAAGATAAATCAGAACAGACACGGTCTTTAATAGAAATGAATGAACCTTCTGAGGTTGGCCCTGTGAACAAAATAGCACAGGTCAATGGCCCTTTACCAAATCTAGGTGTAATTGCACCATTGGCAAAATAATGTGGTGTCCTTAGATATTTTAATACATTTATGGAAGACATACAATTTTTGGAACAAGCAATTGAACGAAATTCAGAGATAAAAGTCACTACTTTTCTTTCTCCTTATGAAAAAGAAAAAAGAGAAGTTTTTCAAAAGCAATTTTTGCCACACGTTCAACACCTGCGACTTTGTGCTACTCATTGGGAACAAGAACTTCAATCGGAGGTTGCATCCATGATGAACATTTTCGAAGCAACAGAAAACACGATATCAAAACAAAAATGTAAAAACAAAGCTTTGCAAAAAGACGCAGATCGACTCTTAGAGAATGTTCTATGTTCTGATGTTATATCTGTGATTATGAATTCAATTTATATGTCATGTAATGAAATGCTTGTTGATGATCATTCCGTTGATACTGAGATGTTGAAACTTGAGATTTCAAATTTGAGAAAAGAAAATGAGAGACTTCGAAAAATCAATGATGATGTGGAAAACAAATTTTCAAAAGAAATTTTCCAACTCAACCAAAAATTGCAATGGTGTCAGACTCAGAGTCTTGACTTTGAGTTAAAATTACAAAGCCAAAAAGAATCATTGTCCTTTCAAAACAGTCATGCTTCTAAAATTCAGAATATTGAAAAAGAAAATGTTGTTTTAAAACATCAAATTTCTAAATATGAAAAGGACATTGATGAAGTTTGCCAAAACAGGAATTACACTGTTCGATTAAACCGAGAGTTGGATTCCAAAATTCAACAACAAAAACACATCATCATTGAGTTGAAAGAGAAAATCAAAGCACTTGAAAAAGGAAAATTTGATCACAAAAATGTGATTGCACCAGGCATGTATAGAGTAAGGCTGCGTTTGTTTTTTTTTTCTGCCTCTGAACAGCCTCTTAATGGCACTGTGTCTGAATCGGTCAGACCTTTTTTCCGTTCAGACCGTTTGTTTTTTTTTCTTCGTTCAGACGCGTTCAGATGCAGTTAGATCTTAATGGTCAAGACTTGAGAGGGGTGTCTTAACGCGTCTGAATGACTCTTGTTGACACAAAAATAACCAAAAAAAAAAAAAAAAAAAAAATTCCCGTTCAAACATGAGTTTTTTTTCCGTTCAGATGCGTTCAGATTCAGACATTTACGCATCAAATTCATATTCAGACGTGTGGTTCAGATTCAGATTCAGACCCTCTTAATAAACAAAACCACCTAAATTAGACACCTAAGAAAGCATCCCCTCAGACCACTAATGTGCATGCTTCAACTTCTACAGGACTAGACAACCCTCTTAACGTTAGCAAATCCAAGACCAAAAAGAACAAAAAGAAGATTAGTATCTGGAAACCTAAGAGCGGCTCACCTAAAGATCAAGAAGTAGAAGATCACACTAGGAATCTGAATAAAAAGCATGTTATGTCTAAAGTAGAATCAAACTTTAAATCGTGTAATTCTAATTGTGATGTAATGAATGCTAAGACTATGAATGTTCTAAATGATGTTATGGTTGATGCTTATTGTGTGTTTTGTCGTACAAGTATATTGTCTGGTAATCATAAAAATTGTGTTGCAAAGACCCTTTTGTCTCGTAATCAGAAACATACAAATGGCATTTCCTCTAGGCTCACTACCGCTGCTAAGTCAATTTTAAGAAAACCGCCAAATGTAGTTTCTAAGACTACCGTAGACAAGACCATAGTTGCTACTAAAACATCCAAACACCTAGTGCATTTACTAAGAAGAAAGCAGAATCTAGTTGGACTTGGCAACGTTGGCTACAACATAAACCTAGTTTTACTTGGTTACCAAAGATGCTTAAAAATTGTGCTACTAACCCAACGGGTTCCTCCGTCACCGTCTCTCCATCTGCACTGTCTTCTTGTGATGTAGGTAATTCAGATTGTACTTTGGATTGTTGATAGCGGGTGTTCCCGACACATGACAGGCAACCTAAAACTTCTAGTAAACTTTGTTGCAAAGTTCATAGGAACTGTCAGATTCGGGAATGACCACTTTGCCGCTATCATGGGCTATGGGGACTATGTCAACGAAAACATCGAAATCAGCCGTGTATGCTACGTTGAAGGTCTTGGACATAACCTCTTCTCCGTTGGACAGTTTTGTGATGGTGACTTGGAAGTTGCATTTAGGGAGAAAACCTGCTTTGTTCGAGACCTACAAGGAAATGACCTTATGACAGGAAAATGCGGAACGAGTCTTTACACCATTTCCTTATCAGACATGACCGCTTCTTCTCCAATTTGGTTACTCTCCAAGGCACACTCTACAAAATCATGGCTATGGCATAAACGTTTGTCTCACTTGAATTTCAAAACAATGACTGATCTTGCTCGTCATAAGTTAGTCGACGGTCTTCTGAGATTCCGGTATGCCAAAGATCACCTTTTTCCAGCATGTGAACAAGGGAAGAGTACTCGTGCTCATTTTCCTCCTAAAACCGAGCACAGTACAGATCATGTTCTCCAACTTCTACATATGGATTTGTGCGGCCCGATGCGAGTTCAAACAATCAACGGGAAGCGTTACATATTGGTAATAGTAGATGATTTTTCAAGATGGACTTGGGTCTACTTTCTTCGAACAAAAGATCAAGCTCCTTCGATGATCATCACCTTTCTCACCAAAATTCAGGTTCAGCTCCGCAACACCGTTAGAAAAGTCAGGATAGATAACGGAACCGAATTTAAGAATCACACTCTTCGTGAGTTTTTTGAGAAAGTAGGGATTGAACACCAAACATCTATTGCACGCAGCCCAGAACAGAATGGAGTAGTCGAAAGACGAAACCGGACGTTAGTGGAAGCCACAAGGACGATGTTGATAAATGCTCAATTACCTGATTACCTCTGGGCTGAAGCTGTCTCAACCGCTTGCTACACCCAAAACCGTTGTATGATCAACAAAAGGCACAACAAAACCCCATATGAACTTGTTCACAGACAAAAACCGAACATAAATTACTTTCATGTATTTGGGGCCCTCTGTTACCCAAATAATGATCGTGATAACCTTGGAAAGTTGAAAGCCAAAGCTGATATTGGAATCTTTGTAGGATACTGTGAGAATTCTAAAGGCTGGAACCGTCGAACCTGAGAAATTCAAGAGACAATACACGCTCATTTTGATGAACTCACGGATATGGCTTCTGAGCAAAACAGCTTAGGACCCGATACTAACCGTCTGAACTTCCCTGATCAATCAGCTGCACCACTCTCTCTCAACCGCAAAGACTTGGAAGATTTGTTTGCTCTACTGTTCGATGACTCTCTCGTTAGTCATGTTTCAGATGTATCCACCAGTTTCACTGCACAACCCGTCAATATTCAAGCACCTGATACACCAGTAACTACAACAACAGCAGTTGCTGAAGATGCACCTCCAACAGAAACATCATCATCGGTAGAACAAACAGCTTCTAATACTACGACTGCAGCTGAAGATCCCCTCCTATCTCATGAAGTACCCACACCCGCACATTATGACATAAATGTTTTCTTCAATCCATTTGCTCCGGCTCAAACCATTCCAGATATAGCAGAGTCGTCAACGAGCAATTTGGATCCATCGAATATGCACAACAATTTTCAACACTACCATTCTACCCACAAATGGACCAAGAATCATCCTTTAGTGAACGTGATTGGTAATCCAGACAATCCGGTCATGACACGAAAAAGACTCCACACAGACGGTGAAACTTGCATTTATGCACTCACCGTTTGTCAAGCAGAACCCAAAAATATTAAAGAAGCCTTAACTTATGACAATTGGATTGAGTCAATGCAAGAAGAACTTGAACAATTCAAGCGTCTTGAGGTTTGGGAACTGGTAGAAAGACCGGATGGAGTATACGTTGTCGGACTGAAATGGATCTGGAAGAACAAATTGGATGCTGATGGCACGGTTATTCGTAACAAATCTCGGTTGGTTGCTAAAGGTTTTAGTCAAGAAGAAGGTATCGACTTTGAGGAATCCTTTGCACCAGTGGCAAGACTTGAAGCCGTTCGCATGTTTCTTGCATATGCATCCCACAAGAACATCACCGTTTACCAAATGGACGTGAAGACGGCATTCCTGAATGGACAACTCCGTAAAGAAGTGTACGTCACACAACCAGAGGGCTTCGTCGACCTAGAACATCCAAATCATGTGTACCGGCTCAAGAAAGCCCTCTATGGCCTTAAACAAGACCCGAGGGCATGGTACGATAAATTGTCTGCATTTCTAATTGCTAATCATTTCATCAAAGTCTCAGTTGATCCTACATTGTTTATACAAAAACACGGGGAGGACATCTTAATAGTCCAAATTTATGTGGATGACATCATTTTTGGTTCAACCCATAAAAAGTACTCAAATGCTTTTGCTAAATTAATGAAACAAAACTTTGAGATATCCATGATGGGTAAACTTACGTTCTTCTTAGGACTGCAAGTTCATCAATCACCCCGTGGTATTTTCTTAAACCAGTCCAAATATGCTCTTGAAATATTGAAAAAGCATGGCATCACAAGTTGTGATACTTATAATACTCCGATGTCTGCATCATCTCCAAAGCTGGATGCTGATTTACATGGGACACCAATTGATCCTACCAAATACCGAAGTATGATTTGGTCACTCATGTATCTAACAGCCAGCAGACCTGATATTGTCTTTGCAACATATCTTTGCTCCCGCTATCAATCTAGACCAACTGAAAGACACCTCTCTGAGGTTAAGAGAATCCTTTGATACATAAAGGGAACCATTCACTTGGGGATCTGGTATCCGAAGGATTCTGGCTTTGAACTAATTGCGTTTTTAGATGCTGATCATGCAGGTTGCTTAGATACTTGTAAAAGTACGTCTGGAGGAGTGCAGTTCCTTGGAGACAAACTTGTCTCTTGGCAGTCAAAGAAGCAAGATTGTACATCACTGTCATCAACAGAATCTGAATACGTAGCCATGTCGGCATGTTGTGCTCAAGTCATATGGATGAGATCACAACTGATGGACTATGGTTACATTTTCAACAAGATTCTGATGTATTGCGACTCCAAGAGTGCCATTGCTATCTCGTGCAACACCGTTCAACATTCGAAGTCCAAGCACATTGCACTTCGATACCATTTCATAAAGGAGAACGTGGAAAAGGGTACAATTGAACTTTACTTTGTGGGTACAGAATACCAACTGGCGGACTTATTCACCAAAGCCTTGCCTCATGCAAGATTTGTGAAATTAGTTCACCAGATTGGTATGAGGTGTTTGACTCCTGAGGATTTAATCAAATTTCTTACAAACAATTAAGAAAGTCAAACACCAACACTATAAATGTAAATATTTAATAAAAAACACAAAAAGATTTTCACTTTTCATCTTTCAAAAAAAAAGAAAGAAAAAAATGCATGCAAGTACAAAATTTTCATCAACACTTGGTTCATTTCAACACATTACCAATTATTTCTGAACAAGTGTTGAGGGGGAGAAAGAAATTCAAATTTTAAATTTTTCATTAAAATTTGTACTTGCATATTTTCTTTAAAATTGTTGCTTCACAAAATGGTGGTTATATCATCTGTATGATACCCTCCTCGATCTTAAAAATGTTTTTCAAATACTCATAAGTCGAGGGGGAGTATTAAATTGTTCTTGTCAAATAATCATGTCAAGTCAAGTTAACGAGTTGTGAGTAAAGGACTTTAATTGATAAATCATGTGATTTAGGGACTGAATGTGTCAAAATCAAAAGTTAAAGCAAAAACACAAGAGTGCAATAACTGCTTAACTACCGCAGTCATTGCATAGTCACAATCACATTTACTCTTTTTTCAACCACCATAATAAATTTTCAACCACCTCAATACATGGCTAGAATTCGATCAAGAAATCCGGACAAGTTTCTTCAAATTTGTGAGTGAATATACATTGTTTATATGATTCTAAGAAATGATTTTGAAGGATTTCAAGATCCAACGGTTAAATTTTTCAAAATCGAATGTTTTTAGACTTAGGGTTTATGTTCAATCGGATTTTATGACTTTGTGTGTTTGAGATGTAATTGAATGGTGGGTTTTGGTCGGAATTGTCCCCTTAACATGTTGTGAGTCTTTAATTGAACCCAGAAACACGATTGATGATTGTTCATGATTTAGGGTTCATGCGTCAAAATTGGGATACTTCGTATAAGTGTGGTGTGGTGCAATTTATGTGTTGAGATAGTGTTAATATAAGTCGAATTACATGTTCTGATAATTAAATCGAACCCAGAAACTCATTTGAAGCAAATTCGATGACTAGGGTTTTGGATGAACTCGAATAGGTTCTATCTTTCGATTATATGGTTAATAAGTGTTAAGATTCAGACCAAAGAACTTAGGAACATCATATGAAACTACTGGAATCAATCAAACAAAACTTATAACAAGTTTGTGAGAATTCCGATAATTTGATTAGGATTTGTCGGAATTGTGGAATGTGATGATTTAATTTGATAAACAGGGTTTAATGAGCATAGAATAACTTGTGAATTGATTTAATTGGAACAGGAATACCAAATTTCGACAAAGAACAAGAAAAATGTACGTCTACAGTATTTGTCGCAATTTCTTGTATAAGAAATTGTCGAAATTGCAAAATCCGTCTAAATAATTGAAAAATCTATCGAAATTGGATAAAATTGACGCAATTGCCAAAACTTGTCGAAATTCAACATTTTTATCGCAATTGGGCAAATTTATCGAAATTTCAGATTTCCATCGCAATTAGACAAGACTTATCGCAATTCAGGTTTTTCCATCGGAATTGGCCAAATGTCATCGAAATTGCAAATTCGTCGAAATTGGATAAGTTCTGTCGGAATTGCAAAAATATATCGAAATTGGATAAACTTGTCGCAATTGCCCAAAACTTGTCGAAGTTCAAATTTTTTATCGCAATTGGGCAAATTTAACGAAATTCAAGATTTCCATCGCAATTAAACATAACTTATCGCAATTCAGGTTTTTCCATCGGAATTGGTCAAAAGTCATCGTAATTTAAAAGTCAACGAAATTGGACCAGAAATATGTCGGAATTTGTAAAAGTATCGGAATTGGTCATAATTGTCACAATTACAAATCTGTCGCAATTGAACTTGTTAATACAAATATCGTCCTAAAAACGTTATTTATATTTTACGATCTTTACTTAGTTTTGTTAATGACAATTACAAAGTATATCCTTTAGCAAATTATAAATGCTAGCTAAAGTCTCTTTAAAACACATTTTACATTTCACAAGTTTACTTAGAATTACATTTTACACATCTACTAGTTTATTTCCTTAAAAGGAAACTTTATTTTTAAAATGATACAATGACATCATGGCATGCATCATACATAATATCTTGGCTAGATCTTCAAGCAAGATAGTTGACTTTGGAAGATTTTGATATCACATGACAAAGGTGTGGAGGATACAGCTGGATTTGGAAAGATTTCCAAAACTCTTAGCTGTCATTTTGCTGTCAAGGTGGCGGAACCAATCGACATAAAGGACGGATCCCTTTTATGGGATCCGCCGGATCCGCCGGTTGTTCACCAGCTTGCCTATAAATAGCAAGCTGATCATTTGGACACACTATCACTCATATAGCCTAACATTCATACTCATTCATTTACATGTCATCTAACATTTATCATTCATTCATTTCATTGATCTTTCCTTTTGTAGCAAAGGAGATTAAGCATCAAGGTTCAAAACAGAAGTGTAAAACCTTTAGCATAAGTTACTGTGTGATATAGTTGTAGTTCACACATCATTATTTGTATCATTTATCTCAGTGAGTGTGGTTAGTGTTTTAGTCCTCAAAACACAAAGAGTGTAGGGAGTGGTTGTACCCTTGTGAAAGAACCAAACGGGAGTGGTTGTACCCTTGTAAAGAACTCGACATCTAGCTTAGTGTCGGTAATTGTATAGGCGACGTTAGGTTGGTTCTACCTTGAAATAGAACCCGGTGTTTAGCTTAGTATCGGAAAAGGAAGTAAGCGACGTATAAAGGTTTTCTCCACCTAGAAGAGAGTTTGTTTCTTAGTGAAGGATAACTCTCGAGTTAGAGGCTCGAGGAGTGGAGTAGGGCAAGGAAGAGAGTCCTTGTAGCCGAACCACTATAAACATCCGTGTTGTGTGGTTTGATCTTTCCTCTCTTTACTTTTCATTTATATATTGTGTGAATATTTGTTTGTGCTTGTTTCCTTTGAAATAACATAAAGTAACGAAGTGAATTAATTTTAAAACGGTAAAACTATTCAACCCCCCTTCTAGTTTTCCACAATTGGCATCAAGAGCTACGTTACTTAAGATTCTTAAAATATATTGTATTTTAAAACTTAAAACGATCCATGGATTTTGAAAACTTTAAAGAAGGGCAATCTATGCAAAGACCACCTCTGTTCGAACCAAATTGTTTTATTTATTGGAAAAATCGCTTTGAGACTTATGTGAAATCAAAGGATATAGATCTATGGTTTATAATTGTTGAGGGTGATTACAAGGCCATAAGTAATGATATTTCGGGTGGTCGGGATGTAGAAACTTCTCTTACTCGTCACAGTGATGAGCAAAAGAAGTTGATTGCCAAAAATAATGAAGCCAAAATGATGCTTTACAATGCTTTACCTAAGAAAGAATATGAAAGAGTTTTTATGTGTAAAACGGCTAAAGATATTTGGCAATCTCTAATTGTCACTCATCAAGGAAACTTACAAGTCAAAGATAACAAAATTGATCTTCTTGTTCAACAATATGAACAATTTGTTATCTCTGAAGATGAGACCATTGATAGTGCGTTTGCTAGATTTAATACTATTATTACATCACTTAAAGCACTTGACGAATCTTTTTCTAGTAAGAATTTTGTCAGGAAATTTCTAAGAGCACTCCACCCAAAGTGGAGAGCAAAAGTTACAGCTATTGAAGAATCCAAGGATCTTTCAAGCATGACACTAGATGAGCTCATAGGAAATCTCAAAGTTTACGAAATGGTGATGGAAAAAGATTCAGAAATAGTTAAAGGCAAGAAGGAGAAAATGAAGTCCATTGCTTTGAAAGCTAAAGCTGAGTCAAGTGATGATGAAGAGTTTTGTTCTAGTAGCGAAGACGAAGAATATGCCATGGCCGTAAGAGATTTCAAGAAATTCTTCAGGAGACGAGGAAAGTTCGTAAGACCACCTCGTGAAGAAAAGAAATCCCTCCGTAAAGACCGTGATGATAGAAATGGCAAGTTAGAAAGGAAGTGTTATAGGTGTGGAGATTCTGGTCACTTTATAGGTGATTGTCCAAAGCCTCCAAAGAACAAGTCTCAAAAAGCATTTTTTAGTGGAGCTTGGAGTGATAGTGAAGGAGATGATGATGAGCATAAGAACAACGAAGTTGCCCTTATGGCTCATGACACAGAAGAGGTACATTCTGACTCATACTCCTCTATTGATGATGAAACCTTAGAAGTAGAATATAACAAACTATGTGATATAACTTTAAAAATCATCAACAAAAACAAATTCTTGAAAACTAAAACAACACTTTTAGAAAATGAAGTGTATTGGCTTAAAGAAAAAGAGATACGAATGGAAAAAGGCAAAAATAGTAAAGATACATGTGTCTCTTGTCAAGAACTAAAATTAGAATTAGATGCACTAAAAACCACACAGGAAGATCTCATTAAGCAAAACTCTAAGTTTAAAAAGTTTGATAAAAACATAAGTTGTGCAGATGAGATAATGAAGATGCAAAAACTTCCTCATGATAAAACTGGACTAGGTTTTATGAAACAAGGAACCTTAGGTGACTTTAAGAAACAAACTGTGAATGAAAAAGAAACTGTTTCAACTATGTCAGAAGCCCACAGATCCGACGGATCCAAAGTTTTGGATCCGCCAGTTGTACCCAAGGGATCCGCGGGTACAGAAGTTGAACAGAAGGATCTCAAAATGAACCGTACTGAATTCGTTAAAGTCACTAGAAAACCTAGCACTAGTATAACTAACAACAAGCTAAAACCAGCTGTTTCTGTAGGAAGAGGTCAAGCTAGGAATGAGTATAGAGTTAAAACAACTCAACAGAGACCTCAGACTAGGTTTCCCAAACACCCCTTTCCTAAGAGTAATGTTAACTCACAACATCATTATCAAAATAATTGGAACCAAAATATGCCTAGAAACTTCCAAGGTCCCAATAACATGTCATGGAACAACTATCCTCCATTTGCTTACATAAACCATGATAATGTTATGTTTAACCCAAACGGACCCATGAGATATTGGGGACCAAACGTTTGAGTCTTTCTTGAACTTAGGTATGCTTAAAGGTTGATCTAGAACCTGATGAGTGGATCAAAGATAGTGGGTGTTCAAGACATATGACGGGAAACAAAAGCCTTTTCTCAACTTACCAAGTGTACGACGGAGGTAATGTCACATTCGGTAGCAAACTTAAAAGCAAAATCATTGGAAAAGGTACGATCTCTCATGACTCTCTCTCTATTGACGATGTTGCTCATGTAGATAATTTAGGATTTAACTTGCTTAGTATAAGTCAATTATGTCGCAAAAAGTATAACGTCCTTTTCAGTGAAAATGGAAGTAAAATACTTAAAGATGGCATAACCGTAGGAAAAGGTGTTTTAAAGAATAACGTATATGTTATGAAATTAGATAAAACACCTAAAGACAAGCTTTGTCTTACCTCTTTGGATGAAAACTCAACTCTATGGCATCGACGTTTAGGTCATGCCAATATGAGGCTAATTCAATCCTTATCATCTAAGGAACTCATTAGGAACCTACCCAAGTTGAGATATGACCAACACTTTTGTGTGATGCTTGCGAAATTGGGAAACAAGTGCATAATAGCCATAAGGCTAAAAACATGGTATCTACATCTAGGTGTCTAGAATTGTTGCATATGGATTTGTTTGGCCCGTCGGCTATACAAAGTTATGAAGGAAATTTTTACACATTAGTTATAGTAGATGATTACTCTAGATATACGTGGACTAAATTTTTGAAAACTAAAAATGAGGCCTTTGATAAATTTGAAATTTTAAGCAAGAAAATTCAAAATCAAATAGGAAGTAACATAGTATCTATTAGAACCGACCATGGTTGAGAATTTGACAACGAAATCCAATTCGGAACTTTTTGTGATAATAATGGAATAACACATAATTTCTCGGCTCCCCGAACTCCACAATCTAATGGTGTAGTAGAACGGAAAAATAGGACAATTCAAGAAATGAGTAGAACTATGTTAAATGAACAAAACATACCTCAAAAGTTTTGGTGTCACGCTGTAGATACATCTACATATATTCTAAATCGAGTTCTAATTAGACCATTCTTGGGAAAAACTCCATATGAGTTATATAGAGGCAAAAAGCCTACTTTAGGGTATTTTAGAGTATTTGGAAGCAAGTGCTTCATTTTAAACACAAAGGACTATCTCACCAAATTCGACCCAAAGTCGTATGAAGGTGAATTTCTAGGATATTCACAAACTAGTAAAGCATACATAGTTTTGAACAAGGAAACCTCAATAGTCGAGGAATCATTGAATGTAACATTCGATAAAAGTCCACCTCCCTCTAAGACATCACCTTTGGTAGATGGTGACTTAGTTGAAAACCAAATGGTTGATAATCAGGAAAATGTTGATAATGATAAAGAAGATGAACCAGTAAAAAGTGATTTAGTCAACATCAAAGAAGCTAAAAGTCATCCATTAGAAAACGTCATAGGAAAACTCAACGAAAGAACATTAAGGTCTAAAGCTCAAAATGAAAGTAATTTTTTTTGTTTTGTTTCAACCATAGAACCTAAAAATGTTAATGAAGCAATAAAAGAGGAATCTTGGGTCATTGCAATGCAAGAAGAATTAAATCAATTTGTTAGGAATGATGTTCGGACATTAGTTCCACAACCTAAAAATCAAACCATAATAGGTATAAAATGGGTTTTTAGAAATAAAATGGATGAAAATGGCATTGTGTCTAGAAACAAAGCTAGGTTAGTAGCCCAAGGCTATAATCAACAAGAGGGTATAGATTATGATGAGACTTTTGCACCCGTAGCTAGACTTGAGTCTATTAGAATACTACTTGCTTATGCATGTGCACATGATTTTAAATTATTTCAAATGGATGTCAAAAGTGCATTCTTAAACGGTTTTATAACTGAAGAAGTATATGTTGCACAACCTCCCGGCTTTGTCGATTTTGAAAAACCAAATCATGTTTACAAACTAAAGAAAGCTTTATACGGACTTAAGCAAGCACCAAAAGCTTGGTGTGATCGACTTAAGACCTTCTTAGTTGACCATAAGTACACCATGGGCCTAATAGACAACACTCTCTTTACCAAGAAAAAGGGATCACATATCATCATCGTCCAGATATATGTGGATGATATTATATTCGGCTCAACTTGTCAAGAGTTATGCGGTTATTTCTCAAAAATCATGCATGATGAGTTTGAAATGAGTATGATGGGGGAACTAAACTTTTTCTTAGGTCTCCAAATAAAACAATTAGAAGATGGGATATTCTTCAACCAATCAAAGTATATTAAAGATATGCTTAAGAAGTTTGGTCCTGAAGACTCAAAACCAATGAAAACACCCATGTCCTCCGAAACCAAACTCACAAAGGATGAAGAAAATGAATCCGTAGATAGCACTAAATATAGGGGAATGATTGGTAGTTTACTCTATCTTACGGCTAGTAGGCCTGACATTATGTTTAGTGTTTGTCTATGTACACGTTTTCAAGAAGATCCCAAAATATCCCATCTTGAAGCCGTTAAATGGATATTTAGATACATTAATGGTACTACATATTTAGGATTATGGTATCCCAAAGGAACGAGTATAGAAACCATAGTGTGTGCTGATTCAGATCATGCTGGTGACTATGTTGATAGGAAAAGTACTAGCGGTATTTGTACTTTTGTAGGATATTGTCTCACCTCATGGTTCACTAAGAAACAAACGGCCCTTGCAATTTCTACAACCGAAGCAGAGTATGTGTCTGCAGGAAAGGCGTGTCAACAAGCACTGTGGATGAAACAAGCTCTCGTAGACTATGGAATTGAACTCAATGACATCCCCATTCTTTGTGACAACAAAGGAGCAATCAACCTCAGCAAAAATATGGTCCAACACGCTAGAACTAAACACATTGAAATACGTCATCATTTCCTACGCGACAATGTTCAGAAGGGAAACATCTCAATTGAGAAAGTTTCCTCAGAGGACAACATTGCCGACATCCTCACAAAACCTCTCAAAAGAGAACCTTTCAACTACCTTAGACTTGGATTAGGATTAATGGAACATAGTGATTAGACAAAACAGTAGCATAAACCTTAGTTTAACTCAACACTAAATCAAAAATTGTGTTCTGATCCCGCGGATACAAATGATAACAAAGGCGGAACCTTTGTTTTGGATCCGCCGGATCCGTCACATGCACAGGTTGTTTTATTATATAATAAACAACACCAAGTACTATTCATCACTCTCCTAAAAGTTATCACCTACTGAATTCGTTTCATACTTCACCACAATCATAATTTAAGCTATTTTCTTCCATAAATTTGTGCTCCAAACATCACTGTAAGTATCCTTATCATGTTTATACTCCTGATCTGCGTCTAGGATTTCTATTTCATGCACAAAATCAAAACTTGGGGAATATGCATAATTCTTGAAAAATCATGAAACATAGTTACTGAATTACACTTCAAATCATGTTTTTCTTAGTTAGGAATTGCATCTTGTAGTACATTATCATCATTCATCAAAAACTCCATGAGAAATTTTTGATAAAATCTTCTCACGACTAGGAAAAATGGTTTTTGAACATTGTTCATACAAATATAAAAACGTTAGTTTTCTTTTGTTTAACATCACTTGCATAATGTCTCTTGAATGCTAAAGGGAATACATAACTAATATGTATTTTCGGGTACATTCAAATGTAGCTACATTGAAGTAGGAGCGTTTGGGTTATCTCTCGTTTTATCATAAAACTTGCATAAACAAAATCTTCATGCATCTAAATGAGTCGAGATAACCGCACCTCCACATAGTCCCCATGTAGGCACACACTAGACATATACACGCATTTTCGATAATTTCAACTAAAACTATATAATTTTTTGTGTTTAGGAAAATCATGCCTCCCGCGACCAACTATGATCACAAACACACCGTAAATTACCTACCTAAACACCATAAAACCAAAGGACTCACTGAACAACAAGTTGAAATTTTCAAGGCTCTAGAAAAACACTACGTACATGAGGGTAGGTTTGTAGACCCCTCATTCTATGAAGGAACCTATCTTAGGGAACAACTAGCGGCTATTCAATTTGATTCCCTCCTAGATATCGATGAACCATTAATTCCTCGATTCATTTTAGAATTCTATGCTAGTGTCAAACTAGAGTCAAACGATCAAGGTTACATGAACATTCGCTTTAGCGTCAATGGACATCAATTCAATATCCCATTAAATCAATTTGGAGAAGTCATAGGAGTTCCAAGTCATGGAACGAGTGTCTATTCTGATAAATGGTCATTGACCACTCTTGAGTCAAATCTTGAACGAACGGCACCATATGCCACTCCCTTAACCTCAAAAGAAATTAAAGAAGAAGTTGAGTTAAAGGAGTGTTTAGCTCTAAACATTATTAGACAATGTAGTATTAATAATGGTTGTTTCTTAACTTGTTATGATGATATTTGATGTGTATCTGAACTAACTAAGAATTGCAGGTCGATAACACTTGATGTTATCAATTTTCCGAGTTTAAGCCTATGTTTGGCTTAACTCCTCATAAGGTAAGTTCCTATGAACGGATTAATCTATGATTAAACATGTGTTAGTATTATCATATTTGATTGTTTTGCATTACATATTAGATGATAGATATGCTCCAGGAGAATTTTCGGGTTTTCGTCGAAAAACGAAAAATATGCACATCTCTCTGTTTAGTTTTAGTAGTTTTGGTTCACGGATCTGGTGGATCCCTCATTTTGGATCCGCCATTTGTTAGCGTTGGCTCCGCCATTTTTCAACCTGCGGATCAGGCGGATCCAAAAATTTGGATCCGCACGCCTTGTCGATTGGATCCGCAGGTATAATAGTAAACTTCTTAAACTTTTTGACTCATCCCGATTCTTAGATTTTAGTTTCTAGTATTCTTTAGAATAGGTTCACTGATCATTATACATCTTAGAATGATTTAGAAACTCTTAGAAACTTAAGAACAACATTTCCCACCAAAATTTAAATTTTTAAATTTAAGGAGTGAGTTACCTTTCCTATACAAACAAGGAACCCTTTTTAGGGATCCTTCAAATCCGTGGGTACATCACATCATAGGATTTTCCACTATCCCTTTGCATTTACTGCATATCTTCATCATATTACTCAACATAAGTTCTATGGATTGACTTATGTGATGTGATTTGCACAAATTTCTGTTCCAAATCATTAGGAACCAACATTCTCTATTGGATTTACATCAAATCCAAACACTAGTTTCTATAAATCATCTGCCTATATATTAAGATCATAACTTAGAGCAAAACTCACTCATTCACCTTCTTCACAACATACAACCTGTACATCTTAGTTCTCTTAGCTCACCATGACCAAATCAAACAACTCCTCCACCTCTAGACCTCCAAAACGCACTGCCCGCATTAGTGTTAAGCCCTGTTGCTTCATAAATCTTGCTAACTCATCATCAGAGGAATCATCTCCTCTTAATATCTCATCTCCTATAGCAAGTGAAAATTTCCTTACTTTATCCACACCTACACCATCCAATGTTGTCATACAAACTCCACCTCCATCCATAACTCCAATAGCAACCACACCACCACCCGCTCCATCACAGACTGTCAAATCTCAATCACAACCAAACTCACCCAAACTCCAACCCATGGAGCTATTTAGGACTCCACCTACATCACCTCATCCATACCTTGATGACTTGGAGGATCTCCCACCAAGATCAAACAATCCTCCACCCATGACCTTTGAAGGTCAAGAGCCTATGCTTTTTCATCCGATTTTCCCGGATATCCATGGTCCTTTATACCATGATGCACCATCATCTCAACCTCAAATACCACCTCTCTCACCCACATCAACTCTCATTGCCATAGATGAGGCAATGTGGATCAATTTGCCTCAAACCCAAGAGGAGATTAGTGAAGAGCTCAACCGTCTCTACACTCTCTCGGGTATGGTAGATCACCGCCTCAATGAAGCCATGGACCTCCAAAACATCCTCATGAACTCCCTCCAAACACCACCACCAACCAATGAACAAGCACAATCACCACCACCCAACAACCAATCACAACCACCACCACTACAACCAAATGAGTCTACTCTTCCGCCCGGTTTTGCTCGCCATGATTGCAACATGTGTGAAAGAACCGCTCACATAGCTCAAAGGACAAACATTTTGGTGCACGAGCTCCAAAATGAAATGAGGTTCATTTTGAACCACATTCTTGAGCGTCTAAACGCAATCTCTCATCCTCCTCAATAGGAAAATTTTAGTCTCATTATATAGGACCTTTTAGATGTTGTTGTGGGACTTTTTATTTTTTAGGATGTATTTTTCATTTTCATGTAACATCATATTATGTTTGTGACTTTTGTCACATAATTTTCAATGAATGAATGTGATGTTTTTATGCTTATGAGTGATCAACATAAAGCATATTATCATTAGTTAGGTAACTAACATCATTATATAGCTATTTGGAATCTATATTCTAGTTTGATCACTTGTACTTTAGGTACAAAATTTTGATCAGACACTACATTTTGACTTTTTAAAAGTCAACTAGATTATCATTCTTATTTGAATGAACATATCATATGCATTATGCTTCTCCATTAAGGCTATTCACAACTAACATTTCTTTTGCAGCATCTCATACCCTTTTAATGTATACGTTGGGACTCTTGTAATGGGGAGTATACATCGAGGGGGAGCATTTCATTTTTCTAACCATTTTTTTTATAGGATCATGCATCATTACATTGTTTCTCCATTTAGGGGGAGTATCAAACAAGGGGGAGCTCTTAAAGTTCTCAAAATCGCATTCCGCTACGCAACTCTTCTTTTTGTTTCGACAAAAAGGGGGAGAAAGGATTAAGTTTGCATAACTGTGAATCATCACAGTACATACACTTTTGCATAAAAAGAGTTTTTTTAAACTCAAATAAAACAAACTTAATCTATATTTTAAAGAACTCATGCTATATTTATTCCTTTGCTCAAAAATATACTTTATGTTTTGTCAAAAACAAAAAGAGGGAGATTGTTAATACAAATATCATCCTAAAAACGTTATTTATATTTTACGATCTTTACTTAGTTTTGTTAATGACAATTACAAAGTATATCCTTTAGCAAATTATAAATGCTAGCTAAAGTCACTTTAAAACACATTTTACATTTCACAAGTTTACTTAGAATTACATTTTACACATCTACTAGTTTATTTCCTTAAAAGGAAACTTTATTTTTAAAATGATACAATGACATCATGGCATGCATCATACATAATATCTTGGCTAGATCTTCAAGCAAGATAGTTGACTTTGGATGATTTTGATATGACATGACAAAGGTGTGGAGGATACAGCTGGATTTGGAAAGATTTCCAAAACTCTTAGCTGTCATTTTGCTGTCAAGGTGGCTGAACCAATCGACATAAAGGACGGATCCCTTTTATGGGATCCGCCGGCTGTTCACCAGCTTGCCTATAAATAGCAAGCTGATCATTTGGACACACTATCACTCATATAGCCTAACATTCATACTCATTCATTTACATATCATCTAACATTTATCATTCATTCATTTCATTGATCTTTCCTTTTGTAGCAAAGGAGATTAAGCATCAAGGTTCAACACAGAAGTGTAAAACCTTTAGCATAAGTTACTGTGTGATATAGTTGTAGTTCACACATCATTATTTGTATCATTTATCTCAGTGAGTGTGGTTAGTGTTTTAGTCCTCAAAACACAAAGAGTGTAGGGAGTGGTTGTACCCTTGTGAAAGAACCAAACGGGAGTGGTTGTACCCTTGTAAAGAACTCGACATCTAGCTTAGTGTCGGTAATTGTATAGGCGACGTTAGGTTGGTTCTACCTTGAAATAGAACCCGGTGTTTAGCTTAGTACCGGAAAAGGAAGTAAGCGACGTGTAAAGGTTTTCTCCACCTAGAAGAGAGTTTGTTTCTTAGTGAAGGATAACTCTCAAGTTAGAGGCTCGAGGAGTGGAGTAGGGAAAGGAAGAGAGTCCTTGTAGCCGAACCACTATAAACATCCGTGTTGTGTGGTTTGATCTTTCCTCTCTTTACTTTTCATTTATATATTGTGTGAATATTTGTTTGTGCTTGTTTCCTTTGAAATAACATAAAGTAACAAAGTGAATTAATTTTAAAACGGTAAAACTATTCAACCCCCCTTCTAGTTTTTCACAAAACTGTCTAAATTCTCATAAATCACAAGTTGTCGAAATTGAACAAATGGACACTTAAAGGAATTCAACTTTAACAAACAATCAACATGATGTCCAAAGATGTTAGTTGCTACACTTAAACATGTAATATCAAATTTAAGCAACTAAAAGGTCACATGAATGATGACAAGTTTAACTAATTGATAACTTTCATGTTTCTTGCAAATCTGTTCTTGATTGATGTTTCAGATATCTCAAATGGCTGCACAACAACAACCACCACTCCCAATGCTCACAAAGGCTGATGTTCTTCCACAAGACTATAATGTGGAGATTGGCAAGAACATGCAAGGGTGGAATTTCACAAGGTCAAGTGTGCTGAATCAACATGTCAGATTGCTATAGAGGTTCCCAAGCAACACGAGTGCAGGAGTATGCTGGACAAGTCAGCTAGTGTTCCAGAACTCTACATTCATCAAATGTGGAATACTATAAAGCTAGACTTGAGGCAAACTTATTTTACATGCAAGCTGGACCGAAAGGAATTAACCATTGATGTAAACTACCTTCGCAAGGCTTTGCTACTACCAGAAGCTCCTGAACCAGACCAAGAGTTCTATCCAACACCTACAGAAGAAGAGGTTCTCAACTTCCTTGTAGAGATAGGCTACGAGGTACAACCAAACAAACCATTAACAAAAATCTCAAGGGTTGGAGCCAAGTTCATCCCACAACCCTGGAGAACCATATTCTACATCCTGGCCAGATCTGTCTCTGAAAGGGAAAGTGGTCACGAGAACCCCCGTCTGTCTCATCTTCAAATCTTCTGGGGAATGGTTAATCAGAAAGAGATTGACTTTGCTCAACTTATCTGGGATGATGTTGTCTACCAAATCGAAAGCCACTACCATAAACCATTAACCAAAATCCCATTTTTCCGTTACACCAAGCTTCTCATTGCCCATCTTATTGACGACAACGCTGACATCTTTCATCGTAGTTAAGACCGAGACATGCATCTGTTCAAAATGGACAAGACCATCAGGTCAGTCTACATTCCCAAAAGCAGCACACGAAAGCAAGGAATGAGACTACCTGAATCTCTATTAATTGAAAAGATTAAGACAACAAAAGCTTACAGAGAATATGATAGAGCTTTCAAAGAAGGTCATGTCGGTTTTTGCAAATATGATGATGAGTCTGCATCAACTAGGACTTGATCGAAGGATAACAGCAAGTCAGAAAGCACTTCTAGTGTATTTAAGAAAATCAAACCATCAGCTCACATAATCATTAAAACAAGAGTTCTAGTTACGATAGTTAAGCCAGAACCTGAAGAAGGAAAGATTATTGAGGAAGAGGGATTCGATTCAGAAACGGAGACCGATGAAGAGCCTCTAATCTATAAAGAGGAAATAGCTACTCAGATTGCACTAGAAGAGAGCAAAGTGTCTTTTAAAGCTGAACAGAAAAGGTGAGAGCAGTTAAGGCGGGAAGAACAAATGAGATTAGACGAAGAATTGACTAAGGAATTTGGTGATGACCAGACCTATGATGATCCGGTTAATCAACCCGGTGGGTCTGGGGTAGTGAAAGAAGTAACACCACCTCACCCTGATCCGGTTAATCAACCCGGTGGGTCTTGGGTTGTTAAAGACGTCACTCCTCCTCAGACTGATCCGGTTAATCAACCCGGTAGGTCTGAACTTGAGAAAGAAACCATCCCACCTCAGTCAAATCCGGTTAATCAACCCGGTAATGATGAGGAAAAGAAAGAAGATGAACAGATGAAAGACTCTGATATAGATGAAGGGGAAGAAACGGAAAAGGTGTCAACAGATGAGGAAAAGAATGAAGACGAACAAATGAAAGACTTTGATGAAGGGGAAGAAACGGATAAGGTGTTAACTGATGAGGAGGAGATAACTAAAGCTGCTGAAGAACTAGAATTGGAAATGAAGAAGAAAGAAGAGGAAAAATTGGCTGAAAAGAAAGCAGACAAATACATCCTTACACCACCAATCACTCCTCCACCTTCTCCGCCAGTTACTCAGGATACACTACCAGTGTCTCAGCATGAATCTCCACCCAAGGTTCAACCACCTCCAGAATCATCCACACACACCTCATCACCACCACCAACTACTGAAGCAACAACGAAAGAAACAAAAGGCAAAACAATCAAAACAAGCAAGAAAACCAAGAAGATCACTAGACAAAAACGGGATGATGTAATCTCCCAGGCGTCCGATAAGGTGAAAAAGGCCGCAAAGCTGGCACGAGCTAAGAAAGATAACCAGCTAAATGACCAAGTCAAAAACTTAACCAATATGGTCAACGGCCTTGTCAGACAAGTAAACGAGATGCAAGGGACAAAAGCTCATATGGATGAGTTCCTTGCCGATGATATTGAAGACTGAATGCTCACAACAGTCAAGGGTAATGCTAAAGCGTACGTGAAGAAGTATTTGCCCAAGGTTGTAACCCAGAAGGTAGAAGAGTATATCGAGCCAAACATTGAAGACATTGTCAAGAACGTTGTAGCATCGGTTCCACTTGTCTTTACAACCCAGCCAATGCAGCCTATGGAACCAACTCTTGATGAACTCCAACTCAAACTCCTGGATAGACTTGTAAGCCTCATCTCACCAACTCCAGAAGAAATAGCCTTCACTGAGGCTATAAAAGCCAATCTTGAGAAGGAATCGTGTAAAGTTGAGGCCGACAAGGGTAAGCGTCCGAGAGAGGACGAAGACCAAGATCTAAACACCCAAGCAAAGAAACAAAAGGGTGTCAGCGGATCTGGTTCACAACTCAAAGAACCAGTCGGTCCCTCAGCATCAACAACCTCTCAACCACCAAAGGCTTCGGGATCAGGACCTACAGCAATGGAACATCAGTTCGAGCATACTGCAACTGAGGAAATGGAATTTCAACAACACTATGATCAACCAGAGTCACCTCCCAAGACCAAAGCTACATCCTCTAAATCTGGCAAGAAGACTTCCAAACGACCAACTGTTGTCTCTTGGCTTGATGAAGATACGACTCAGGGAAATGATTGGTTTGATCAGCTTGCAAGTGCTCAACCTCAGATGGACGAAGATTCAGTGATCGAAGGTAGTACGTTTGAGTTCACACAAAGACTCAAACGTGACCAACAAATCAAGAAAACGACCAAAGGGGAACTTCGTCGCATCAAGAACGATGCATTCAATTTGCTCAAGGATAGGTCGTCCAGTGCAGCTGAGCTCGAGTATCATCTTGAGAACATTGCCCGAGCAATGTCCAGTGAGTTCAGCTGGACTAATCCGGATGTGGTAATGGTTGGAAGCACTTCTAGAACCAACCAACCATATATCACAGATTGGACGAAGCCACTGCCAGTGATTCGAGTCTCCGATCAACCTGCTATTCCCTACCAGTTCTTCTTCAACAATGATCTCGAATTACTCGTACACGGTATCAAGTGTCAACCGAAATACGCAACCTCAATAACTTTGATCCCTGCAGCAAGTTACACCCAACCAGCCATCGAGGAAACTACTACTAGACTCTTCATTTCACAAAAAGTGTAGTATGACCAAGATGCGCAGCTAGGCATTTATCATTGGTTTGAGAAGAGGAAGACATGGTACAAGAGTAAACTCACGAAGAAGTCTTCTACTCCAGTGAAAAGTGACCTTAGGATTCTTGCTGTGGTCAGTCTAGAGGGTGAAAAGAGATATGACTACACCTTCTTGACGGAAATCAAAGTTAGAAGACACGACCAGCAGCTCTACACGTTCTCAGAAGCAGATCTCCCATATTTGAACATGAATGACCTTGAAGATATGTATCTTATCAAGGTTCAAGGGAAGCTGCAGCATTTCTCAACTGATCTACAATACGCGTTCAGCACTTCCATACTACACTTTATCAGAAGAAAGATCATCCAAGAACGTGTAGAAGATCTGCAGCTTGGGGTCGAGAGCTAACAAAGGAAGTTGAATCTAACCGCACCAGTGTTAACTCTTCCTGGAATCAACAATGAGCCTCAATACACCATGAAGAAGGAACCAACCTTCGGGTTCGTTTCCAAGAGCGAAATTACGATCAACAGCTTCATGGGGTACAAGGAAGTTCATAGTTCTACGATCACACGCTGAAGAAGGTTCGTGATGGGTTGGTAATACGAGTTCGAGATCAGGAGTTGCACAAGACAAGCAGGTGGACAGGTTCTCAGCTAAGAGAAGTCCGTCAGTTTATACTGAAGATCGAGAGAAGGCTGTTTCACATAGATCAAATGAGGCGGCTAGAGAGTTATGTTGGAGGGAGGCCATCATTCCCAATTAGGAACTTCCAAAGACCTGATCCAGTCTTCACTGCATTCAGAAGTTCGGAATGACGTAAGAGCTGAATATATTCTTTTATTGATTATTATTGCTTGTGTGATTGTTTATAATGGCTTGTGCACAGATAACAGTGCATAACCCGTTCTTGTAAAGAAAGGACTCTGAGGTACGCTTCAGTGCCTCAATCCTCATATGCGGAGCGAAAGATTCTTACTTTTGAGTAGAATTAACCAGAATTTTCTAAGTTTTTCAAAATTCTGCTCAAAAGAACAAGTACGCCTGATGAACTCAAATAAGTACATTTTATTACCATCATTTATCCTATTTATTTGACTTGTTTTATTATATTATCTGTGAGAATTGATACGTTAATGTTTACTTTTGTAATTCTCAGGTAAAAACAAGTACTATGTGAAACTTGGTGATTTTGGACTAATTATGGAGCAAAACAAGCAAGAAGTTAAGAGTCTATTGAAATGTACAAGATCAAGATCATTCTGCTCCAGATACGCCGCATCCTACTTCTTACATATGGCGCATCACTATCAAGATTTCACAAGTTACGATCCAAGACAGCAAAGGACATGCGCCACATAGAGAAATGGAGTTACGCCGCATCTTAAGGCGGTATACGAATATTCCTGAATATATTAATCTTGGACCCCACGCGAAGTTAAGTCAATGCGCCGCATCTACTTATTCAATGCGCCGCATCTAACCCTCAGACAGAAACTATAAATACCCCAAAGTCAGACGAATTTTGTGTGCAAGATACCGAGTACGAGACTTAGCAAAAGACAGAAGAAACCCTAGGACGAAGTCAGGCGTATTAGCAACACAAGACACACCTTGAACGAAGATACAAGAGCTGTAAGAAGGTCCTGCATGTATTCAATTCATTAAGTAGTTTTGTTTTATTGTATTAGTACACTTTAATTCATCAGGATTGATGGGCCGATTCCATGTGACAACGGAAAACCATGGGCACCCCTTAAAATTGCTTTCCCATTAATTAAAGTTTATATGTTGATGTCTTTGGTAACTTTTATTAGTGCATTGATAACCTCTGTGTCTAGCTGAGCATTGCTTGGGTCACCATGCCCCTTCCTCGCCTATTTGTTTCAGCGTGTCTTTAATAAATAGGATAGACATAAGTAATCATTAAGGGTTTACTCGCCGATAAGATTAGAGCCAACGAGAAAGGTTTAACTCTCGATGCGTCGCATCGAACTATACACTTCATATAAAACTAGCAATAAAACAAGTGACAAGCTACTTAATTATCAGGACAGGTCTTCTTATTGTCTCAAGTATTTATCTGTGTACGTGTGTGCTAATCGCTGATTCGTGCTTATTAGTTTAGTTTATTATTTAATCATAACCAAACCGTGCCAGTCTCTCAGGCTGAACCCCCTTGCGTTAGATTAGGTTGTATAGCTAACCTAGGATATTAAAATACTGATTAGAATAACTAGATAATACGTTCCACTCTTAGTGATCGACACTCTACTTACCATTATATTCATACTGACCGGGTACACTGCTCGTTAAAGTGTGTGTTTAATTGATAAGTCGGCTAAATATAAATTTAAAACTTGAATACTGCTAAAACCACAACGACATACCATGGATATAAATTAGAGCAACGCATACACGCACACATCAAGTTTTTGGCGCCGCTGCCGGGGAGTGAATTGTTATTATCTATTAATTTGATTAGTATTTTAATTAGGTTTTTCTTTTTAATTTTTATTCTAACCACTAACCCTGTTATATATTAGTTAAATTGCATTCATTGTATTATTTGCATATTTTCTGTTTTGTGTGTTTTTATTTTCTTTAATTTTTCTTTCTTTTTGTTTGATTTTATTTTTGTTTTTATTTTCCGTATTTTCTTGCATTCTGCTATCGTTGTACTGAACTGATACAAACGATACGGCGCATCTATTTTCATAGATACGGCGTATTGCGTTTAATTTTTATAAAATACAACGCGTTTAATAAATTCGATACGACACATCTTTCCCCAAGATACGGCGTATTCTGTTTTTAATAAGAAAATTTTCTAAACGATAATGCCATACGACGCATCTGTTTTAACAGATACGGCGTATTGTCTATTTAAATTAAAAATAGTTTTTCGAATTATTAAACAGATACGACGCATCGATCTCTATCGATACGGCACATCTTCTAAATCAAAAATCTTGTATTTTGAAACGTAACGAAAATACGGCGCATTAGCTTCTGTTAATACGACGCATTTAATTTTAATAAATATAAACGATTTTTGATAATTTAAAAACTGATACGGCGCATTCTAAATTATAAGCGGCGTATCTGCTTTCTGAATAAAAGTCTGATTAAATTTTAACGATTATAAGATACGGCGTATCCAACTTCTTGGATACGGCGCATCGTCTGCAGATATCAGTAACTTTTATTTTTCGTATTCCGTTTTCGTTGTTAATTTTCTGATATATTACTTTCTTGAACATACCCTACTGATGCTTTTGTGATGGTTTCAGGAAGCGCATGACCAGGAGTTCAACTAAGAACTTAATTACACCTTTCGAAGATCCTGAACGAGCCTTACATTCGCTTAAAAGGCTTTTCTACACAAAAAGCTTTGATATCTCAAGTTCATTCGAGCTTGAATACTTTTCTGAAGAGAAAGAGGATGAAGAAACAGAAACAATGACGGAAAACACTACTATGGAGGAATACATGAACAAAACTCGTGCTGATTACAGTTCAGGAGTTGCTAGACCAAAGTTTGATGAAAAGTCAAAGTTTGAGTTGAAGGGTCAGTTTCTCAAGGAGCTAAGAGAAAATACTTTCAGTGGAACAGAACATGAAGATGCTAATGAACATGTTGAAAAAGTCCTCGAGATTGCAGATTTGTTTACTACAGAAGTAGTCTCTGACGATCAACTCATGCTAAGGATCTTTCCAATTTCGCTTAAAGGAGCTGCTAATAAGTGGCTAAGGAATGAACCTGCTAGTTCAATCACAACATGGGAAGATTTGAAGAGCAAATTCCTGAAAAGATATTGTCCACCTGCTAAAACTGCTAAAAAGATGGAGGCTATCAACAGTTTCAAGCAAGAGCCTGATGAAACTCTTTATCAAGCCTGGGAACGATTTAAAGACCTATTGATGAAATGCCCTCAACATTATCTAAGTCCAATGCTGGAGATAATATTGTTCTATCAAGGATTGGACGTGCCTACTAGACAAATTTTGGATGCTAAGGGAGCTGTGCCTCAAATGAGTGCAGCCAATGCTAGAAAAGCTATCCAAGAAGCTGCCGATCATTCTCAAAAATGGCACGATGGAACCTCTACTAGATCTAAGAGCAGCACTAATTTTGACGGGTTTGCTGCAATTCAAGCTCAATTGGATAAAATTAGTAGAGAGATGAAGAAGCGTGATGAGAAAGTGTATGCTGCCCAAGTTGGATGTGAAAAATGCGAAGGACCTCACTACACTAAAGATTTCCCTAATAAGAATGAAAGTGAGACTTTTGAAGAAGCATACTACACACAATTTGGACAACCATTCCGACCTTCAGGAAGATTTAGGGAAGCTGCTCCGGGATACTATCAAAAGAACAACTTTAATCCCACCTATCAAGAAAGGAGGCAGACTTTAGATGACACTCTAAAGCAAATTATGGCTGATGCTGCTAAAAGACATGAAGAGAACACTGCTATGATCAAAGAAATCCGAGCCTCAATGGATACTATTACAAGAAATCAAGGAGCTTCGATCAAAGCATTGGAACAACAAATTGGACAAATGAGCAAAGTTCTTCAAGAAAGGGGATACAGAAGTTTACCTAGCTCAACTGAAACTAACCCAAGATATCATGTCAAGGCCATAAGCACCACTGAGGAAGTCACGCCTAACATACCTAGAAGATTGATAAATGGTAATGATGCTGCAAAGCCCAAATTTTTCTTTAATTCTTCAATCAGTTTAAGGAGGTTACTAAAAGAGAAGGCAAAGATTGAAGAAGAGATCAAGGCTACAATGAAAGAAGAGAGCTCTGCAACCGACTTACATGCCTTGCCTCATAAAGAAAAGGACCCAGGAAGTTTTACTTTACCTTGTTCAATTAATGATATATCTTTCAATAATGTGTTAGCTGACTTAGGAGCTAGCGTTAGTGTAATGCCCCTTAAGACATTCACTACCCTAGGACTAGGAAAATTAGCACCAACTAAGTTGCTTATTGAATTGGCTGATAAAACGGTAAAACGACCTGAAGGGATTGCTGAAAATGTGCTAGTTAAGATTGAGAAGTTTGTTTTCCCTGTAGACTTTGTTATATTAGATATGCCTGAGGATGTTAAGATTCCTTTAATCCTTGGAAGACCTTTCTTGTCTACCGCCCATGCTAAAATTGATGTGTTTAAAAGAAAAATCTCATTAAGGGTAGGGAATAATAAACTAGTCTATAAGTGCCAAAATCCAGTTAAAAGCATAATTAGAGGCGTCTATGTGCTAGGATTAAGAGAATGTATGGACCTCGATCTAGAGGCTAGGCTTATGGGAGAAACATTGATTCAAAACAACTCAACCAATCCTAATCATGAGAACTTCGAGGAATTTATTGACCTTAATGTACCTACCGAACTTAGGCGCGATATTGTTAATGATCCTGATGATGAGTGGTATGATTGCGAAGTAATTAACAAACATAGGAGGATAGTTGAGAATACAAATTTGAATAATGATGTGTTTATTGAACTACCACCCCACCTTGCATATTTATGCCTATATAATAATAAGAATTTCCCGTCTATCATTTTGTCATCTCTGCCCGAAAGGGACAGAACTTTGTTTATACAGATATTAAAGAAGAATGGCGTGGAAATTAAGGACGAGAAAGGAGTGTTCAATATTACTGGACTGGCGATGAGGGAGCGCGATGCTTCCGACTCTTTCAGTGATCGATATTAAGGAGCTGAACGTGAGTCTAACTTGAAGACTCTGGAATAAAGACAAGTGCTGACCGGGAGACAACCCGGAAAATTTTTACATTCTGTTCTGTGTCGAGTCTGTCAGACCAGCAGAAGATACGGCGCATCTCAATCCTAAGATGCGACGCATCGCCTGCACTGGTCATATCTTATTTAATTTTCTGCATTTTTATTTTTGACTTTAAAACTTTCTGTCAGTATTTTAATGCGGCGCATCCCTGGTTAAGGATGCGACGCATCTTCTATCCTGATTCGTACTTATTACAGGCTCGATACGGCGTATCTTCTTCCATAAGATACGGCGTATCGACTGACCTGATGATTTTCATTTTAATTTTTTTTAAGTTTTATTTTTTACTAACTACTAATGTATTATGCAAGTTTGAACTTTCTTAACTCAGGTGTGTTAAAGTCTGAATGGTATTATAGATTCTTGCATTTCCTGTGGATACCTCAAATATGAAGATTAAACGTTCTCATCCACAAGAAAGTTGATTTTTTCTCTTATACGAATAATGGAGGATCATACTGAGCAAATCTCAGGGGAGTTTTTCTGTTCTAATTCTTTTATTTTCAAGTTTTTTTTAATCTTTGACAAAAACAACGAGGACGTTTGTAACACCCCCTAATTTGTTTAGTGGCATCGGAAAAGTAATTAGGGTGTTACGGTGAGGATCGAGTTAAAATTTCAGAAAAACGGTCCAGAATGGGCGTTTTGAAAGTTATATGTCATTCGAAATAATAATTTTGGTATAAAAGAAAAATATTTGATTTGAAAATCCCACGAAAGTGTGGTAATTTGGAAAGAATGACATATTTGATTTTACACCAGTTTATTTATCAGAGTATAAGATGCCCGCTCCGTGTCTTGTCCTGCTCCGTTAATTACCTGAGATAAACATGCTTAAAACGTCAACACAATGGTTGGTGAGTTCGTGGAGTTTGATAGAAAAGAACTTTCTTTCAATAGATTTTAAGAGGTGTACAGTGATTGTCACAATAAATAATAGTTCTTCATTAAATAACAATTTGTGTTGAATAAAATCCACAAGTAATTCATGTATGATCTCCAAAATCATAAGTTTCAAGTTTCTAAACGAAAATGAGCTACGTTGTATTATGCTCGAAATGATGTGTTGGGTCAACTTTTAGGAGTAACAATATACCAAGCATTTTGGGTTGTCTTTTGTAGAATTCACAATTTAGTCACATATGATAACAACTAAGGTGCAAGTACGTAATTCATAATCTTAACACATAGTAAAGATATTAATCTAGTGTCTGAAATCTATCAGTGTGGAGTGGTGTTTACTAAATACAGCTGTATCCTAGGATATATATGAAACATTCATATATTCATAAAGTTATATTGCCCTAAGCCTCATGACACGCAAAACGTTAACAGAGTACCGTAAACGGCGGTGTCCCATCAGGGTTACTGATGGGTGTTTTTAGCCCTCATGTTAATAGGTGATTTGCCAATTCCTATTTTTCTCAAATATAGTGCATCGCGACTAAATACGACTAACCATATAGGCATTCCGTCCAAGTATTTAGTGGGATAGGTCGTCAGCCTCTAACAGGTTTCGAAGCTGTTCACTATATTCGCGCTCACCGCAGTGATTAATGGCTCATGATCGAGGGACTTTATGGCAATAAAGTAAACTTAGGCAATATAGGGTTCAGGGGTTCATAAAATATACGTATTCTGGTCTTGGCAATTATTTCCAGTGAAATTTAGAAATATCATAGTAAAGTTAACAGTACATCCATTTGTTATATGAATGCCTACAATGAGTCTCAGTATCATGTCACGTCAAGTAGTTTTGAAAATGTTATCCTTCAAATTCAGTGTTTAAGCTAAACAAGTAGTTTGCACATATAACGAACATATATTCCTCTCAAACATGTAAAGCATGGTGGATGATTTTGAGTAAATCATAAGAGTTTTATATAAGTAACTGAAAACAGTTAAAGCATGTATCTCCCCCAAAAGAGTTATTAAAAATAAGTGTTAAAAGTAGGGGCCACGACTCACCTTAGCCACAGCAAAGCAAAGATCACACTGACACGACTGGCATCTAGAGCTTATCACAACGTTCTCAAAACATACGGCACGAGGGTACACGGAGGTACAAGCACGGCGATACACAACGATCTAGGATCGGCACAACCTAATACGTATACGGTTATCTCAAAATACGTCTCGCAAAAGTAATAAAGTCTATAAAAGACAATGTGTCGTAGTTTTCGTGGATTACTCAGTTTTCAAAACTCATCAAAAGCTTAGTCCCAACGTTTCGTGTGGTGTGGTAAGAAGAAATAGACTCGACATACAACTCACGCCAAGGAGAAGAGACATCGACAAACTCGAGAGAATACTGACGAGCACTCAAACCAAGGAAAACAACTCTAGGAGTTAAAGACAAACAAACACCTCAAATAAAATAACTTAGTTTGTACGTTTCGATATTTACCCCGTTATCCCCAAATAACTTATATAAAACATAATCGTTTTATAATAAAAATGAGTTTAACTAATAAAATCAGTTTTCTCAGACCGTTGTTTAACATAATTAGTCTGTTTATAAGTTAAGTCCGACATAGTTTATTATATTTTCAAGTCTAATTAAGTTACATGTATTTGACCCAAAATCATTTATAATTAAAATAGATCAACCCAAGGTCGAGTCCAATTATCCGGCCCATTTTATACCAAATGCACCCTTAATAAACGTGTTGGGCTTAGGCCCATGAGGAAAATCCCACACATCTTCACATAACTGCATACGGAACAAAATTAACATATTATAGTTTTTGTGAAAACCAAACGACTCTTCTTTTCGGCAAACTGGTTTTACCATATGACTCGACACCCCGAGACCAAGTTAATACAACCAACCATAACCTGTGAAACACCCTTCGTGGGTGTATTTCTTGGCGAACCGAGACAAGAACTCACACAACCACTCTTGTGGTCTTGTTGAATCCGAGCACACAACCAAAATAGCAAGAGAAATACACAACACAACTGCCAAAATGACTACTAAGTAACATATGCACCGAATCGAGACTAGGACCAGATGAATAATGAGAACAACTAACTTTAAACGATCCAAAACCCAACTAAGATCAAACGGATCGTACGGTTTGACTTGACCCAGAAACGAAGACAATATTAATAACAACAACAATATCTACGAGAGCCTATACCACACATATATCCAAGATCAATACTGTTAACCAGTTTGGGTCGAACCGACCCGTGAACAACCCATACGAATCAAACAACAACTCAAACGATTTCTTACCACACGATTAAGAGATTTAAAAGTATAGAAAACGTTTTTAATCCATTTCATAGTCACAACATTAATA
The DNA here is from genome assembly GCA_021014915.2 of Artemisia tridentata subsp. tridentata. NCBI lineage: Eukaryota > Viridiplantae > Streptophyta > Magnoliopsida > Asterales > Asteraceae > Artemisia > Artemisia tridentata. The sequence goes on from CP139509.1 coordinate 168,641,360, forward strand.
TAACCCGATTTAGATACGTTTTAAATCCACGAAGAACAATGACAAAACTAAATAAATTCGGTTTTATCCAAAACAAAAGATAAGGAACGGTTTTCTCGATTTTACCATGTCGAGAAAGAGGGAGAGGAGAGGGAAAAGACGGCGTTGGTGGCTGTGGTGGCGTTCTCGAACCCAAAACAGCTCCTGAGCAAAACTTCGATCTATACCATCTTCAACAAAAACGGAAGGAGCGTGGTAGCAGTAAAGGTGAGGTGGTGGTGCTGCTTCGTTGGTGGCAGAGAAGGGGGAATGGTGGCGCGTGTGGTACATAGGGGTGAAGAGGAGATCACAAGGATCATTTTGGTGGTGGTGGTGTAGTATGGTGAGCGGCGGTGGCGGCTCACTGGCCGGAATCGTGGCCGGAATATAAGAGAGGAGAGAGAGGTGAGTAGTGTGTGTAGAAAGTGATAGGTTAGGTATAATATAGAGGAAATGTCACACGTTTTTCTTGACTTGCAAAGTCTTCACCCTCTATTATTGTTAGTTACTGTTAGATGGCAGAGGTTGAGGGGCCATGCTAACATGTTTTCTGACATGAAAATATCTTAGAGATATTTCACAAGGTTGGTAACGCTTATCTCTTGTTTTCCAATTATATATGGGTCGACATGTATTTTAAATATGTGCAAAAGTGAGCTTTACGAGTAGCCTTCCTAAGTTCGGTCCTTACTGTCTTTTTAAACATCACATAATGCTAATATGTTCGTTAGGAAGTCGTAGGAAAATGCGTGAATTAAAACGGTTGTGTTTTATGGTTTTTGTATATAACGGTTTTAGTGAAATGGGACAAGCAAATGGGCTTTGAAAATCATAGCAAAGTGCGACCTTTAAATTTGGAACTTGGCTCGTTCATAGTCTAGTGGGTGGCGAGCTAGGTGGTGCAAAAACATTTGTGAGTTGTGTTTAAAAATTGGAAGATCTAGGCCTGTTTTGGAGGGTGTGGGGAGGTCGAACACCACATAAAATAATAAAAGAGGAGGTTGGTTTTTGAGTTGGCCTGTAGTTAGTGTGACGTGAGTGTTGGTGGGCTGAACAGCCCATTTGGCTTTGTAGTTTAAAGGGTGATTAGTGAAATGATTAAATTAAATAAATGGTGATTAGTGGTGGTCTAACTGTAATATTTGGTAATGATTTAGGAAAATCAAGAAATGATCACTTGTTAAATATAAATATTGTCATTGGTTGACATTCGTGAAAAAGTGGTGTCGTGATCGAATTGTGTCTCGAGTCCGCGTCGTTACTTGACATATAATCGTGAAACGTAACAGGTTAATAACAACATATAAGGGAAAAGTTTTCCTGTAAAAATGGGTTTTGTTAGACAGTAAGTTGAGATTATCATTAATTAATGAGAATTATCATAATGGATTTTCGTGGGATCCTACAACATTGTTTAACTTAAGTGGGGGGATTGGAGAATTAGAACACTTACTTGTCCTAAACTTTTTCAAAATATGCTTAAAATGCGCTTAATATATCAAAATTTAAAATTTTTTAGCATGTTTTTGTTTAAAGTCTAAATTACATAGCTGCACACATAACATTATTTTCAAAAATTATGAACTTTTCAAAATTCACAAATCTATGAGTGTGCCGGTGACTTGTAAACTTTAGAACTTGGCTTGTATACTATTCGAGACCACCATAATAAGTATTATCTATATAATTGGAATGACTTGTCTAAATTGGTAAATTTCTAGGATTACACCCAAATAGCCTTTATATGTTATGTGATATTAACTAACTACACTGGTTAGTTAACCCCCGTATAAAACCTTTTGTTACTCTCACTTTTAGAGTAAGATACCCCTAGAAAAACACTCAGAGCCATTCCTTTCGTTTCTTACACCTTTGTTATAATGTTTCGTTACACCCTTATACCTTAGCCTACCCTGTAGATTAAAATCCGTGGTTGGTTAATTGCTTTAGGCAAAGTGTGTTTCCTTACATTACCTGTGTTCGCGTGCGTAATTCATTATCTTTGGTTGAGTCAGGAAATTGCACAATGCAATTGGTATGAAAGTAAATATTGTATATCTTTGAGTTTATTTTTCGTGTGTTTACTATTTTCGCTATTACAGTTATTTCTGAAAGTATGAAAAGTATGAAAAAAATTATCCGGAAAGATAGTGATAGTAAAGTTGTGAAATTTTACATACACAAAAAAAAAAAAAAAAAAAAAAAAAAAAAAAAATCGAAAAAAAAAGAAAATAAAAAGAAAAAGGAAAAGTTGGAAGTTTGTTTTAACCAACTTATGTAAAGTTTTGTATTAAGTGGTCGATATCACCACTACTTGTTATATATTATACTTATGGATTGAATGGGAGTTGACCGTTATGGGAACGCCAACTAAGGTTATTCTTTGATTGAGATCTTGTTGAGTATAATTCGTGTCTACCTAAAACGTGTATTTCAAGTGTCAAAGCGTGAGTTATTCAATGATATGAGTCTTATTCATGGGATGGTTGGGAAAGCAATTTACCATACTTAGGATTTTAATTTATCTGTTTTGTTTTTTTTTCATTTTACACCAATTTGTATCCCAAATATTATCCATACCCTATATTATTCTTTATCCAAACCTTTGATTTATTGAGATTAGGGATTTGAGCAATCTTAAGTATCGTAGTCGTGGATTCGGCTATGTATTTATGATTTTGTCGCCCTTTTTGATATAATATTATTGGTAAAGATTACTTGGTCCTATCTTTAGCCTATTCGAGTTAAGGATTTGAGCAATTGCAAGTATCGTGTTCGTGGATTCGATCATGTATTTGTGATTTTGTCGCCTTTTCTGGAATTTGAGATCGATAGAGATTAAGAAGAATTATTAACCCTTAACCTACAAACCCTTTTTACCGCTTTAGACTTGTTATTCCTTGGCTTTAGTGGGGGAGATGCGTATACTTGCCAAGCTTATGATAGAATATTTGTCACGACTGGACAGTTAAACGATTAGATTTGCTTTTATCAAAATATTTTATTTTATTTCTAATTCGTTAAGTGTTTGGTTGTGTGATTATGACAAAACGAATACATGCTTAAATATAAAAATAAATCCTAATATCTTTTAGGATACATTTTCATAAGATTAATTCTAAGGTTTACTTGGGGACAAGTAAAGTTCAAGTGGGGGGATATTTGATGAACTCAAATAAGTACATTTTATTACCATCATTTATCCTATTTATTTGACTTGTTTTATTATATTATATGTGAGAATCGATACGTTAATGTTTACTTTTGTAATTCTCAGGTAAAAACAAGTACTATGTGAAACTTGGCGATTTTGGACTAATTATGGAGCAAAACAAGCAAGAAGTTAAGAGTCTATTGAAATGTACAAGATCAAGATCATTCTGCTCCAGATACGCCGCATCCTACTTCTTACATACGGCGCATCACTATCAAGATTTCATAAGTTACGATCCAAGACAGCAAAGGACATGCGCCACATAGAGAAATGGAGTTACGCCGCATCTTAAGGCGGTATACGAATATTCCTGAATATATTAATCTTGGACCCCACGCGAAGTTAAGTCAATGCGCCGCATCTACTTATTCAATGCGCAGCATCTAACCCTCAGACAGAAACTATAAATACCCCAAAGTCAGACGAATTTTGTGTGCAAGATACCCAGTACGAGACTTAGCAAAAGACAGAAGAAACCCTAGGACGAAGTCAGGCGTATTAGCAGCACAAGACACACCTTGAACGAAGATACAAGAGCTGTAAGAAGGTCCTGCATGTATTCAATTCATTAAGTAGTTTTGTTTTATTGTATTAGTACACTTTAATTCATCAGGATTGATGGGCCGATTCCATGTGACTACGGAAAACCATGGGCACCCCTTAAAATTGCTTTCCCATTAATTAAAGTTTATATGTTGATGTCTTTGGTGACTTTTATTAGTGCATTGATAACCTCTGTGTCTAGCTGAGCATTGCTTGGGTCGCCATGCCCCTTCCTCGCCTATTTGTTTCAGCGTGTCTTTAATAAATAGGATAGACATAAGTAATCATTAAGGGTTTACTCGCCGATAAGATTAGAGCCAACGAGAAAGGTTTAACTCTCGATGCGTCGCATCGAACTATACACTTCATATAAAACTAGCAATAAAACAAGTGACAAGCTACTTAATTATCAGGACAGGTCTTCTTATTGTCTCAAGTATTTATCTGTGTACGTGTGTGTTAATCGCTGATTCGTGCTTATTAGTTTAATTTATTATTTAATCATAACCAAACCGTGCCAGTCTCTCCGGCTGAACCCCCTTGCGTTAGATTAGGTTGTATAGCTAACCTAGGATATTAAAATACTGATTAGAATAACTAGATAATACATTCCACTCTTAGTGATCGACACTCTACTTACCATTATATTCATACTGACCGGGTACACTGCTCGTTAAAGTGTGTGTTTAATTGATAAGTCGGCTAAATATAAATTTAAAACTTGAATACTGCTAAAACCACAACGACATACCGTGGATATAAATTAGAGCAACGCACACGCACACACATCAATGCCCTTTGTTAGGAATATAAATATTCATGTGAAGACTCAGTCACCCCGAGTATCTGTTTAGCATTTATGTAGCTCGTAGGTATATTATTACTAGTATAGTATTATTATTCTTAGTTAAGATATATTAGTATTTGAAGAGTGGGTTGGGTTTTTACCCACTGTCAGCTCACTCTATAGCCCGCTAGGGGCACCTAAACAATGTAGTATAAATACCCCTTCCCACACATGGGAAGGGTTGGAGCTTCTAATCTAATATTTCACAAGTTTCCTTCACTCTCTCTCTCTAGAACTCCCACCTTCTTTCTCTCTCTAAATTTGGTCCAAGATCTCATCATTTGGGTGTTATAAGTTAAGTGAATATGTTACAATTGGTATCAAGAGCCATGGTTAGGTTCTAGCTATTCATATTCACGGATTTGAGGTGAGATTTTGGCACTTTTGTGTGGTTTTTGTGGGACGTATGGTATTGTCAAGAAATTCATTGGTTTAGCTTTGTTTGTGGTTCAAATCGTTTAAACTTAGTACCTTTGTGTTCACATAGCTTTATAGTTGAGTTTCCTGGCAATCTACGGTTGGTTTAATGTGTTTAGTGGAAGATTGAAAGAGTTTCTTGATAGCGGTTTGAGTCTCGGATGTACTTTCATCATAGCGGTTTGAACATCGTTCAGGAATTCGTGTCAGCGGTTTGAGTTATTTGGGAAAATATTGGTAGCGGTTTGATCAAAGCTTCTGACAGCGGCTTGGCATTTTAACCAAAACTGGAAATTGACAAAAATCGCTGAAAAGGACATTTTGTCCAGTTGCGTTAGCGGTTTGTGAGTTTTTGTCGCTAGCGGTTTGATCCTTGTGTTGTGGTAGCGGTTTGAACTTAGCGGTTTGATAATCCATATTGTGGTTTATTATTTGTTTTAATCTACTCATAACACAACAACACCATAATTCACATAAGTCAACCAACAATCACCACTTTAACATACAATCACCAATCCTTGTAACGACTCAACAAGAATCATATCACATCCAGTTCATTATCATTTCACATACACGTCTTCACAATGCTTACCAATTCAAATGCCTTCATATCTGAGGTACTTAAACTGTACGACACAAATGATCAGTATGTGACGGCCAATCTTGCACAACAAGCAAAAGTGGGTGATTCTGATAATGCAAACATGGAATTGTCATGCTCGAATTCTCACGAGAGAGAATGTCGTCAGTCACTAATGTTAATCAAAGAAAAGGAAAGTCGAATTGAATGCTTCCGACTTCTTCACTCACATATCAAAAGTTTGTTTGAACAACCTGGGTACTTGGGAGGTTATGGATGAGCCTTTGCAACACTTTTTGGTCAAGATGTTCAGGATTTCACCGTCAAAATGATCCTTTACTTAGATCAACTTGAACAACAGCTTGACAAAGAAGATTTTTCTGAAGCAAGATCCAGAGCTGCTTTCAGTGTGATCAACAACAAACTCCAGGTGTTCATTGATTCTCAATACACTGAGGATTATGACTATGATAGTCAAATGACAAAAGGGTGTTTTGCTAATTACACTGGAACTGAGGTTGCCATGTTCAGAACAACATTACTACAATTGATGAGTAATGTTAATGGGTTCATTGATGAAAGGGCTCAACAAATGGGGAATAGAACAAAATCAGACAAGTTTGATGATGGTGACAGCACAGGAGGTGGTTTCACAATGTGTGAGAATGCAGCTTACGAACCTGAAAATCACCAAGCACAGTTTGCTGAGGTACATCTGTCTGATCAAGATAATGATCTTTCTAATGAACTACAACATACTGATCCAATGAAACTTACATATGACACCTACCTGATGGAAAAGACTGATAGCAATATCATCTCTGATTCAACAAATACGTGTCATATGGAAGGAGAAACTGATCAGGATGCTGAGCATGATGATGCGTCACAGGATTTGCCCATGGCTGAGTTTTTCAAATCAAATGACATGGTTGAAAAAGAAGTTTATGATGAACTTTCAAACAGACTTTTACGACTTGAAAAACATTGCATTGATCTTGAAATCTCAATGCAACAAAAAGAAGAAAGTCTTCAAACCAACCTAACATGTAAAAATCCGGAATATCCTGAATTCCGTGAATTTTTTTATAATAAATGATTTGAAAGCTCAACTTGAGGCCAAAAACTCGATGATAAAAAATCTAAAAAACAGTCTGGCTGAGATGTGTGACACGTGCACTGAAGTAAAAGCTAAACATGACAAGAAAGTGGCTGAATTAATCACTGAAAATGAGTCTTTGAAAATGCAATGTCAAAACCAGAGTGATAAAATCAAAGAAATGAAGACTAAGTGTGTAGAACAGATGAACTCTTTGGTGAATAAAACTGATGCATTCAAAGCTCAAATTCATGAGAAAGGTCTCACAATCACTGCCCTTAAGAATGAATTGAGGAAATTAACTGAAAATAGTGTGAACACTAAGTTTTCAAAACCATCAATCTTGGGAACGCCAGTTTTACAATCTCTTAGAAACAGAACAATGGTTAGGCAACCAAGTGCGTTTAAATCTGAGCGATCAAAATCATCCAACCTAAGGTGTGCAACCCAAGTTGATGTAATACAAGTTTTGTCAAAACCAGTCACTTCACAAACTAGACAAAATGTTCAGTTAGTTACTGGTCATTCTAAGGCTCAGTCTCATAAGTCAAAGGCTATGGAAGTAGATGCTCCTGTTAAGATGCACAACCCTAAGACCAGAAGCCACAACAGGCCCGTAGGACCAAAGAATCATCCTCAGCAATCTAGCGGGCAGATAGCTGTAAGACAAATTAATTCTTCCAACAAACACTCTAAGGCATATATGAAATCTAACACTTTAAGATCTTGCCTTAGGTGGTTACCAACAGGTAGAATTTTTAAGAAAGTTGGTCTTAGGTGGATACCTACTGATACAGAAAACACTTCCAAGAATGATTGTGAAAATCCAAAAGGGCAGGATACCATTGTCACTAACCCATATAAATGTGAGCTATATCATCGTGTTAGTGTAGGGAATCTTTACCTAAATGCAGGAACATCTACCATCTCCACCAAAAGAAAACTCATGGTGTGGCGGCCAATGGGACTGAAATATCCTAACTTGGGGATTCAGAAAACACAACAGTGATGATTGTGCATAATGACTTCTGATCTACTCCGCTCAGAACTCGTACTTCAACTGCATATGTTGGGAAGAATATTGGTTGTTATTCTTCATGTATCCTTTGTTTATATATACATATATATATTTTTGTTAATATAATGAATAGAAAAATACAAGTTTAAATTGTAAATAGAGAAACTTAAATCCAGAAAATCCATAAAAATCAAAAAATTAGAAAATTCCAAAAATAGTTTCATTTTGGCATGTCTTCTGTTTATCGATAACATTTACGGTCTTAGAAATGTCATTCAATAATGACACGGGACTTTAAATGAAGCTTAAGCAGAAGTTCAAATGAATTGTTAAAACATGCCTAACCGGCTTGTAGTTACTTCATACTGTAACCCGTTCTCCAAAATGGGGAAAGCTCGTCGCCAAAAAGACGGTTGTTCCTTCAACTGGGTGAAGTTAACCCGGGCATGTATTACTTTATATCCATGTTTTTTCCCAAATTTGATGTACGCTTCCGTGCATCACTTCATGCATATGAAGAGCAATCTTCTGATGATCTCAAATTCTCTCCAGTCTATGATTCTTCAGGAAAGAATTTGGGTATCACATTGTGGTTACATGAGCTTTAAAAAAAAGCAACAAGATTCATGATTGCATAAGTTGTTTCTCAATCAACGACTCCAGCTCTTTCAGTAGCTATCGGGTCATTGATTGAGGGGGAGAGTAACTTATGCCAATCATCAGGGCATCCAACTTATTAGGGTAATCCTTGAAAAGTTGATGAAAAGTCATAGTGTTGCAAACTGGGGTTTAGTTTGAGAAGATTTATTCTCTAGGGTTGTCATAGGTCTTGTAAATGTCAACATAGGGCTGTAAATGCTAGTATAGGGACCCACATGCAATATCAGCAAATTGTTCCCTTGGCTTATAAATTTTGGATGATCATTAGTGCCTTATCGTACACTCATATCAAGAAAAATGCAAAGACAGGGACTAGTATTGACAAGAAGCGAAACTTGTGGTTTGAGAATTTAAGGACCCTGGCGGTTTGACCCGGTCAAACTTCACCAAATCCAGTCAAACCGCCAAGGCCACTTTCTCTCTCTCTCAACCCAAGTCGCTATCTCTCATTCGAGATTATTTGTGTGTAATCTTGCCTAGGTAATATTTATCTCATATGTTTAAACCTTGTTTAGCATTTAGATCACATTTCCTTGGCCTGTATCTCACAATAATTTTGTCTCCTCTAGGTTTGCGGTTCGAATCTTCTTTCATCACTAGTTTTGTGATTAAAGTTATGATTTTGTTGTTGGGATTTGTCTGATATATACTTTAGATGCTTCGCTACATGTTTAATTGGTTTGTCTTCTCATATATGTCGATTATTGAGTTTAGTTCGAAGTATGTTGACTTCTGAAAGTCAATATAATCCGTAGTTGAGCTCCTTAGAGATAGATATGAGTGGATTGTTTATGCCTCTTGTGTTTTCAAATGACTAGGCTTAGGTTATATCCCAACTAGTGATTCTTCATTGTTGCGTTCGTCACAGTGGTTTGTAGGAAAATACACTATTGGTTGGTTTGATAAGTGTTGAAAGTGGATATTGGGTCATATAAATGATTGTATATGAGTTAAGATTAGAGCAGGTGTGTATGTATGAGTGTATGCATAAGTGGTTCTTGGCAGCGGTTTGGGTGGTCTGAGCCAACACTTTTCTTGCTAGCGGTTTGACTGATTAATGTTCATGTTAGCAGTTTGAGTGTTAGTCTGTACTCATATTCTTGTTAGCGGTTTGGATGTTATTCATGCTAGCGGTTTGTCTGGTAAATGTTCATGTCGGTGGTTTGCTCATCCATATACTTGCTAGCGGTTTTTTACTGATACTCTCGGTAGCGGTTTGATATTTCGTGAATATAATAGTCCAGCGGTTTGTGTATTTGAACATTGTTGAATTTTATATTCTAGCGGTTTACCTGTTGTAGCGGTTTGACTGATTTTCGAGTATTAAATTCTAGCGGTTTGCCTGTTGTTGCGGTTTAACTGATTGTTGAATTTTATATTCTAGCGGTTTATCTGGTGTAGCGGTTTAACTGATTTATGAATATTAAATTCTAGCGGTTTGCATGGTGTTGCGGGTTAACTAATTTTTGAATACATTAGTCTAGCGGTTTGACTATTTTCTGTATGGTATATTCTAGCAGTCTGACTGTCTTCCATTGAAATTGTTCTTGAGAATTAGTTAGGTCTAATGGGTGCTAAACCATTATTTGTCTGCAACGTGTATTGTGAGTCTTATGTGTGCAAATTGTTGGGGCATAACCTGCATTGTCTGGGCTTCGTCTGTTAAGTTACTCACCTCATGTTTGGCATTGATTCTTGAATATTGTCAGTCATGTGTATGATGATTGTGTCGTGGTCTCAAGGTTGTGTCCGGTCACAAAATGAATTAACCCTTGTTAAATTTCTTTGTTGCTTCTATCTTGTGATCTATGCACCCTTGTGATTCTTTTTGCACAATGTCTAGGTTGTTGGTTGCACATATCATAAGTGTGTCTCACATCTCTAACCTAACACCACTCTTCCTTCGTGGATATTTTTGTGTTGGTAACTGTGCAACATCAATGTCTAACCCTAACGCACCTGCTAGTCAAGCTCCTGCTATTCCTCCACCGGTTCGTTCAGATGAGCAGATACTACCTCATGACCAATGGATTGCCATAGGAAGGAGCAACTGCTATCTTGATATGGACAAATCACAACACAACCCCATTTACAAACTTGCTGTGGATATTCTGAAGCAATCGAACTTCTTTCGAGCGTTTGTTGCCTGTTCTTCTATTCCATCCATCTATATCCAGCAGTTTTGGGATATTGCGAGATATGACAGGACTTTTGGTGACTTCAGCTATCAACTGGATGAAAAATGGTTCACAATCACCCCAGACACAATTAGAAACGCACTCCAAATCACACCAGTCACTGAGAACTAACCATTCACTTCCCCACCATCACCTGAGGAACTCATTAACTTTATCAACGATCTGGGCTATCCTAAAACCATCCATGCTCTTTCTTCAGTCAACACATATGACATGTATCAACCCTGGAGAGCTATCTTAACCATCATCAATTTATGTCTTACGGGAAAAACGTCAGGGTATGAGAGACCAAGAGCTCCTGTGATACAGATACTTTGGGGAATACTGAATCATGCCAACATAGATTATGCTGAGAGAATTTGGGAAGAGTTTACTTATTCAATTCATTCGTTCATTGGGGACAAAACAAATTTGGCACAGCAGAAAACCGGAAGGAAGAAAGTCAATCCTCTTGTGATCCCCAATATCAGATTCACCAAGCTAATCATCTTCTATCTCCAAAGTGTACACAACTTTCACCCTCGATTGGACTCCCCACTTCACCTGCCCGACAACGAACATCTTCTTGGGAATCTCAAGTTCACAGCTAGAGGGTCTAAGTATGAAGTATTTGGGAAGGCTGTACCGGATGATCTTATCACTGATGAAATTCTCAATGCTCCGTATTTTCAAGAATATCTGTCTAAAGTAGACAAGCATCAGAGATTCATGGCTGGTGAACAACTTGGAGAAACTGACACTCTTCCTCCAAAATCATCCAAGCCCTCCAAACAACAAAAGGACAAATCCAAACCCAAAAAGCGCAAAGAAGCGTCAATAGCTGAAGTAGCTCAAGGTAGCACCAAGAAGCCGAAGAGACAAAAACTGGTTAAACAAAGCGAGGGTAAAGAGGCATTCGTGCCAAAACTCACTCTGAGAGATGAGGAAGATATTGAACTTCAAACGGCACTAGATCTCAGTTCGCAAGAATTCGCAAAAATAATGGGACACTCTACGAAAGGTGTGGTCTTCAGAGAACCAGATTCAGGGAGACATGAACCATTGCCTGTGGTAGAAGGCAAGGGAAAAGGGACTGCTACAGCGGAACAAGCTGCTCAAACTCTTCTGGATATCTCATCTCCTGCATCCAAGACAACCACACAATTCATCTTTAAGAAACATGAATCTGAATCATCCAAAGCCGTTGAATCCTCTGAAGGTTTTAAAGAGAAAACCCCGAGTTTAGAAGTTAATCTAGACTCCAGTGATACAAAATCTGACGAGCTTTCAACTATGGAGAAGAATGCAGAGATGGAAGTCCCACATGCTCAAGTAAATGTTGAAGCTGATCCTGAAAGTACTGAAAAGGATATCCAAGTCTCGAAAATGAAAACCACAACAGATCCTCCACAGGAATTACAGCATGAAGAGTTTGTAGCAACGGCATATCCAGATGTTCAAGAAAACCTTAAAATGAAAGTTGATGATCAAACGCACCTGAATGAACCAGCTGGGTCAACGGGAACACTGTCTTCATTCAAAACTCTTGAGCACGACTTCCATTTTGGTGATCAATTCATCACTGACAAGACAAATGACACTGTTACTGAGACTGATAAAATCGAATGAAGAAAAGGAAGTTGAGTCAATGGTATCGGTCCCAATTGAACAAGACATGTCCACAATCCGAACTATGGCAATCCCAACCTCCACAACAACACCAACCATAGTCATCCCCTCACCTGAAGCAACCACAACAGCAACCGTCACACCTACTATACCAATCTCACCACCTCAATCAGCTCTTCCAAACTTAGAATCACAACTGGCTACAGCTCTCAAACGCATTGCTGATCTGGAACGTCTAAATCTGCCACAAGTGGTAACTAATTACGGGCATAGATTGTCAAAGCTGGAGGATCTTAACATTGAGCATAAAGTAATTCTTGCGGTTGCTGAACATGCTAATGAAGCTGTAAAATGGGCAATGGAAGCACCAATGAGAGCTCGATTCAGAGATCTTCCCACCGTTGATATGAAGGAAATTCTTCGTGACAGGATGTTTGAGACGAATCAGCACAAAGGTCATGAAGTTCACCAGAAGCTGTATGAAGCATTGGAAAAATCTATTGACCGTGACAACATTGATCACCTCATGGAAGAACTGGATGAAACGCGAAAAAGGAATAAAAAGAGCCAAGACAAGCCCAGTACACCACCCGGATCACCACCACAACCTCCTCCACCTCCTCTACCATCTGGTGCATATGGAGCTGCAGGGTTTTCTGGAGCTTCAGGATCTACACAGCCTCAACCTCAACATCATCATTATACATCATCCACAGAAAAGGATCATTCACAGAATTCCTCTGGTCCCAGCACGTCAAAGAAAGCCTCATCTACTGGATATGCTGCATGGACTACGGTGGATACTAGATTCAAGCCTTCATTCTCATCAATTCCTGAGGAGTTTGTCATGCATGAGGAATCAGTTGTAGAATCTCAGGATTCCTACTCTGATGATGAAAAAGACACAGCAAATGCCCATATTCCAAAGGTAAATCCTGACCAAGTGTGGTGGATGGAATTCTCAAGGAATGACACATCAGAAGCTTCAGGTTCTACTAGGAACCCTCCCATAAGGGAAGATATGGAAACATGGTTGAAGCCCTTGACCGATGAAGAACGAGCACCTATTCCAGAACCAGCTTGGTCTGTGCCGTCATCAGATACACCTTTTCCCGATAACAACTGGGCAGCTGTGATTGAATCTCACCATGAATCTCCACCTGAGAACTCACTTCTGGCACAAACGGGTGATATGGGATCTTTTATTGCTTGGTTCTGCAAGAAGAAAGGAATCACAACTCTCACTCCTCAAGATCTGGAAGGTCAAGCTTATGAAATAGTCAAAGTCTTCCATCCTGATGTGCATCATCTTCAATATCAGATGGAAGAATGTCACCGACTCTTGACAGATCAAGTGGATGATCGGATTCTCACTTACAACATCAGCAGACCTCTCCCCATTGGCTTAGAACAAATGGCGCCAGATCAGATGTGGACAGATGAAGAACACAAGTATGATGTTGCCGCATCTTATGGTATTACTCATTGGTGGTTCCACAAGAAACGATTCTACATCGAAAGACATTCAGCAGAAGGTAGTCGTCGGGGAGTACGTTCTCATATGAGAATCCTGAGCGTTGTCAAAGTTGAGATCCAATGCATGTATGGGTATGACTATCTGAAGAAAATAGTGCTTCGCCGGGCGGATCTGAATGAACACGTTATAGCTGAAAGTGACTTCAAGCACCTATTTCCGAGTGACTTCGAGGATCTCTACTTGCTAAATCTTCAAGGACATCTGGACCATCTTCATCCTCGTGAAAAGAAAACTCTCTCGGCAACGGTCAACTTATGGATCAGGGGTCTCGTTATCAGACAGCGAGTAAGTGATTTTCAGCTCGGGATTGAGAGTTATCAGACTCAACTCAATCTCACAAAACCTAGATGGGAAGCCACGGGATTTGAGTTCACGCACGACTACAAGGTCATCGAATCTCCAAGAGCAGTCAAGTTTATAGACAAATATGGGATTCCTATGATCATGCGGTTCAATGAGATTCATAAGTTTAGCGATGGAACTCTGAGACTGATTGATGAAGCCTTGGATTATCGAGTGAAAGAAGTCAAGATTAACCCACATAATCCAGGATTGAACACTCAGTTCTGGACCGAAAAGGATGTGCTGATGAGTGAAGAATTCATGCGAGCTATTGAGAAAAGGCTGAAGACACGAAGAATCTTCCGCAACCTGGAAAGCTTTGTTGGTGGGAGAATTCGAGAAGGGGATTATCGACTGCTACAGAGAACAGAATGAATATATCTTCTCTGTAATAATTAGTCTTCTTTTGGGGTCATGTAATCATATAATATAATGAACTTTGCACTGATCTAGTAGTAATCAATATGTGATGCTACCTTTACCTCCCTCTTGGTTTGAGGGGGAGCACTGTACAGCTTTACAATCAGAATATATTAAAATAGTCCACATTTTCTCCCAAATTTTCCAAACATATTTAAATCAATTGGGATCACAAATCTCAATTGGTTTGAAATTTTTGATCGGGGGAGAGAATGTGATTTAAATATGAAATTCTGATAAAAATGTGATCCTTTGAAACTCAAGTGTAGGCTCTCCCATATGTGCTAAACCTTTTCGTATATCGATGCACATATTGAGGGGGAGCGAATGATTTATGATGGCAATTGTGGAAGAACACCAAAGACTGACCATTTTATTTAAAGTACTGGAGTTATAAGGATGATAAGGTTAGGTACAAGTTCCCACGATCCCGCAAGAGCCAGAGGGATCTACCCAGGGACACTCCACTAGTTAGTGTAGAAGTCCTTAGGTATGATTAAAAAGGAGAAAAAGTGAATAAGGGAAGAGTGCCGACTAAGATGGAGCTAGTACTGGAACAAACCCAACAAGGTTCTAGTAATGAAGTCTCGGTAAGCGCTGAAGGGGTTGAAGAATGAAAAAGAAATGTAAAGATAAAGGGTGAAAAGAAAGAAGCCCTCCTTACACTTTAGGCAGAAACCGGGTCAATACATATGCTGTCAGAATCACTTAGTTGATTGCTGACATTGAAGACAAAGTATCATGGACCCAGTGATACGCTGCACAACCCTCCCTAGCCACTCAAGGTCCCTCAAAGGACTCTTGTTTCGCTTGTCACGGAGATCAATACATTGCTATCGTCTCTCTCACTCCGAGTTGGACGATATTGAAAAGGTGGCAGTCCTCTCCAGCCTCCGATCACTAAATCAAAACGCACTATTGAGTCTAGAGCCAAGAGATCATCAATAAATCTCATTAGGACACACTTTCAATATGCTTGCTGTTTCATACACTGTGAAAAGCAAGAAAATATATATGAAGAGTCCTACGCATTATCCTCGTGGTATTGCCAGAACATCCGAGTGATATGTAAAGTATTCACAATGAAGATGGAAATCCTTCTAGAGCCAACATCAAACAAGCTCTTGGTGGGTGACATGTGAGATCCTTAATGGATCAAGCTTGTGACAATTGAAAAGAAATGATGGGGTGATTCAAATTTGAATCAAACTTGTTCCAGGAAATGGATTGACAGATACTTTTGGAAAACCTTTCAATGTGCTCACCAACAAAGTTTCGAGCACATTGATTGTGAAAATTTTCAAACAAAAGTATTTTTGACAGAAATGTGATTCAACTTATAAAACCCTTGTCGTGTTGCACAAAATGTTTATCCAGTGACACGCAAGTGATTTTTCTAATCAATTTCTCGTCAATCAGTGGGTATTTAATTCACTGATTCACTCTACCGCGCTGTCTGCTTTGAGACGTTCCGGTATGAGAACATGCTTAGTATGATGATTCTGACGTTAAGTTGTTGGAAGACTCATTACTACAAGCTGGAAATTCCTGTCAAGGAGAATCTTATTTAAAGGGGATTCTACCTGATCACAGGTCGGTCTTCACAGAACCGAAGGTTAAATCCATCCACCACATCGAATGAACGACAAAGCCATATTCGTTCTCCAACTTTATTGCTAACTGTTTTATTTCAGATTCATATAAAGATGGCGATGGTGGTTCCTGATTCCAGCAGAAACGTGTCAATCCACACTCCATGCTCACACTTCCAATTCATTATCAAAGACATCATGATAGATGAAAGACCTATAACACAACTTCCGCAACTCTGATGAAATCTATCATGATCCAGAAAAGTGTAAGCATGCAGTCCAAAAGTCACAACAAAGCACATGGAGGCAATATCACTACAGTGGATAAGCTCTGAGAATAACGATGACTGATGATCTCAATGAAGGCTCAAAGATCACAACATCACATGGTAACAATGCTGCAACAAGATGACATGAAGTTACATGCTGGATGACATACTCACAGAATTCTCAAAATCATCCAAGACAAGATCAGTCATCAATGGATCACTGCTAATAGTGCAAAGTATCAAGTCATTGAAGAATCAAGAACTACGAGCCAAGAAGTCAAACAGACATAGAATGCTAGAATCCAAAATATTATTTCCGGGGTGACCTCCCTTAGGGGGAGATTGTTAGGAATATAAATATTCATGTGAAGACTCGGTCACCCCGAGTATCTGTTTAGCATTTATGTAGCTCGTAGGTATATTATTACTAGTATAGTATTATTATTCTTAGTTAAGATATATTAGTATTTGTAGAGTGGGTCGGGTCTTTACCCACTGTCAGCTCACTATACAGCCCGCTAGGGGCACCTAAACAACGTAGTATAAATACCCCTTCCCAAACATGGGAAGGGTTGGAGCTTCTAATCTAATATTTCACAAGTTTCCTTCACTCTCTCTCTCTAGAACTCCCACCTTCTTTCTCTCTCTAAATTCGGTCCAAGATCTCATCATTTGGGTGTTATAAGTTAAGTGAATATGTTACACCCTTGTTAAGGGGGAGTACTTGAAAAATAAAATCTTTGTTATAAAACACAAAAGTTCTTGAAATTCTTCCCATAAACCTCAAAAAGCATATTTTAATCAAAAGTTTAACAAAAACAACATGAATATGCTATTTTTGAGGGGTAGAATGAAAAAGTGATTAAAATATGATAATTCAAAGTTGAAATCTCGTATGAGCTCGACTTAGATTGAACCCTCGAATTGACGATATCAAAAGTCAGTAATCGAAAAGACATGTCCCGAACGGGTAATAATTTCAATCCGGTTTATCCGGTGATGTAAACGTGTCTTGCAAAGGAATTGTCTGAGTAGAATGTACCGATTTCGAGAGATTATTCTTTGAATATGGCCGGGACGGGTAATAATTTTAAGCTAGTTTAACTAGTGATGTAAACGTGTCTCGCAAAGGTCATATTCATTGAAAATCAATCAATTCTAAAAGTGCAGACTCTACCCGACATGTGCAAATTTACTTTAAACAATTATGGGCACATGTTAAGGGGGAGTATTTCTAAAAAATGCAAAACTCTCAAAGTGAAAACAATATAAGTTTTACATTCATTAACACTTTGAGAGATTTTCAAAAGGATTTGTTTTAATGGCAAACATAGGATAGTTATGGAGATATAAGGTGACTAAGGTTAGGAAACCGTCCTATGGTCAGCCAAAGCCGGAGGGATCTACCCAAGGACAATACCAATAGTTTAGAACTAGAAAGTCCTAGGTATGATGAAAAAAGGAGTAAAGAAATGAAAGGAGAAAGAAGGGGTTGAAGAATGAAAAAGAAAAGTAAAGAAAATGGTGAAAAGAAATAGCCCTCCATTTGTTCAACCTTAGGGCAGAAACCAGGTTCAATACATATGCTACTGGTTGTTACTAAGTTGAAACCGGTATTGAAGATTAAGCCGTCATGGACCCAGTGACGCACTGCACTAAACCTTCTAGCCACTCAGGTGTCTCTCAAAAGACACTTGTTTCATTTCTCATGGAGAACCCTTCATTATCTATCGACCTCTCACTCCGAGACGTGTTGATATTGAAAAGGAGGCACTCTGCTCCATGCCTCCGATGAATAAAACCAATAAGCACTTAATCGAGTCTAGAGCCGCGAGATACATAAAAAGATCTCATAGGAACACTTAGTATTTCTACACTGGTTGTTCAACAAAAGGAACACCAGTTGTAAATTATGAGAGTCCTACGCAGATCTTAGTAATCTGCCGAGAACATTCATGAGAGAATTCATAAATTATGATTCTCAGTGATTGAATGGAAATCCTGCCAGGGTCAACATCAAACAGCCCTGACAGCAGGTCACTTTGATAATCCCTTGTGGGTTACGCTTAGTGTTCATGGCGGTTCCAAAACGGTCTACAGTCGTGGAGTGATACTTCAGTATATTTCAGCGGCTCACCTGAATCATTGATACACTTCGGTATATCTATGTAAGCTCTCTCGGGGGCATCCGGTTCAGGAACGGCCTTGGCAAGGATTAGAGAAAGTCTTCACACTATGTTGTTGGCGATCTCGAAGTCCAAACCTATAAGTGCCAGATGATTTATTGCTAACTGTTTACACTGCAGGTAATCATGGAGACCAGGAGTTCCACCAACACACTTCCATCATGCTCATATCCTGAAGAAAAGTTCTCACAAATACTAAGAGATAACAAAAGTTCAAAGATGTCAAAGAAAAGTCAAAGATCAAGCATAACAAACTTTCACAAGTCAAAGATTGAAGCTTATGAAGTGAGAACTACTTGATATATGAAGAACAAAAGTCAAAAGACATATGAGCATGGTGGAAAAGACGTAAAGACATCGTGAATAAAGAACGTCGGTGGAAGGCAGATCAAGAAATTACCATATCACATCACAACAAGAACAAAGAACAAAGATTTCAAAGACGTCGAAGCCAAAGAAGCAAAGATGACGTCAAGCAACCTAGATGACCAATCCTTAGGGGGAGATTGTTGGGAACACGTTTTGTAATATTTCAAGTATTGGTCATTTGTATTAAAGAGGTTGCTATTCGATTTGGGCTTTAAGTTAGTTAACACCACACGGCTCCATTAGAAGCCCATGGGCCGTGTGGTTTAGTAAAATACTTCTAGAAAGAATAAGGCACATGTTGCCCTAGATATTGCCTATAAATAGAAGGCTTATGTATGCTTAATACTTGTTGGTTTATTTCACATTGTAGCCGAACCCTTGATGATTTTACGTATGAAATAAATCTTCCATCTTTCTCTTCAACTCAGGGGCTTAAAAGAAGCAGAAAGCTGAAACATGGCGCTTTAAACCTGTACGTGGGAAATGGAAATCGTGCAGCGGTTGAAGCGATAGGAAGCTTTGATTTAATTCTTCCTAGTGGATTATGTATTGTATTAGACAATTGTCATTACACACCTTCTATTAATAGGGATGTTGTTTCACTTTCTCGTTTGAAAGATAACGGTTTTATTCATTATTTTACGGATTATGGAATTTCAGTTTCTAAGAATAATATTGTTTATTTTAATGCTATTCCTCGTGATGTTATTTTTGAAATTGATATGCATGATTTTTGAAGGTCACTAATATTTCAAACGATAGTTCTGTATATAATGTTTGCAATAAAAGAATCAAGCACAACTTAGATTCTACTTTCTTGTGGCACTGTCGTCTTGCACATATAAACAAGAAACGTATTGAAAAGGTACAGCATGATGGGCTTTTAAAACCAACTAACGACAAGTCATTTGATAAATGTGTTTCTTGTGCATCTAGAAAGATGGCGCGAAAGCCTTTTCCGCATAAAACGGAAAGAGCTAAAGATCTACTTGGACAAATACATACTGATGTATGTGGCCCCTTTAGAACTGTGTTGAGACAAGGAGCTAACTACTTCATTACCTTCACTTACGACTTTAGTCGTTATAGTTATGTTTACTTGCTTAAACATAAACATGAAGTCTTTGAAACTTTTAAAGTATTTCAAAGAGAAGTATAGAATCAACTCGGAAAGACTATAAAGGCTCTTTGATCTGATCGTGGAGGCAAATATATGAATCAAGAGTTTCTGGATCATCTTAAGAAGTGTGGGATCGTCTCATAATTCATTCCTCCATATATTCCAAAACATAATGGTGTATCTGAAAGGAGAAATTGAACCTTGCTTGATATGGTTCGATCCATGATCAATCAAACAACTATGTCAATGTCGTTTTGGGATTATGCTCTAGAGTTTGCTGCACGTATACTCAATATGGTTCCAACAAAGAAGGTTGAAAAGACACCATATGAATTATGGAATGGGAAAGTCCCTAATTTGTCTTACTTAAAGGTCTGGAGTTGTGAGGCACTCGTAAAACATGACACGCCAAACAAACTTGAACCTAGATATATTAAGTGTATGTTCGTAGGATACCGAAATGAAACAATGGGTTACTACATCTACTACCCACCTCAGAACAAAATTATTCTTGCTCGGAATGTTGACTTTTTTTAGAGTGGTCTTATCTCACAAGAAGCAAGTGGGAGCAATGTAGACCTTAAAGAAATTCAAGATGAAGATACACATCCTTCTGAAAACACTAGTGAACATTACGATGTGGTTGAACATGAAAGTGTCGAACCACAAAGTGAGGTTATTCCCATTTGTAGATCCGAAAAGATGCATCATGCACCTAATTGATTTAGTTTCTATGTCGATACTGAGGAGTATGAGTTAGGGGATCATGGTGAACCCGCTAATTATAAAGCCGTATTATCAAACCCTGAATCTGATAAATAGGTTTAAACTATGAATATGAAAATGCAATCCATGAAAGACAATGAAGTTTGGGTCGAGGTTGACCTACCTCCTAATGCTAAGACCGTTGGGAGTAAATGGCTTTACAAGAAGAAAACCGACATGGATGACAATGTACACACCTATAAAGCTCATCTTGTAGCAAAATGTTATACTCAAACCTACAGTGTAGATTATGAGGAAACCTTCTCTCCAGTTGCAGACATTAAAGCTATTAGGATTCTTATAGCCATAGCAGCGTTTTATTACTATGAGATTTGGCAGATGGATGTCAAAACCACCTTCTTGAATGGTCACCTAACCGAAAAGGTTTATATGGGGCAACCTGAGGGGTTTGTCAATCCAAATTATCCCAGACGAGTATGCAAGCTACAATGATCCATTTATGGATTAAAGTAAGCATCAAGAAGCTGAAATAAAAGGTTTGATGAGAATATCAAGAAATTTGGTTTCACTCAAAACCTTGATGAGCCATGTGTATATCTAAAGGCTAGTGGGAGTATCGTCGCATTCCTAATCTTATATGTCGATGCAATATTGATCATATGAAATAACATTCCAATGTTACAAGATGTAAAATCCTATCTTTGAAAGTGTTTTGCCATGAAAGACTTAGGAGATGCAACATACATCCTCGGAATCAAGATCTAGAGAGATAGATCTAAGCAGTTTATTAGTCTTTGTTAAAGGGCATACATTGATAAAATCGTAGCCTCTTTAATTTCAAGCGATCCTTCCTCTGGCTGCCCCTCGAACTGTTCCTCCACAGTTTGTTCTTGTTGTGACTACTCTTTCATTGTCATCTCCTCCTCCATCATCATCTTCTTCTCCATCTTAGCACTCGAGAATCGAGATGCAACTGTAAAAACCAATTTGATAACTCCCAAAAAAATTATCACTTTTTGGAAATTAATTTGTTGTAGATCTTCTAATTGACCAGATATTGGGTTATCATATGTGTACGATGATGCAAATTTTTATTATGTTTCGAATCAAATCTATTATTCTTGGAGGTTTTTGTTTCGTTTCTTATAGCCAAGAGACGAAGATGAAACTTCATCAATACCAAATAAGGATTTTTGGTTTTGAGTTTGTATGAAAATATCAGCTTGTTGCAAATTTCCTAACACTTTTGGTTGAAAATTGATAAATAGCAGATTTGTATAATCCTTTGTTATGCTACTTTTGATTTACATAAACAATAAACAATGTGAAGAATGGCAAAACAAATAACTAACTGATGTAAATTTTGTTATTCAAATTCAGTTTCATTCCTTTTAATTTTGCTACGAAACACAAGCATCACTTTTAGATTATTTCTCTAATTCATTTCCATAGTCTTACCAAACAATAGAATTTTCTAACAAAATCTTTGACAAATTCATTTCTCTTAATTTTTATTTTCCACTTCATTTCAATATCTAAATTTCTCTTTGCCAAAAGTGCTCTCATGTGACTTGCACATGAGGGGTTTAACTGTTAAAAATTAACGTGCGTTTGGTCAGAAGACTATGTGTGTTAAAGGTTTTAGACTTAGATATCATTTAAATAAGAAAAAAGTTAAAAGACTAAACATGCAAGTGAATGCAAATCACAAGGACCGTATGTGTAATTTACTCTAAATTTTATGCATGTATATTTCTACTGATTAATATCTGATTAATATATGAGGTAATTCTTTATGTGCCTCGGTCGCTCAAAAGAATATGCCTTTTCTATACAAAAAAAAAATGACTTCTTAAAATGCCCCATAAGACTTGAGCGACTTGGGCGACTTATCCCCACCCCTTTAAATGTTGACAAGTGTCCCATGCAAGTACAAGTCAATCAAGTCGCCTAAGGACACTTGTCAACATTATTGCACTTGTATAGGACACTTGTAAACATTTAGGGTGTGTTTGGCAAAAATTGCTGGTGCTGGTGCTGAAAAATATTAAAAATGTAGCTTTGTTTTTGTAGTAGTGTTTGGAAAACTAGCTGTAATTGTAGATTAAAAGTGTAAAATGACGTAACCGGACATACAAATAATAAATGTGGGTTTTTTGAAGGTTAAAATGGTAATTATATACAAAATAATCTCTAGTCCTTTCTAAAAAGCTGGTTGGATGAACTTTTAATTTTAGAGATTATTTTTCCTATAATCTTTCTTAATTTTGGCAGCCAAACGATACTACTTTTTGGACAATAGATTATTTTGTGAAAAAAAAAGTTGTAGCCCCCATAATCTCTTAATAATCTGGGGTACCAAACACAACCTTAAAATGTGAGGGACAAGTCGCCTAAGTCTCATGGGTTATTTTTTTAAGTTTTTTTTTTTTTTTTCTAAAAAACATAAACTTTTGGCTACCGGGGCATAACATTGCCTCTTAATATATTTATCTTTCATCATAGTTAAAAACATGTTGGGTTCCACATTGAATAAAGTTGCATAATACATAAAATAAAGTGAAAAAACTGTGAGTGTCAACTACGGAGTAGCTTGCAAAAGATTCCTGTAACAAAAGATCCAGTCGACAACCATTAAGAATCAGTCTACTACTCTTAAAAAGAAATAAAAATTATACATATTTATAATTGAGTAAAATTAGTGGTTACATATTTAAAGACACGTTTTTTTTCTTTCTTTCTTTTCATACATTGGAAGGTCAAATAAAAATTAGTACAAGTTATATGTATATAGCATGCAGAAGTTTAACATATCCTTTCTTTTAAGCTAAATATGGATTATGTATATGCTTTACTCTTTTCATTAGAGGCAAGATTGCTAGTTACCATGAATCATACTTTAAAATTAAGAGAGGTGATATGCACATAACAATAAGTGATGTGCATATCACAAAATCACATCTATAGTAATGTACATGATACAACACTACATATGTATATTTGTGGTGTTTATATCACCTCCTTAAAATTAATCAAATATGGAAACCCAAATTGATTCATTCATATTCAAAAGAAGATATTGATACCAAATAAGCTCTCCAATTAGGGGTGATCAACGGTCCAAAACCGGACCGGACCGGGCAAAACTGAACCGGACCGAGACCGAACTAGTCCAAAACCTTAGACTAAGGACCGGACCGAATGTGTTCGGTCCGGTCCGGGTTGGTCCGGTCCTGTCTGGTCCTTCGGCCGGTCCGGTCAAAGAAGGCATAATAGTCGGGTTTTACGTAATACTGGTCCAGATCGGTCCGGACCGAGACTGAAATAAGGAAAAAATCCGGATCGAGACCGGACCATTGGTCTTTCGGTTCAGTCGCTTTTCGGTCGGTCCTCTCGCTCGGTCGATTTTGGGTCTGCGATGCTCAGCCTTATTTCCAATTATTTGTTAAATACTATAAGAAACATACAAAGGGAATATATCTCGTATCTACTCTTGTTTGTTTCCTTTGTTGTCACTTGTCACTGTCAATGTGGAACTTTGGAATGTTTTCCTTAGGCTAAGCGGAGTGGAGCGATTTTCAGGCGATAAGCAGCCGGATCGCCGCCGGATCGCCGGCGGATCGCCGGCCACACCGCCCCCCCCGGCGACTTGCAACCTGGCGATCTATATGTATCGCCCGAAACGTTTGAAACTTTTGATGCTTTTGATGTTTTTTAGCCGTTTGCAAACGGATAGTAGTTTTTTTTTTTTTTTTTTTCCCCTTCCTTTCCTCACTATATATATATACATCACATATCACATATATCCTCAAACATATATCTCACATATATACACTCTCATTTCATAAAAAAAATGTATCCAAATCCTAATCAAAATAACATTCGCAGCCCGTACGGGTATCGTTTGGTACGTCCAAACGTCCCAAATCAACCGGATATGAATGATCCAAATTTACTTAATAACCCGGCATTGTTTCAATATATACAACAAATGAACGTGGCGCCTAGTCAACCAATGCCGGGTTTCATACCTTGGAATGCGTCACAAGAGGGATACGGTTTCGCCGGGGTTATTCAAAACACACCGGGTGGACATTTTGGTATAACATTTTTACTCTTTATTTACTTATATATATATTTTTATATATATATATATCATTATATATATTTTTTTTATATATTTCGGTATATATATATATATATCATTATATATTTTTTTTTATATATATTTCGGTATATATAATATATATATATATATATATATATATATATATATCATTATATATTTTTTTTTATATATTTCGGTGTATATATATATATATATATATATATATATATATATATATATATATATATATATATATATATATATATTTCGGTATATATATATATATATATTTCGGTATATATATATATATATATCATTATATATTTTTTTTTATATATTTCGGTATATATATATATATATATATATATATATATATATATCATTATATATTTTTTTTTATATATTTCGGTGTATATATATATATATATATATATATATATATATATATATATATATATTTCGGTGTATATATATATATCATTATATTTTTTTTAACCCATATTTTTTTTTCTAGATCGTCAACGAGTCATTGACACTCCACCAATGACGCCAACTTCTCCGGACGTTGAAATCGTCCAAGAAACCCAACCGGAAGTCGAAGCCGAGGGATCTATACAACGTAGACAAAAAAGACAACACAAACGGAAACCCGCCAACGAACCGAGGTTGAGAACCACGGCTATTCCGTGGCAAAAAAAGGAGGAGATGTGCCTATGCAAAGCTTGGTTGGAGGTTACCGAGGACCCACTAGAAGGTATTAAATTTTGCGTGTCTTTTTATAAATTTATATATACATTTACGGATATTTATATACATATGAAATGTTGTTTTATTTTTTCTAGCTAATTATCAAAAGGAGAGAACATATTGGACCCGAATAACGAAGATTTTTTTGAAGCTCATGGGTGAGGAGATCGGATATCGTGAGCCGGACGGGGTGAGTGCCAAGTGGAGGAAAATGCGCCCACAAATCCAACATTTCAACGAGATCTATACTCGGCTCACAAATGCGAACAACCATCAAAGTGGTGCGAATGACGCCGACGTGGTTAAAAAGGCCCTCGCCGAGTACCAGGGGACTTGGGGAAAAGCTTTTGGATTTGTGGAGGTGTGGGATAAGTTAAGATATAGTTCAAAGTTTCATTACGTTACCGATTCATCAGACGCAAGAAAAAGTCGGGGAGAACCAACTAAGAAAAGAATGAAAACGTCATCATCCGGCGATTATCAAAGTCAAGATTCGGATGCTCGTGTGAATTTAGATCTTAACTCATTGGACGAGGATGAGGAGCCGGAGTTTCGGGAACGCCCGGTTGGAAGAGACACGACTAGGAAATCGAGTTCGAGTGTGGGGGGTTCTTCGGGCAAGGGAAAGGGGAAGTTGGATAATACTTTGGACGATATTTCGGGTCAATTGAGAGGGTTGATGGATCTCACTGCAAAAAGATTGGAGTATGGGGATAGAAAGTTGAAGGCAAAGGAAAGTAAAATAAAGCTTGCCGAGTTGAAAGTGATGACCACTGACTTCAGTGATCTTCCGGAACCCGAAAGATCAATCATGGAAAAAGCGAAACAAGAAATTATTCAAAAATATCGCGATGCGTAGTTTATTAATTTTTAAGTAATATTTATGTTTTAGGATTATTATTTATGTTTTATGAACAATATTTATGTTTGTATTAATTTTTAAGTAATATTTATGTTTTAGGATTATTATTTATGTGATATTGTTATTTTTATATAATATGTAATTTTAGTTATTATTTATATAATATGAAAAAAAAAAAAAAAAAAAAAGTTGAAAAAACAAAAAAAAAAAACCAATCATTACAAGTGCCACGTGTCGCGAGTCGCCCCACCCTCCTGGGTAGCCCCACTCCCCCTTTTTTTTGAGGCTACCCAACTTGCTGACTCAGCGCCACGTGTCGCGAGTCGCCCCTTAGTTGGGTAGCCTCACTCCCTTTAGTCTTAATCAGATTGATTAGTTTATGCAGCATGAGAAAGTGCCAGAGCATGAAAACTAATTACTCCGTATATGTTCAGCGTTAATAGACAAAAAAGTAACTATACTTTACAAAAAAGTTCTACTAAGTTACTCAACTTTCAAATTCTTTATCTAAGTTACTAAAGTTTCTCAGAAATTTGTCCTAAGTTACTAATTTTTTTTTTGTTCATCCAGGTTACTCATTTTTACGAGTTTGTTAAATATGTTACTGAACTTTGTAAATGATGACATTGGTTATTTTTTAAGTACAAAAACGGTCATTGTGGTTAGTCATGTTTCACGGATTTAGTCCTTAGACCACTACTTCTGTTAGTTTGACAGTTTTTTTTACGTTTTCGCCCGTTTTCTTATGTTTTTATTCGTTTTCAACCGTTTTTTACGTTTCCGTCCGTCTTCATACACTTTTATTCAATTTCATCCGTTCTTATACATTTTCATCTATTTTTAAACGCTTTCACCAGTTATTCTTACGTTTTCGTCCATTTTCTTATGTTTTCATACGTTTTCAGCCTTTTTTTTTACGTTTTCATACGTTTTCGTCCCTTTTTTTTCAGTTTTTATATGTTTTTATACATTTTCGTCCGTTTTCTTACGTTTTCGTCCGTCTTTAAATGTTTTCGTCCATTTTCATACGTTTTCGTCCATTTTTATACATTTTCATACGTATAAAAACGGTTGAAAATAGAAAAAATCGGATGAAAATGTATAAAAATGGTTGAAAATAAATAAAAACGTATAATAATGGTTTAAAACGAATAAAAATGGACAAAAACGTATAAAAAAAGGATAAAATCGAATAAAAACGTATGAAATTATAAAAAACGAATGAAAACATAAGAAAACGGGCGAAAACGTAAGAAAAACGATCAAACTAATAGAAATAATGGTCTAGGGACTAATTCCGTGAAACCCGACTAACCACAAGGATCGTTTTGTACTTAAAATATAACCAATGTCATCATTCACAAAGTTTAGTAACGTATTTAACAAACCCATAAACATGGGTAACCTGGGTGAACAAAAAAAAACTTTAGTAACTTAGGACAAATGTTTGGGAAACTTTAGTAACTTTTTTGTGTAACACTTAAATATTAGTAACTTAGATGAACAATTTGAAAGTTGAGTAACTTAGGCGAACTTTTTTGTAGAGTATAGTTACTTTTTTTTCTATTAATCCTATATGTTTACAATAAAGGTAATATACGTCCATAGATGCATGTAAGGACATAGATGAATAGTACGACCAGGAAAAGCTTTTTTTTTTTTTTTTTTTTTTTTTTTTTTTTTTTTTTTTTTGTGTTTTTTTTTTGCTTGTCTATTTAAGTTTAATCTCACAAATAATTTAACATGTACACTTGAACATGTATAATTTCTTGTTCATGTCAACTGGAATATCAGGGTTTTCATGTTTGTTTATGCGGTTCATAAAGATGTTAGACAAACAATAAACGAACGCACATAAATGAATATATAAGACAAACATTAAATATTCAAAATATATATAACATTTCTTTTTTTGTATTCATTTTCCCTAAGTATATATATGTTTTACTAAATATGTCATTGTTGGCTAATTCAGTGCTCAATGATCTTTGTCTAAGATTTGAATAGAAAATAACATAAGTATAAACAATGTCCTTGAATGGAAAGAAGCATTCAGGAAATCATTTTCAGAGTTCTTCAAAGTCTAAAGAAAAGAGTCAACACTACCAGAGGCGGAACTCAGTGAGTGAAATTCAGAACCAAGAAGAAGATGATCAAGTAAGTGAGTTGTGACAATAACCCACTGACTCCCTGAATATTTTCTCAACAAGATATTCTGAAATTTAGATACTTAGAAAAAGTATCTAAGTCACTGAATATATGGGCGGAAATGTTTTTGGGAAAAAAAATGAAAAATACTTATAAAGAAGTCACGATAATACTATATTTGATATTTAAAAAAAAAAAAAAAAAAAAAAAAAAAAAAAAGAAAAAAAAGAAGAAGAAGACAAACAGTTGTCAACAATGCTACTTAAAGCATGGTTGAACATGTCATAGGAATAGAAGCATTTAATGTAAGTGTACTACGCTGTTGATGCAAATAATGTTCTAAAAACGTTATTTATATCTTTCGATTACTTCACGTTTTGAGGATGACAAAATGTGAAATCACATTACGTTAAAATTAACGTAAACAAGTTTTTAATCGGAAGATCCCGTTTCTACGCAAACCACTCTAGAACAAATTTACAAACTTGACAAATGATCAAAGAAGTAAATTTTGGTTTTAAGACTTCACATTTTAATGTGACAAAACATTTTTTCAAAAATATACATGACAAATTATTTTTGAATATTTAAGAAATGTTTTAATGGAAAAATAAGTTTAAATTACATAACAACTATTTTCCCCCCAAAATCAGCTCCAAACTTCCCCAAATAAGTTTTCACCAGAAAAGACAAAAATTGGAGCGTCTTTGTCTGGGACGGCTCCACGGTTCCACTAAATTTAGTGGAGCCGTGGGTGATTTAGTGGAGCCGTCCTTCTGTAACGGCTAGATTTTTTCTGCCTATAAATATCAGCCCTATTCACAGTTTTTGGGTATCCTTTTTCACACAGAACTTTCTGAGTTCAAAACCCTCTTCACACTTTCTTTCTTTGATCATTTAGATTAGTTTTTCTTTTGTTCAAGAGTGATCCTATCATCCCATCAAGTGATCCTCTTCATTCCTCTTCAATAGCAAGAGAAGAACACAAAGTATCCAAGAAGATACAAAGTGTTATCATTCCTCTTCAAGTGCAAGAGAAGAGCTCAAAGTATCCAAGAAGATACAAGAGTTATAGTTGTTAGGTTTATTGTAACATTTGTTACATACTTGATTGTATCATAGCATAAATCAAGATCATTTTTCTTTTGTGAGAGTGTGAGTGAAGATCATTGTGATCTTATAAGAGATAGTGAACATCTCTTGAAGCCATTGGGCTTGTGTGATTGATCAAAGGATCTAGAGTAGATAGAATAGGTTGAGTGAAGTGAGAGTTGATCATTGTGATCGTGCTGAGATCTTGGTGATCTCTTGAAGCCATTGGGCTAGTGTGTGTGATCAAGTGGATCGTGGTAGATTGGTGCTAGCTAAGATTAGCACTCGACATCTAGCTTAGTGTCGGAAATAGGATAAGCGACGTGTACGGTTTTCTCCGCCTTAAGGGAGGTTGTTGACATAGTGCTTGAAACTCTCGAGTGTGGTACTCGGGGAGTGGAGTAGGGCGAAGAGGTGCTTCGTAGCCGAACCACTATAAATCATTTGTCCCGGTTTGATCTTTCCAACTTTTCTCTTTACTTACTTTACTTATCAATAATCTAATCACAAATAACTTACCAATTGTGATTGTCTAATCAAAGAAAAATATGATGCAGCTTACCAATTGTGATATCAATCATGATTATCTAGTAAACCATGTTACAAAGAGTGTAATCTTCTAATAAGAATTACATTTACAAGAATATAATATGATAAAATCCTACAAAGTAGTGCCTATGATGAGGATATGAGTGATCCTAGTGTTGGTGTTAGTTTACTAGTAATAACTTGAAAACTAAAGATTGATGCAAGTAAGTTTTTCGTTAATCCATGGGGTTGATGATTAGTGATAGAGGTGATGGAAGGTGGTGGTAATAATGAATTCAGAAACTCTGGTGTATAGCAAGTGCTATAAGAGTATTGAAGACGATTAAGGTTATGGTATTATCATCTACCAAAGATGATGAATCGTCCCATAGTAAATGCTCGAATGAAAATAAGAGGAAGTGAAGACAATGATCACTTAGGAATAGAGATTCCATATGTAACAATTAGAAATACTAGATACCTATATGCGGATGAAAATGACATCATATGATGAGAGTGTTGGTTGGACCAACGTGTTGAGAATGATGGTTCTGTTTGCACTGACAATGACGTGCTTGATATGTATGAAAAAGTTGAGATCCTATGATGGTGTTCTAGACAATGAATGTGTTCTTAGACTATGAAGTTGTGAAGGAAAATCCTAGACTTGGTTGTGAGAGGGTCGTCTGTTTTAAATGGTTAAAAACTAAACTTGGTACCCGTGGATTGGGCGGAACCAAATCTTTGGTTCCGTCCGTCTTATCTTAGGGTGCCGTGGGACTAGAATAGATCTGGTCATGTTTTGTCATTTTGGATCAAACGAAGGTTCAAGCTAAGGTCTATTTACTTATAACTATGGATTTGGTTTCACTAACCCTAGTCAAAGTCTAAGGAAACTTAATGATTTTTGTTTAAGAGGTCTGTCAAACACATGATGTGTTTTTGATGAGGTATTGGTGCATAATTGTGAAGTTGGGTTAATAAGGTTTGAAACACTTGTGCTTTTGTGAGCTAGTTTTAACTAAATGGTGTGAGCCTATGTGTCGGTATTTGAGGGTGTAAGGGACATGAGTAAGTGTTCTTTGATATAAAGAGACAATTACGTAAATGAATTTCTCTCCCCCTTAATTGGTAGACATCCATCATAATGTGTGATGTTAGGAATGATGAAGCAAGTTAATGAAAGCGATGAGCTTAGTGATGTTTTTGCGAAAGTTAGTTAGCATACAAAGTACTTCATTCTCGAAGTTATGTAGCTCTTCTCTATCAATGCAAGATGATTGCACGACGAGGTATGTGGTTTCCTCATGGAAGGTGTATTGTTATAACTAAAGGATGATGGAGATGTTGTTAAGAAAGCAGAAGCAATAATACGATTTGGAGAGAGGTATGTTGAAAGATACCCAAACACAAATTTCAAACCTCTAAGACTTAATCCTATTTAAACACAATAAGCAAGTGAAAGGATCCCATAAACATATTATTAATCTAAGTAGCAACAAAGAGACAACAATTATGCAAGATAAGCATAACAAAGTAAGATAACAAGTAATTTGTTATCAACCTACAAGACAAAAGTCTTAATAACAAAAGATGTAAATATCATAAGAGTAAATCTTATACAAACAGAAACAAATAATCGACTACTAGACAAGAAATTTTCACATAGCATCAAGACAAGTAATGATATTGTTTGATATACTTTATTGTGAAA
Organism: Artemisia tridentata subsp. tridentata; assembly: GCA_021014915.2. Classification (NCBI taxonomy): domain Eukaryota; kingdom Viridiplantae; phylum Streptophyta; class Magnoliopsida; order Asterales; family Asteraceae; genus Artemisia; species Artemisia tridentata. The sequence goes on from CP139509.1 coordinate 168,673,322, forward strand.
TTATTTTAATGTTAGGCTTAGTCACTTAAGCATGTTTACCCATTAATTTACATAATGATCTATGTGATTAACGACTTCTAAATGTTTATCATACCAAAAACACTTAGACACATTATATGTGCATACATGGCAAACAAATATTGTGACAAAATCATAAAAGAATTAAAACAACAGGTTCATGTAAACACTTCTAACATTTTGGAAGCATGCATCATTTAGACTATCCTACTGGAAAGCTTAATGAATGTCAACTAAATACATGAGCTATCTAACACCATGTACTAAAAATAACATATCATAAGTTAACAAGAACCAAGTTAAACTTGTGAGATATTATATAACAAGTATCATGCGAATCATGTTAACATCTAGTAGCATGAAACATATATAAGCATGTAGACAAAACCTTTCGAAGGTTTACACATTTGACTATTAATCAAATAATTATTATGATAACGTCAAGACATTTAAACATATCAAACACATAACATGTAATCAACACATATATATGCAATGCAAGTGATTTTACTAAGAAAAATCACATCTACTACTTGACAAGATAATTCACCAATACATGACTTAATGATACTCAACTATTTCTATTAAAAACTAAGGTGATGAAGATGTCATAATATACACGGAAATTTGACAAATATGTGTCAACAGATTTTAATCATTGTGTTTGGAATCTGAGGTTGAATGATCTAAAGGGTGACATCCTTTGAGTTGAGTTTAAGTATGTGTTATGCAAGTGATTTGATCATCTAAGACCAAGGGATGTGTTTGTGTGTGGTAATGGAATATGTTAAGAACGTTTTCAAGAAAGTTCTTTGGAACAAGAATCTAAGTAAAGTTACCAACTTTAATAGATATTGTGTGTGTGCAAAATTTGAGTAAGGCTTGTTTATGACATATGCTTGAAAGGGGATAGATACATAAAGTATCTTTTAACAAGTAAGATTATCATACTTATGAAAACAAATATGACACGATGAGGGGGAAGCTCTAGTTCATAGAACTTGCAGATGTTTGTTTAAGATCATTTACCTAATGAGGTGTAATGAATTTTCTTGTAACATAACCATTCATGTTGCAAAGAGAAAATAATATATATGAAAACTAAACATATAATGTTTTTCTGAAACATCATGTTTTCGTAAATAACGATATGAACTCAGAGGTTTGAGTTGGAATTTACTAGATGGTGATACGAGGAATTCACTTGAGTTTCTTATGTATACTTCTCAAAAGTCATTGTTACTTGGGGTGCATGAAGTTGTAATTGAGATTTAGCATTTTAACATATGTTGTTAAAATATTGATTTGAGGTTTAATGAAACTTATGCAGAGGTTTGATTACAAAGTATTACCAATACTTTGATGACTTGTTGACTTGTGAAAGTTGTACTACTTAAATTTAGTAGACAATGATAAACATTAAATGTGAACATCATGCTCATTTGAAGGTTCTAATCCTATAGGTGGTAAAGTATGGTTGAATATGTTTAACGCATACTTGATTTGATATGAGTGTTTGGACTAACGGCTTTTTAAGTAATGCATTCAATGATGGTAAGGATAGTGGTGTTGTAGGGATTTGTTGAACTATGGACAAGGATGAAGACTAATTCTTATGATCCATTGATTGGTATAACTAGTGGTTGATTTAAAGCTTAAGGCCTGAGACATATTACAAAAGTGAATGCGATGTGATGATGGTGGAAGTACTAGTGTACTTAGGTTACATGGATGTTGAAGGTGACAAGAATAGATACTGATTCTTGTGGTTTACTAGTGGATGAAGTGTTTAGTTTTGTTTGTGACACCTAGGAGCTGAATGTGATGGGATGAAGAACAAATGTTCTAGTTATCATAGGATAAGTGTTTTAACATACGTTGTTAAAATAATTGGGAGTTGATTGTTTCGGATATGACTTTTAATGACTACAATCGTAAGTCAAATATACTTGAATATTTCGGACGAAATACTTAAGTTATCAATCCTATTTTGAGAAAAGGATGACAAGACTTGATAATTACATCTGTGAGTTATGACTCGATGTAAATTGTCTTGAAGGATGACATGTTAACCAAGTGAGGCAACATTCGTGAATACAAGATAATATCAGTCGTGAGTCGGGTTTGTAATTTGTGATATATTTGCAAACAGTAAGTCTGGATTAGTTTGAAAGTTGTCAATTTACAAATCAAGCTAGTGGATGAGTAAAGGATGGGAGGATGCAGTGAATGTGTGTAATGATCACAAATACTCAGTGGTTTACCGAAAAGGTACCTTGGAGCATTTTCATGAAATTTGAAACTGTGATTAGATATGATTATCCTATTTGGTGTTTGGTGAGATGTCCTAATCCTTATTTGAGTGAACATCAGTGATAAGAATCCTAAGAACTAGAATCAATAATTTAAGGATCGGGATTAGTCGGGAATTTTGAAAAAGTTACTGTTGAGACTGACGGATCCAATCGACAACAAGTGCGGATCCCATATTTGGGTTCCGCAGAATCCGCAGGGTGAGGAATTGTAGGGTATTCACAATGCAAGAAACACTTGTTTGAGGCCTTAGTATGGATCGAATGAACAAGAACTAGAGAGAGAAAGTGGGATCTTCTAGAGAGAGAAAACTATGTGTATATTAGCTTGAAATGTAGGGAAGTTCCAACCCTTCCCTTGCAAGGGAAGGGGTATTTATACATACTACTTAATATGCCCCTAGTGCGCTGTGGAGAGAGCTGAGAGAGGGTAAAGACCCGACCCACTCCACAATACTAATTAATAACTAAACTACTAATAATATTACTGATAATCCTACGAGCTATGATGAGCTAATAAGTACTCGGGGTGACCGAGTCTTCAGCTGAATATTCATATTCCTAACAATCTCCCCCTAAGGGAGGTCACCCCAGAAGTAATGTTCTGAAATTCAGCACTTCTTCCTTGGATCTTGACATCATAGCTCGTAACCATTGATTCTTCAATATCATAGATTGTTGTGCAAACATCCGTGATCTTAAGATGACTTCTCTTTTGTCTTGGATGAACTTTGAGTAAACTTTGAAAGTATCATCCCACTTGAGTCTCAAAGTCATCTTTCAGTAGTAGGTCTCCATGTGATGAAATATACTTAGAGCCGACATGCTCACATGATATGGTGTCATGATCTTCAGCATCAGAGTTAGCAGAAGCTGTGTTGAAGGTCTTTTAGGTTGATCATGACTTCTTTGATGATGATGTGGTGTGAGCATGTGGTGATGGATTGACATCTTTTCTGCAACCAGCTACCACAGCAACCAGCTATAGCATTCCACTGCTACAATCGCCAGAAGTTCCTGCATACGACAGTTAGCAATAATTCGACCGGTACTTACAAGTTTGGACTTCGAGATAGTCAACAGCATATTGTGAAAACTCTCTCTAATCCTTACCAAGACCGTTCCTAATCGAAAACCCACAGAGGGCTTTTTAAGATTTTACCGTAGTAAATGAACGATTAGGTGAGTCGCTGGAGATCACTCCACGACTGTAGACCGGTTGAAACCGCCGCGACCACTAAGCGTAATCCACGAGGAATTACCGAAGTGACCTGCTTTCAGGGCTGCTTGATGTTGACCCTGGCAGGAATTTCCATTCAATCATTGAGAATTACATTTGTAAATTCCCTCATGAATGTTCTGGCAGATTGCTAAGATCTGCGTAGGACTCATAAGTTTACAACTGGTGTCCTTAATGTTGAACAACCAGTGTATAAATAATTCGTGTCCCTATGAGATCTTATTATGCATCTCGTGGCTCTAGACTCTATAGTGCGTTTTGATTTAGTGAGCGGAGGCTGGAGAGGACTGCCACCTTTTCAATATCATCTAACTCGGAGTGAGAGAGACGATAGAAATGTATTGAACTCCGTGACAATTGAAACAAGAATCCTTTGAGGGACCTTGAGTGGCTAGGGAGGGTTGTGCAGCGTATCACTGGGTCCATGATACTTTGTCTTCAATGTCAGCAATCAACTAAGTGATTCTGACAGCATATGTATTGACCCGGTTTCTACCTAAGTTGTAAGGAGGGCTATTTCTTTTCACCCTTTATCTTTACAATTCTTTTTCATTCTTCAACCCCTTCAGTGCATACTAAGACTTCATAACTAACACCTTGTTGGGTTTATTCCAGTGTTAGCTCCATCTCAGTCGGCACTCTTCCCTCATTCACTTTTCTCCTTTTTAATCATACCTAAGGACTTCTACACTAACTAGTGGATTGTCCCTGGGTAGATCCCTCCGGCTCTGGCGGGATCGTGGGAACTTGTACCTAACCTTACCATCCTTATAACTCCATTATATGAAATACAATGGTCGGTCTTTGGTGTTCTTCCACAATTGCCAAACCAAATCTTTGAAAAATCTCTCAAAGTGTTCATGATTTCGAAACACATTTTTGCAAACACTTGAGAGTTTTATATTTTTCAAATGCTCCCCCTCAACATGTGCTCGAGTGATAGTTTAATAAATTTGCACATGTTAGGTAGAGCTCGCACTTTTTGAATTGATCCACTTTCAGTGAACATGACCGATTCGAGACACGCTTACATCACTAGTTAGACTAGCTTGAAATTATTACCCGGCCTGGTCAAGTCCACAGAAAGTTTCTCGAAATGGTACACTCTACTCAGATTCATCTTTTTCGAGACACGCTTACATCACTGGTTAGACCAGCTTGAAATTATTACCCGGCCAAGACGAATCCTTTCGATTGATGACAGTTCAAGTTTCGTCAATTCATTGGTTAATTCTGAGTCACGGTCACATGAGATGCCAAATCCTTTGCTCCCCCTCAATAAGTGCATTGACGTACAACTGAGAACTTATGGGAGAGTTTACTTCCTTCTCCAAAACATTTTGCTCCCCCTCAATATGTGCCTTGATATACAAAATGGTTTAGCACATACGGGTGAGCTTACATTTACTTCCAAATCATCACATTTTATCAGAATTTCATATTTAAATCACATTCTCTCCCCCGATCAAAAATTTCAAACCATTTGAGATTTGAGATCCCAATTGATTTAAATAAGTTTAGAAAATTTTGGGAGAAAATGTGGTCAGGTTTAAATGTATTCTGATTTAGGAGCATACTATGCTCCCCCTTAAACCACGAGAGAGTGTCACTGCTGATGTTGCACAAATTTGGCAAGGTGTCATAAATTTGAACAAGTACTCTCCCCCTTAATTAATGACCCATTTTCTATTAAAAGAGCTGTAGTCATTCAATTAAGCAACGAGTATTTGTGAAAATTTTACTTCAATTTACCACCTTGTGTAACATCAAGACTCTCTTGAAGAATCAAACAAGATAAAGAGTCTTGATGAAAAGAAGACTTCTCTTCTTATATACGAAGTGATGCACTGAAACGTACATCAAGTCAGGGAAACATGGATATAAAGTAATCCATGCCCAGGTGAACATCACCCGGTTGGAGGAACAGCTGTCTTTTTGGCGACATGCTTTCCCCATTGTACAGCGCGGGTTGCAGTATGAAGTAACTGCAAGCCATTAAGACATGTTTTAACTGATTAGTATAACTTCTGCTCGAGCTTCATTTAAGAATCCGTGCCATTGTTGAATGACATTTCTAGATCCGTAAATGTTATCGATAAACAGAAGACATGCCTAGGTAGGACTATTTTTGGTATTTTCTGATTTTTTGATTTTTTATGGTTTTTATAGGTTTTATATTTTTGTATTTTTCTTTTTGATTTAAGATATATACAACTATGTATAAGGATATAGAAAGTCAATCCTTTACTCCTCCTTTTCTTCCTGAAGACACTTGAGGGTTTCAGGAGTCATGCTCTTCATGCCAAGGCGTGGGAGAATAAACTGAAACCTTTCTCTTGGGAGGGCCTTGGTGAAGATGTCAGCTAACTGAAACTCTGTCCTCACGAAGTATAGTTCCACAATTCCTTTTTCCACCTGTTCCCTGATGAAGTGATGCCTGATGTCGATGTGTTTTGACCTGGAGTGCTGAACATTGTTACAACAAAGAGCAATGGCGCTTTTGTTGTCACAATATAGGGGAATTTTGTTGTATGAGAATCCATAGTCCGAAAGTTGTGATCGCATCCAAAGGATTTGTGCACAACAAGCAGACATGGCAATGTACTCAGCTTCAGTAGATGATATGGAAGTACTCATCTGCTTCTTAGAAGACCAACTAACTAACTTTTCCCCTAAAAACTGAGCTCCTCCTGAAGTACTTCGACGAGTGTCTTGACATCCCGCATGATCAGCATCCACGTATGCCGTTAACTCCATTGCAGTGTCCTTAGGATACCAGAGACCCATACGAACCGTGCCTTGAAGATATCGGAAGATCCTTTTCACTGCTTCAACATGCTTCTTGGTTGGTCTGGATTGATACCGAGCACACATACACACAGCAAACAGAAGATCTGGTCTGCTAGCCGTGATGTACATCAAAGATCCAATCATGCTTCGATATTTCGTTATATCCACTGGAATCCCTGAAGGATCTTCATCCAGCTTCGTTCTATCAACCATGGGAGTGTCAACAGGTTCACTTGAATAGAATCCAAACTTTTTCAAGATCTCGTTGGCGTATTTGGATTGATTAATGAATATGCCTCCGGGACTTTGAGAAACTTGTAATCCTAAGAAGAATGACATTTGTCCCATCATGGACATTTGGAACTTGGAATTCATCTCTTTTGAAAAACTATCACATTCACTAGGATCTGTTGAAGCAAAGATGATATCATCTACATAGATCTGAACTAGTAGTAGATGGTTTCTTGACTTCCTGGTGAATAGTGTGGGATCAACAACACCCTTGGAGAATCCGTTCACTAGGAGGAACTTGGACAATGTATCGTACCATGCCCTTGGCGCCTGTTTTAACCCATAAAGAGCCTTCTTCAAGCGGTAAACATGAGTAGGATGTTCAGTATCCACGAATCCTTCTGGTTGACTCACATAAACTTCTTCCTTTAAGTCACCATTCAAGAATACCGTTTTGACATCCATCTGGTAGACTATCATATTTCGACTAGCAGCATTTGCCAGGAAGATTCTTATAGCTTCAATTCTAGCAACCGGAGCAAACGATTCTTCAAAATCAATGCCCTCTTCTTGTCTGAACCCTTTAGCAACTAGCCGTGCCTTGTTCTTTAACACATCACCATACTCATCAAGCTTCACTTTGAAGATCCACTTTAAAGCAATGATCATTGCAAGCTCTGGAGGAGGCACTAATTCCCATACTTCAAGTCGATCAAATTCATGGATTTCATCTTGCATAGCCTGGAACCAGCAATCTTTAGTCATTGCTTCTTTGGCATCTTTTGGTTCGACTTTGGACAGTACAGAATTGAAGAAGCACCATAGTGCATAAGTGGCTAGTTGATTACGTGTGGATACTGGACGTGAGGGATTGCCTATGATGTTGTCGATTGGATGATCACTGGTCCATTTTCTGAGATGGTCGTGAGGTTGAGGGTTGTGAACGGATGTAGCAGTGCTGTGTTCTTCAAGTGAGGATGTGTCTGATGCACGTTCAGGAGCAAATATGTTTTCAAAAGGAACCTCATCAACAGGAGCAAAAGGGTTAACTTCCAAAGAATGATTATCTGAAGATTCTTGTATCACTGGAGAAGATTGAGCGTTTGATGACGAAGGCGATTGACTGGCAGCTGGAGCATTGTGACTGACTGATACTGAAGCTGTAGGGCCTTCTGAACCTTGTGGGGCTTGAACCTCAGCCATAGGAAGTACAACAGGTTCACTTGGGATGGTTCCATTCGTTGGCTCAAAGTATTCATCAAACATAGGATCAAATAACTTCTTTAACTCCTCGCATGTAGGTGGCACATAAGAATCTGCAGGCGTGGAATACTGTACAAGTCCTGAACTAATGGGTCCAGGTGACAAAAGGTTAAGATCGGGTCCAGAACTAATTTGTCCTGAAGCAGGTTGCTCACTCAGCTCATCGAACGTAACATGAATGGTTTCCATGATTTTACGGGTTCTCTTATTGTAGATTCGATACCCTTTACTGTCTGGTGCGTATCCAACAAAAATACCTACATCTGCTTTAGCTCTTAACTTTCCCAAGTCTTGACTATCGTTAGTTGGATAGCAAAGTGCACCAAACACACGGAGAAAGGAAAGATCCGGTTTCTTGTTATGAATTAACTCGAAGGGAGTCTTCTCATGAACCGGATGAATTAGGGATCGGTTTTGAGTGTAACATGCTGTTGCAATAGCCTCTGCCCAGAGAAACATCGGTGCCTTTGAAAATATAAGCATAGTTCTTGCAGCTTCCACCAGAGTACGGTTCCTTCTTTCAACCACTCCGTTCTGTTGAGGAGTGCGAAGGATACTTTTCTGATGCGTGATGCCAATACTTTCATAGAAATTACGGAGTTGTTGGTTAACAAACTCAGTACCATTATCAGTGCGGATGATTCTGACAGTTTTGTCGAGCCTTACTTGTAGCTGTTTTATCAGTTTAATGATCACCTCTGGAGTTTCGTCCTTGGTTCTCAAAAACTTTACCCATGTGAACCGAGAATAATCATCTACTATCACCAGAACGTACTTCTTTCCATTTATGGTTTGTATTCTCATTGGACCGCACAAGTCCATGTGGAGGGTATGAAGAACTTCCAAGTTGGTGTTGATGGTTTTAGGCTTGTGGGTTTGTTTCTTGCTTTTACCCAGTTGACATGCAGAGCAAAGATGATCTTTCTCATATTTCAGTCTGGGCATCCCTCTAATAAGATCTTTACGGGAAAGACTATTTATGGTACCAAAGTTCAAGTGGTTCAAACGATGATGCCACAGCCATGATTTTGTTTTAGAGGCTTTAGAAAGCAAGCATATGGGAGAGGACTTCAACATTTCTTCAATCGATATGGTGTATAGATTGGTGCCCCGACTGCCCTTGAGAAGATCTATACCATCCAATTCTCTGACGAAACATGTATGTTTTCTGAAAGCTACATCCAGATCTGAATCACAAAATTGACCCACAGAAAACAGATTGTGCCCTAGTCCTTCCACATAATATACCCTTGAGATTACACTGTCACCAAACACATAATCTCCATAACCCATAATAGCACCAAAGTGGTCGTTCCCAAATCTAACTGTCCCGATAAACTTTTTCACGAAGTTCTTGAGCCGCGAGCGATCCCCAGTCATATGTTTTGAGCAGCCTGAGTCCAAATACCACAGGACGATTTGTACGACTTGCATTTGAAACCAGACAACAATGGATAACTGAAAAATGTGGATCCCCAAGTGAAATTGGGGTCCGTTTGGTCAGCACAGACATATTCTGGAACCACAGATTTCACAGATGCTACTGTCTTTACTGAGGAGACAGAACTAGAGGCAGGACAAGACCTAGATGGAAGGCATTGTGACTCTAAAGACAGGATTCTACCAGTTGGTCTCCATTCCTTATTCTTCACAATTTTATGCATATTCATTTTAGGTAATGATCTCTGTTTTCCTAAATTGAATTTCCTTCCAGTGGGTCTCCATTCCTTAACTTTCACAATTTTATGCTTATTCATTTTAGGTAACGTGCACTGTTTTCCTAAACTGAATTTCCTTCCAGTGGGTCTCCATTGATAGCCTACGCTAGCAAATGTTTTTCCTGTTGCTTTCCAAACCTTTTTGCATGCTTCAGTTATCCTACCATTCTTAACATGGGGTGATGCAGAAGACATCAAGAAAGACACAACACATTCATCATGATTAGCAGAAATTAAACAATTGTCGCATGTTTTACAGATAGCATTAGAATTCGAATTAATTACAGTACTTTTGATACTAGAATCAACACGATTCATCCTACTCATTGCAAACTTATTGTTCCTAGGTTGGGCTTCTACATTCTTCAAGTGATCATTCTTAACTGGCGCAGTCCTATCCTTTCTTGCATTTCCTCTAGACCTTGACCCGCTAGCTTGGGTGTCACTTTTTACTCCTGTAGAAGCATCGAAGGTAACATTAGTTTGTTTTTCTGTCACATGCCTTCCTGATAATGATGTGTTGGGTTCTGATGTTTTAGGTGGTAGATCAAAGGCTACATGCTTGTTCTCAACAGTGGATGATGATGCAACAAATCTATCTCTATGGCTGCTAAACTTAGGAATTGAGCCTATGGCATATTCTAAGTTTTCCTGAATCCTTTTCGTGAGTTTGCAGGCATAGACAACTGCCCTATCAAGTGGCTTATCAGTCCTATCCTCTTCAACTACCTCACGAAGTGTGTCAAGGCCCTCTCTAAGGTGATCGAGATATGTTTGATGGGCAAAACTGTTATTTCTAAGCTTAAACGGAATACGCCCAACATCAACATCATACTTTTTACTAGCAGTAGCCTTTGGTGCATCACAATTACAAGTGGTGCATGGCATTTTACCTTTCACCCGAGCCTTAAGATTCTCAATTTCATTTGTCAAAGAGGTTATTTGATCATTGTGATTGCTTCTTGTAACTTTAATGGAATCATATAACTCTTTGAAATGTTGTTTGACCTTTGAATTTTCTTCTCGATAACACTCATTTTCATAATGTAACTTATTTATGGTGTTTTGATATTGAAAATTCTGAGAATCTGAAGACGAAGGTTTATTGGTGCCATACACTTCATACTTGTTGGATTTCAATTGGGCAATTTGGGCCCTCAGCAGTCGAATCGTGTTCGTGTGAGCTTGAATTGTCTCATCTCGTTTGCTTAATTCAAAATAAGTATCAAATTCAGGAGCATCCAAGGATGTCTTGTCATTTGATATTTTATGTTTTTCATTTAAATGTTGATGTTTCAATTACAAATTAAGATATTCAACTTCTAATTTTGAAAAATGTTTAACCATATTATCATGGTCATCATTTTGAATTTTTTCAAGCAATTTTAAATTCTCCCCCTCAAGCTCAACAACACGATTCTGGGTGACATTTAACGCAATAGCATACTCATTAAATTGACAAGCGGACAATGCAGAATCAGTAACAGTGTAAAATACATCTTGTGCAATACATTTAGCAATCAAGTTGTCGTTAGTAATGAGTATGTTTTTTCTTTCAATCTCTCGACTCTTAAGCTCTATTGCATATTCATTCACCTCATTTTCCATGTCTTTAAACACTACTTCCATTTCTTTTATTTCGGCTTTAAGAGCCGTTTGCAACCCTTCAAAATGTTCTTTAAGTAGTTTAAAGAATGGCATGACCTCAGTTAAGTAACACCTTTTTGCATGTTCAAAACACCTTTCCCCCTCAGTAATGCCGGTTGGTGTGATTCTCTTCTTACATGTTTTATCAAAATCAGCAAATAATTGCCAAAGCACATATAAGCTAATAAAGGTTTTGCATTCAGTGGGAAGAGACAAAGGCACCAAATTCCTAGGTGTATTGGGAGGATACACCGTTATGGACGCAACTTTTCTAATGAGGAGGGTGTTGGCCTTAAGTTTTTCTACCTTAAGTTTGTCATTATCTTGTTTCCAGAATATCTGTTCAGGTGTTAACTTCTTTTGAGGAGCAAACACAGTCAAACGATTTTCCTCACTATAGTCATGGGGTTTGATTATTATTCGTCCGACTATGCACTTGGGATCCCTCATTTTCTCATTCATTCTAACCCTTGTTCTCTCACTTAACTCATCCTCTTCTTCTGTGTAGATATGCTCAGGCGGGTCATGATTAGGCATAAACATCACATTAGAATCATATAATGCAGGTTGGGCTATCTTAGCAATTTCATGAATAGCTAATTTAGATTTACCTACATTGCTTTCACTATGCTTGTCACTTAACTTTCTGTGCTTATACATCAGTTGGGCAGTTTGTCTGGTTTGGTCTTGTGTGTACAACTTATCTTCAAGCTTATTTTTTAACGTCTTGAGTCTAGAGAAATCATTTAAAAGTGTTGTTTCTTTTTGTTTGAATTCTAGCTTAAGTGTAGTTACACACTTTTGTGCTTCCTGTTTCTGTTTGACAGACTGTTCTAGCTGACTTTTCAAAGAACTCAACTCTAATTTTAATGTTTCTTCTCTTACTCTAGACTCTTTAATAAGTGTACTCATTTGACCTTCTAATTTCTGCTTACGTTCATTAAGCTCAAACTTAGCACGCTGTTCATACATAGCCACTTGTTCTTTATAAATGTTAAGTCTAGTGATCAAGTCATCATCAGGGACAGGCAATTTGTTCTCATGGCACTCATATGCATTATCTAAATTACACGCATTATCTAAGGTACCTACATTACTTACAACACAAACATCATTATTTACAAAAGATTCACCATTTGGTACATCAGGCGAGTTGTTGTGATTCAAATACTGTTCATATGAAATAATATTGCTATTTTCCATATCAACATTACTTGTGTCAGAAACATCTGCCTGATGTACTTCTTTGGGATTCTTTTGTCCCTCGACTATATTATATGTGTCATAAATTTTTAGTACCTCAGATATCACGGATGCATTAGAAGGACCAACTTGACTGGGAGATGAGACCAAGGAAGACAAGTTAGCCATGAAGATTGTTTGAGCCGTAGGTTCATCATCTACATCCGAGTCAAATGCATCACAGTCATCTGCCTTGAAGATGTTAGGATCATTAAGTGCTAGATCTTGAACTGGTTGCTCATCCACATCTTCATCAAAAGTATTTCCCCCATCTCCTGCCAAGAACAATAACTCTTCCTCATCCAATACAGCTCCATTCTCTTGAGCTTGCATTAACAGCATCTTGTCTTTGAAATAATCTGAGTTCTGAGGACGTTTAGGTTGATTGCATTTTCTAGCAATGTGTCCAAGCCCCCCACAATTATAACACTTGATCTGTTTCCCTTGACCCTGATTGGCATTCCCTGCTCTATTTTGCACATAACCTCGACCCATGTTTCTTCCAACTCTCCCTTGCACATTCTGAACCACAATTTTCCCATCCTCCACCATTGCTAGATTACGTGGGTTGGATGAATTCCTTAACTGATTGTTGGTCTGAGGGAGTGATGCTTGAAACTGTTGAACCAGCAATGATACTTGATTGGTGAGGTTGTCAATCATTTTGTCTGTCTGAGAGTAGCCTGAGTCAAGTTGGGAACTCATAGCAGGTACTTGTGAGTGAAGTTGATGATAGCTTAGGTTGGATGAAGATTGGATTGTTGGTTGAACATTTGTCATGAACGCCAGTGGATCATTTGTAGTTGAAGGATTAAACTTTTCTCTCAGCACCCGATCGTAGACAGCATGCTTCTCATGTTGTTGCAGATATGCATACAGCTGTTCATAGTTGGTATCCCTTAAACCTTTGTTGAGTTTGACAGCAGTAACAAATCTGTCCCATTCAGGAGTCATGTTGTTCACAAACTTTGAGTTTAGTTGGATATTGGGCATAGTCATTCTGATCATTCTCATATCATTCACCAACTTATGAAATCTCACATAATAGTCTGTGATATTCTCTCCTGGGTTCATTTTGAAATGCTCGAACTCATCATACAGCTGTGACTCACGATCTTCTTTTGTGAGTTCTGACCCTGCCAACAACATTTTAACGTTGTCCCACACAGCTTTGGCTTCAGTGTTGAAATTGATGAGCTTGTATACATCCTTTGGAAGACCTTGAATGACTATGTTTGAAGCTCTAATGTCAGCATCATACCTCTTCTTTTCTTCTTCATTAAGATCATTGTAGTTTCTAGGTCTGTCGATGCCCCAAGTTACAGTCCCATCTTCACCAGTTGTAACAACATCTCTGGTGGTACCCATCTGATATGGTCCATCGTCAATTGACTTAAGAATGTTAACTCCATTCTCTTTTCCCAAGCAGTACAGTCTTATCCGTTGTGCCCAAGACTCATAATCCGTCCTATCTAGCATAGGTGGACGAGTGTCAGATCCTGCTGCTTGAATATCTTCTGATGATGTGTTTGATGTGGTAGCCATAGTAACTACGGGATTTTACAGATCTTGTGATTTAACCGAGAAATCGAATCTTTCGCGGGAATTTCTAAAATCACCAAGACACAAACCGCATAGACAACTAGCACCCTTGAGGATACAAACCGCCTAGACAAACCGAGTAGACACAAACCGCATGCACGTCTTCGAGACAAACCGTGGAGACACAAACCGCATGCACGTTTCAGAGACAAACCGCGTAGACACAAACCGCATACACACCTCAGAGACAAACCGCGTAGACACAAACCGAGTTCACGCTGCAGAGACAAACCGCGTAGACACAAACCGAGTTCACGCTGGAGAGACAAACCGCGTTGATACAAACCGAGTACACGCCTCAGAGACAAACCGCGTAGACACAAACCGAGTTCACGCTGCAGAGACAAACCTCTTATACTGTTCCTAAGCTAGAAAGTACAAGGTATAACAACTTCTAATCACTAAACAAAGCACAAAATGAAATTTATGTAACTTATCAAATCGAACTAAAAAGCCTCAAAAACTAGACAAATCCGTGAATACCAACTCTCATGGACCTAACCATGGCTTTGATACCAATTGTAGGGTATTCACAATGCAAGAAACACTTGTTTGAGGCCTTAGTATGGATCGAATGAACAAGAACTAGAGAGAGAAAGTGGGAACTTCTAGAGAGAGAAAACTATGTGTATATTAGCTTGAAATGTAGGGAAGTTCCAACCCTTCCCTTGCAAGGGAAGGGGTATTTATACATATTACTTAATATGCCCCTAGTGGGCTGTGGAGAGAGCTGACAGAGGGTAAAGACCCGACCCACTCCACAATACTAATTAATAACTAAACTACTAATAATATTACTGATAATCCTACGAGCTATGATGAGCTAATAAGTACTCGGAGTGACCGAGTCTTCAGCTGAATATTCATATTCCTAACAGGAATGGGGGAGCCAAAGTGTATAACAGACGGAACCAAAATTTGGGATCCGTCATATCCGCCATGTGGAAGTTCTAATTCTTAACAGAGAGATATGGATATTTTACATTACTCGCTCAAATCCCAGAAGTTCTCCTAAAACATATGTAACAACTAATATATGATGGAATGAAACTAAAAACACAAGTTCTAACTTACGTTTACACATGAATTAATTTGATGATAATAACTTACCATAAAAGTGGTTAAGCCAAACGGTGGCTTAAACATGGAAAATTGATAACAACGCGTGTTATCATCCTGCATGACATGGTTAGTACACATAAAAGTTTTAACAACAAGATAATATCCTAAAGGCATAACAATTCAACATACCATAGTTTCAAATTGTTTGTACCAAACACTCTTTTTCAAAGTTAGTATATGTTTACACGTTTTAACACTAGAGCAAGAGTTTGTGCAAGACAATACTATTCAAGACACTAAACTAGTTACACTTAGTTCTCATTCCTAAGCAAGTTATGCAAGGTTTTCACATAACATATGCAAACAAAAATATCTAAAACAAACACAGTTTATCAACTTAGTGTACAAGATCTAGCAAAAGACCTATTGTGCATCAAACAAGCAAATAATTGTCATGGCAAAACACTTATGTATATCCTATCAACAAATGCAATCACAATTACCAACAGACAAATCACATGTATGCAAATAACTTAGAACAGATAGTCACATAGCATGGCATAAGTGAAAAGATACTTTTCGTCACTTTGCGTTTAAATATGACGATGTATGCCAAGCTTGATTTGTTTCCTTTATATTACCAAATTCTTTAGTTTCAATAGAAATCATATCAATGTTTAAAGGATACCAACTTACATTGCTCGACTCAAAAATTTAAGTTACTGTGTCAAAATAAAACTAAATATTTTGGACAGGTTGTACCTTTTGATTTGTTTTACCTATTTTAATTTAGATTCAGGCCATGATATTATTTTTAAATAAAAGTAGACTTAATTCCCTTCAAAATGATAGGTGGCACGACTCATACGGACTTACGGTTAATTAGTTATGATTTTTTGAAGTTTGACAAAAAATGCATACTGCACAGACGGATTTGACGGATCCTTTTTGAGGGTTCCGCCCTTTGTGTCATTTGGATCCGCCGAGACCTGTGAAAGATTCTCCTAAACTCGTATTTTGACATAGCGAAAGTGTGCGGGACTTAATAGATTAGATAGTAAACTTACAATACACTTATTTAACATTATTTCTACTAATGTGACTTTTCTAAACATTACGGAGGTGATTTTTCAACTAATGATGCGTGGTTTTGCGACCTTACAACAGGTTTTACCTCTCGAGGGATCTCAAGAGGCTTGCAATCCCCACCAGGCAGTGTACCTGACCGATGTAGTATAGTGAAGTGGCAAGTACCGGGGGATTGATCGTTCTCTAGGGGAATAGTGTTGTTAGGATTGAAAAACTACTCTAATAGGTCTAATGGTGAGGGAAGATTCTTTTTGTATTTTTTTAATTTTTATGAAAGCAAGTAAAATCTCGGGTTTAAAAGAGTGGGCGGAATTAGTTGCTAGTCAACTAACCCAAATAACTACTAATGCAAATAAAATAAAATAACTGAAAATGAAAAGGTTGTGAAACTTATGTGGAGAGAAATGTGTTTACTTAGATTTCCTTACTCCCTAACTATCTTTTACCGGTTGATTAGTGTGTATTAATTGCGTGGATGACGGGTGTATTCCTTAATACCAATCGTGGGGTGGCGTACGTACTTCCCCAACTTTACAAGCTCCTACTTCACTCCTATGTCGAGCCGGCTAGGAAGCTCCTAACATGGGATCACTAGAATTCGCTCATGCATTAAATACAACCATAAAAACCTTAGTACGCATTGGTTCATGTTTCTTAAGACGTTCAAGCAAGTTACCGTATAGGAAGTTAGCCAGTTTTCTTAAGCCTAACATCGATAAACAATCATCCAATACAATTAATAACACACTAATAACCAATAATCAATAGTTAGGTTTCATTAGATCTAAGCAAACACAAGATAAATCTAGCCTAGCATGTTAATTAAAAGACAAGAACAAGATATAATCAAACAACACATAGACATATTGATTGATTAAATGATTACTTATCTTCAATTAAACATGGGAGATCCAAGGGTATGAAAACCCTTAAAAATGGCAGAAATTCGTCTTAGGGTTTCTCCTCACAAAGTTGCACACTAATGACAAAAAATTGCAAAACTATATATAGAGTTTAAGGGCTGACGGCGTCACGTTGTAGATCTTGACGCCGTCCCTCTTTAATCCTCCAAAATCCGCTCTGGCTTATCAAGGGTTGACGCCGTCAGAAATGGGCTTGACGCCGTCTCTCTTTAACTTAAACCGTGATGGCCTTGATCACCTTAAAGGGTGACGCCGTCAGACTTTCCATTGTAAAACTCTCTGGCGCGTCACGTGTATTTTGTCATATCCACCTCTTTTGCCAAGCCATGACGCCGTCAAGAGCAATCCTTGACGCCGTCAAGTGTACTTTTCCAGCAGCTTTGGAGACTTTGTCGTTTTCTTCACTTTTATGCTCCAAAAACGTCCAAAATGCTTCCTTTTCCAGATTTCTTCTCCAAAGTACCTAAAATGACAAAAGGAACGATTTAGGGCAATATTTGATCAAATAAATACGATTTAGGGCTTAAATGACCCCCTAAAAGCGGTACACTTTTCGCTTCATCAAATACCCTTACACTTGAGATTTGCTTGTCCTTAAGCAAATGCGCTTTTATTCTAATCAAAATACAAGTTAGGGGTCATTTAATGCTAATATAAAAGTAATTACAATAAATAGTCGTTCCACTTTAATCATAATAAGCACGGAGATTACAAACTATCACCTCACAAGTAGTGTTTAGATACTCACATCTCTCAGGTGTCATCAAAATAAATCTCATAAATGAAAACGGATAATATCTCTCACTACCTGTCATAGCAAATAGATTACCATAGGCTTGGGAAAGGATCAAAAACCTTCTCCACTAGGCGTAAGCACCTAAGATAAACTATCAAAGAGGGCTTTTACATGGGTTATAACGTGAGGTGTAGGGATATGATAAACACGGATTTGTTGGATAAGGGATATTTTACTGGTGGCGAGTTAAAGATCTTGATTAATTACATGTACAATATGGCGTTGCTAAGCCAAGACTAGACTCGACTTAAGCTAAAAACAAAATAACAAAAACATAAAATAAACATAAAATGAAACGGGATGGTAGTCCGTATGTTTTTTCTACTTTTCTTTTTCTCATTTTTTTTTTTTTTTTTTTTTTTTTTTTTTTTTTTTTTTTCATACACTCTTGCCCTACCATCCAAAATAATACATCATAGGGGCGTTGCATTCCCCTTACACTTGAACTTTTACATAACTTTACAAATAACTATTTAGCACTAATGGGGGTAATAATGTTGTTCTTCCCCATTACTCCATTACACTAGTACTTTACCCATGAGTCCCAATCGTCCCAAAACAATATGTACAAGGATATGACTCGACTTAGCAACCATGTAATCAATTAGATAATTAACTAAGGGTTTAAACAAATGTTGTCACAATAATGCACTAAAAATGAGTGCATACAAGGTAGGCTAAGGCGATTTGGGTGTACATTTAAGTGGGGTGTAACAAATTCTTCCTTTAAGTAAAATGCTTAAAGGTCGAAACGAAAAGATAGGCTCTGAGGGGTGTACTAGGGGTATCGTGTTATAAAAATGAGTACAACGCAAAGGGTGTGGGAGAATTACTTGACCAATGTAGCCAAAATAATTATAAGAGTAAATTACACCGTTCGTCCCTGTGGTTTGTCCAAAATCACTGGTTTAGTCCCTAACTTTTAAAAGTTGCATGTATGGTCCCTCTGACAGCCAACTAATAACACCCTTGGTCCCTATCACTAACTGACGTTATGTATTCCGTTAGCAAGTTTCAAGGTTAGTCCATTAACCAAACAAGCGTTTGCAACGTTAGTCCTTTTCCTTAACGGCCGTTTGCAACGTTTGCAACGTTAGTCCTTGAGTCCGTTTTTCTTCCGTTTCGTCCGTTTTTCTTACGTTTATTCCGTTTTTGTCCGTTTTTCTTACGTTTTTTACGTTTTTGTCCGTTTTTTCTTACTTTTTTCCGTTTTTGTCCGTTTTTCTTACGTTTTTGTCCGTTTTTTACGTTTTTGTCCGTTTTTCTTACGTTTTGTCCGTTTTTCTTACGTTTTTGTCCGTTTTTCTTATGTTTATTACGTTTTTGTCCGTTTTTCTTACGTTTTTGTCCGTTTTTCTTATGTTTATTACGTTTTTGTCTGTTTTTCTTAAGTTTTGTCCGTTTTTCTTACGTTTTTTCCGTTTTTCTTATGTTTTTTACGTTTTCATACGTTTTTGTCCGTTTTTCTTATGTTTTTGTCCGTTTTTTACGTTTTTGTCCGTTTTTCTTACGTTTTTTCCGTTTTTCTTACGTTTTTGTCCGTTTTTCTTATGTTTTTTACGTTTTTGTCCGTTTTTCTTACGTTTTTGTCCGTTTTTTACGTTTTTGTCCGTTTTTCTTACGTTTTGTCCGTTTTTCTTTTACGTTTTTGTCCGTTTTTCTTATGTTTTTTTACGTTTTTGTCCGTTTTTCTTACGTTTTTTCCGTTTTCATACGTTTTTGTCTGTTTTTCTTACGTTTTTTCTGTATTTGTCCTTTTTTCTAACGTTTTTGTCCATTTTTCTTACGTATTTGTCCGTTTTTATCCGTTTTTTCCGAATTTAATGAAAAATCGTATTTAAAGTGAATGGTGACGGTTAAAAAATTTATTCGGTGACGTTTAATATTTTTCGGGAATAAAAACTAGTAACTCGGGAAAGTATCTTAAAAATTATTCCGCTAGTCCTTGTCCGACTCCTCAACTTAAATAAAAATACACTACAAGGACTTATGGTGCAAAATCCGGTTTTAATAAAAACCCTAACCCTTATTTTATTTCATTTTTATTTCTTCTTCTTCACAAACCCTCTTCTCCCTCTCGTCTCTAACTGCCGCCGCCGGCACCCCATCAACCACCACCACCGCTGCCTTATTAACCCCACCGCTATCACCAAAACATTTCCCACACCCTCCCCTTTCTTTTTATGTAACCCACGCGCCACCAACACCATTTCATCTTCATTTTTAATCAACACTGCCGCTACCTACATACCACCATCATCATTTCTACACCTAAAACATTTAGATCCATTGAAGAACGGTAAGAAAACGCGTTTTTACGCGTGGGTTGACTCACCACCGAGTCAACTCGTGTTAAATAACGATTTTCGGGTTGAAAAACAAGTGGGTTTATGTTTTTAAACAAATAAAAATGTTGGTATCGAAAAAGGGTTGTGTATTTGTTAATTTTCTTTGGCACCGAAAGTTTTAAGCTCAAGTTTGAGCTTATTTTTGAGCTTTGATAGTTGTGGTTATGTCTTTTTGATGAGTTGGTGGCCAAACCGAGACCCCATAGGGTTCGGTTGGTTTTTGTCGCACCATGGGAGCCAAGCCGAGACCAGATTTGGCCGGATCTTGTTATGCTTGTCATTTCGTGGTGGTGGTGGGTGTTTTCATGAGTGTCTTTGGCCAGATTTGGCCGGATCTTGTTATGCTTGTCATTTCGTGGTTATTCTTTTTTTGTTAATAATGTGTTAAAAAAGTGTTTGAATCGGATTTGCGTTTTTGGTTGACAAAAGGTGTTTGAATCGGATTTATATGTGATGGTTTTTGTTATTTTCTTTCAAATGGTATTGTCGAGATTTATCTTTTTGGTGTGCGTTTTTGGTTGGAGATTTCCGGAAATTGGCGGAGTGCTTTTGAGGTGACCGGAATCTGGAGAAGGTTGCCGGAAATTATGGTGTCTTGCTGATATAGATTAATGGATAATAATAATAATAATAATAATAATAATAATAATAATAATAATAATAATAATAATAATAATAATAATAATAATAATAATAATAATAATAATAATAATAATAATAATAATAATAATAATAAGAGTAAAAAAGGACTAACGTTGCAAACGTTGCAAATGGCCGTTAAGGAAAAGGACTAACGTTGCAAACGCTTGTTTGGTTAATGGACTAACCTTGAAACTTGCTAACGGAATATATAACGTCAGTTAGCGATAGGGACCATGGGTGTTATTAGTTGGCTGTCAGAGGGACCATATACGCAACTTTTAAACGTTAGGGACTAAACCAGTGATTTTGGACAAACCACAGGGACGAACGGTGTAATTTACTCTAATTATAACAAAAACACAGGTGTAAAACAATGGGTTAATCCTAATGCCTCTTATCATGTAGTAAATCTAACTACACGAATGTAGTCTCACTTGTGGCCTCGGAATGGTCCTAACGCAAGTTCTAGAATCTAAGTGCTACCGGTACACACATCATAGCATAAATGCTTTTCCTACCAATTCTAGGGGCGAACCTCACATATTTGGAGGTGGAAAATTTTTTAGTGGTACGGTTTTGTGCTAGTCATATAACTCCTATCCATGAGACGCTCATTAAGACCAAAGTTTCACTCCTATATGTTGTAAAAAATTTTAAATTTGGCACTAAAATTGCCCTAACAAGTATTTATCTCAGTTTTATTACACATCTACCATCAAACAAACAAAAATCAAGTGCAATTGTATTCTCTAAGGTATCATCATTTACCCTCCCCTTACACTTAAGCTGAACATTGTCCCCAATGTTCATTCAAAGGATGTAAAAGTAAATAAGGTAAAAGAATGAAAACAAATACTCCCCTGATTCGTTCGATGTGGATAATCCGGTAACATGGTTAAATCCTCCTCCAAGAAAATGAACGTTGAAAGCTTCCCTTCCGAAATATAAATCATCTTCTTGTCCAATATAACCTGTTAAACCTGAGAAAACAAACAAAAAACCCAAAGCATCAACCTGAACAAAGAAAACTCACAACTAGATGTAATTCCAGACTTAGAAATAAAAACAAAACGATTAAAGATATAATGCTTGTAGAATGAATATTTGCAGATTTCCTGGAGTTTATAAAACTAAAGATTTAACAAAAACTTTATGACTCCGGTAGAAAAACAAAACTTGCAAAATTTCCAGAATTTTACACTTGACGCCGTCAGGTGTTAACCTTGACGCCGTCAGAAGTGACCTGCAGAAATTTTATGGTTAGTTTCCGGAAAATTTCTGGAAAAACTTATGCCTCACTTCCTGGAAATCCTGCAAAATATTCATTATGACTCGATACAAGCATTTGACTCTAACAATTACTAGTATGCATGCTCATTTAATATTGTTGTGATTCATGTTCAATCTTGTTCTTGTAAACAAATTTGGATTCCCTTACACTTATCTTTTGCAAAATACCTTTATATGTAGTTAAGACGAAGTTAAAAACAAAATAAAGCATTTTCACAATTTACTTTGAAACATGAGCACAAACAATAACAATTAAACTTGCATACGGAAACAAATAAAATCAAACAAACAAATAAAGCTTGGGTTGCCTCCCAAGAAGCGCTTGTTTTTGTTCGAGTCACGAGCCTGACTCTACCCTTATTTAACGGAAATAGGGGAGGTTTTCCCTACACTTAGGATTAAGTGCGGGTGGAAGTAGCGATACACACCCTTAGGGTGGAAATATGCCACGTGAGGTAAGATTGGTGGATGAATTATATGCTCAAAGGGGTGTGCTCCTTTCATCATAACCTTACCTAGTTCACTTTGGTCAATGGGTGAGTTAAAGTGTTCTCCTAAAAAGGGATCATTTTCTAACAACTTCGAGAGACTCCTAATTGGGAATCCATCTTGACCCAATAGACCCGGTTTAAACCCATAATGTTTCTTGTGATCAATCATGAATGGGTGATGTAGACATGTAAGGTCATTTTTCACTCCTATATTGTCTTCCTCACTACAAGGCTTAGAGTCTACTACCTTAATCTTAACATTACCCGGACTACATGGTTTGATGGGTGGATCGGGACCTTTTTCAATTCCTAAATTCACATCTAAGGATGGAAGATTAGGTAACAGTTTTGGTTTAGGCTCCGGTTCATCAAAACTAGGAACTTCCATATAACTAAAAGAAAGGTTATGACTACAAGTATTCAAACCTATTTCTTCTAGTTTTGTTTGGTCCAAGGGCTCTACCTCTATTGGGGTTCCTATAGTCTCTTCTACTTCTTTCGGGTAAGTCATGGGTGGTGTGTGTGCCTCAAATGATGGTAGGACTTGTGGGGTACTTGGTGGGCTTATGTTACTTACCTCATCATTCCTTATGTCAAGATCACCTATATCCTCATCATGTGTTTTAGTAGGATCTAACCCTAACATTTTCCCAAGTATCTCAAGTGCTTCTCTAGGCATCTCAACTTCTATGTCCGAATCATAAGGATCATCCTCAATATTCTGACTGCTATATTCAAATTGCCCAAAAGATTCATCATGTGTTTCTTGAGATTCATCGTCATCGATCATAAAACCTAGGTCTTTTTGATCAATGTGATCATGCTCGGCTAGATCCTCCATCACATCAAGATCACCTAAGTGTTCACCCTGTATTATGGTAGTGCCTAACCATGACATGCAGCTAGGTGGCTCAACTCTAACCGTCTCAGAATCTTGGTTTGACTCTAAGTCCATGTTCTTAGAAACTAAGTATTTTTGCTCATACAAATCCACTAATTCGTTCCACTTATGGGTCATGGTTAGGAAGCTTTCCTCAAAATTCATCCAAAGGGTCTTACTAAAAGGAATTGATCCTGATAATGATCGTCTAATAGAAATCACACATGCATAGAATTCATTAAACCCATCTAACTTTACCCCCAACTCCTCTTGGAAATCACTAAGAGCACACAAAAATTCATTGGAATGATAGGAAGCAAATCTATTAGTGAAATATAGTTGTTCCTCTATTGTCAATGATCTAAATGGAGTTTCATCCGCCATAGTGACAAATGAAAATGGTTTTACAAACAAAGGGCATAAAGAAAAAGATAGACTACAAGAAAGCTAATAAAAAGAAAATAAAAATCTCACTAAGATAGGAATCTAATGAATAGACCTAATAAAATAAAAATTCAACCTAAACAATAACTATTCCCTGGCAACGGCGCCAAAAACTTGATGCGTGGTTTTGCGACCTTACAACAGGTTTTACCTCTCGAGGGATCTCAAGAGGCTTGCAATCCCCACCAGGCAGTGTACCTGACCGATGTAGTATAGTGAAGTGGCAAGTACCGGGGGATTGATCATTCTCTAGGGGAATAGTGTCGTTAGGATTGAAAAACTACTCTAATAGGTCTAATGGTGAGGGAAGATTCTTTTTGTATTTTTTTAATTTTTATGAAAGCAAGTAAAATCTCGGGTTTGAAAGAGTGGGCGGAATTAGTTGCTAGTCAACTAACCCAAATAACTACTAATGCAAATAAAATAAAATAACTAAAAATGAAAAGGTTGTGAAACTTATGTGGAGAGAAATGTGTTTACTTAGATTTCCTTACTCCCTAACTATCTTTTACTGGTTGATTAGTGTGTATTAATTGCGTGGATGACGGGTGTATTCCTTAATACCAATCGTGGGGTGGCGTACGTACTTCCCCAACTCTACAAGCTCCTACTTCACTCCTATGTCGAGCCGGCTAGGAAGCTCCTAACATGGGATCACTAGAATTCGCTCATGCATTAAATACAACCATAAAAACCTTAGTACGCATTGGTTCATGTTTCTTAAGACGTTCAAGCAAGTTACCGTATAGGAAGTTAGCCAGTTTTCTTAAGCCTAACATCGATAAACAATCATTCAATACAATTAATAACACACTAATAACCGATAATCAATAGTTAGGTTTCATTAGATCTAAGCAAACACAAGATAAATCTAGCCTAGCATGTTAATCAAAAGACAAGAACAAGATATAATCAAACAACACATAGACATATTGATTGATTAAGTGATTACTTATCTTTAATTAAACATGGGAGATCCAAGGGTATGAAAACCCTTAAAAATGGCAGAAATTCGTCTTAGGGTTTCTCCTCACAAAGTTGCACACTAATGACAAAAAATTGCAAAACTATATATAGAACTTAGTGGCTGACGGCGTCACGTTGTAGATCTTGACGCCGTCACCTCGCCGTGTCTAGGGTTCCCGGATGGTCTTCCTGACGCCGTCCCTCTTTAGTGCTCCAAAATCCGCTCTGGCCTATCAAGGCTTGACGCCGTCAGAATAAAGCTTGACGCCGTCTCTCTTTAGCTTAAACCGTGATGGCCTTGATCACCTTAAAGGGTGACGCCGTCAGATTTTCCATTGCAAAACTCTCTGGCGCGTCACGTGTATTTTGTCATATCCACCTCTTTTGCCAAGCCATGACGCCGTCAAGAGCAATACTTGACGCCGTCAAGTGTACTTTTCCAGCAGCTTTGGAGACTTTGTCGTTTTTCTTCACTTTTATGCTCCAAAAACGTCCAAAATGCTTCCTTTTCCAGATTTCTTCTCCAAAGTACCTAAAATGACAAAAGGAACGATTTAGGGCAATATTTGATCAAATAAATACGATTTAGGGCTTAAATGACCCCCTAAAAGCGGTACACTTTTCGCTTCATCAACTAAATTAGTGGTTATCCCAAACACTCCTTTAAAAACCGTGTTTTTCGTAAATTAGCTTTACGCACACAATTTGACACTCAATCCTTTTAAGAAATCCTTTCTTTTGATTTTCCAAAGATATCTTCAAGCTTGTATACAAAGTAATATTTAACAACAAAATTTCTAAGTATACTTAGCGAGACATTTTTCATATTATATTCCGCTTCAATGGTAATTTGATACATGGATCGTACTCTATTTTAAAAACCATTTGTTTTGAAAATAAGAGCCACGTGGCTCTGATACCAATTGTGAAAACGTAGAGGGGGTGAATACGTTTACCGTTTTAAAACTTAAAACTTGTTGTATCAAATTTCCAATTTGGCTAGTTCTAATATGAAAGATGTTTGTTGTAGTTTATGACTACCAAGTTGTCACACAAGTATTATCAAATAATCACAACACAAGCAATCACATAATGCAAACATAAAAGTAAAGAGATAAGTAAAAGAAAGCGCAAACCGAACACGATGATTTATAGTGGTTCGGTCACGGAGCTCCTCTCCGCCCTACTCCACTCCCCGAGTACCCAACTCGAGAGTTACTTCACTAGATCAACAAGCTCCCTTTCTTAGGCGGAGAAAACCTTTACACGTCGCTTACTTCCTTTTCCGGTACTAAGCTAAACACCGAGTTCTAGTTTAAGGTAGAACCAACCTAACGTCGCTTACTTCCTTTTCCGGTACTAAGCTAAACACCGGGTTCTTTACAAGGGTACAACCACTCCCGACACTCTTTGTGTTTTGAGGACTAAAACACTAACCACACTCACTGATACAAATGATGTTTACAATGATCCATGACATATATGTTCAATGGATATAAATGACTAATCTATATGAACTTCTTGAATAAGAAGTCTTCAATCATTGAGGATGTCAAGTACTCTTGAATCTTCATATGTTGGAATGTTATGGTGGATAATGACTTCAAGATCTTCTAACCTTCTTAGTGGATCAGGAAGTATGCTATGGATGATGTCTCATGATCTTGAGCTTGCTTCACAGGATCATTAACAATGTATGCTTACAACATGATGAAAGTTAGTAACATTATGATCATTATGTAAAGGGTGATTAATGTATGAATCTACATGGTTTGCTACTGATCTAAGTGTGTCAAATGAGTGAGGGAATGTGTGTTCTTATATCTTGATACTATGGGTAAAACTATGGGCTTCTATTTATAGCCAACAAGAATTATGCCCGGCGGATCTGGCGGATCCCATAAATTGGATCCGTCCTTTATACCAATTGGATCCGCGGGTGTCAGACAGAAAATATTTTCACAAATCTTTCCATATCTTTCTATATCTACTATATCTTTCCATATCTATCAAATCTTTCCATATCTACCAAATCTTTCCATATCTATCAAATCTTTTCATATCTACCAAATCTAATATCTTGCTTAAGAATCTTTCCAAAATCAAATCTTATAAAATCTATCCAAGATCTTTCTAAATCATATTTTGTTTAAGAATCTTTCCAAAATCAAATCTTATAAAATCTATCCAAGATCTTTCTAAATCTACAAGATTTGTCAATGATGTATGCCATGATGTCATGTATATATATTTCCATTTTAAGATTTAAAATGTAAATAATATAAATGTGTATATGTTTGTAACATGTATCCTAGTGATCATGTAAAATAAGGTTCTGAGTAGAATGATTAGCCTTTTTAAAATACTTAATTACCTAACCGTATTTTAAACATTCTAAATGGTTTGTTAAGGGTTTGATCATAAAGCTACATAACAAACATGTACGAACCTGTGTTGTATCATACGAGGACTTGAGAGGTGTTGAATGTATGTTGAGACAAGATATGATTACAAGTAACTTGTACATTTTACGCTATGTATCAAGTTACATGTTTGTCATCAATCAAAACAAACAAGATTGCTTGCACTAGCAATCTCCCTAACGAGACTGCTTGCACTAACAGAATGTTTTTGAGAATTCAAGGGTGAATAGGAATAACAATGCTAGGGTAACTCAAAATAGTCCAACAAGGTTGACTGACCCTAATGTGAATCATAAAATGTCACCCAGAGCAGTTATGTTAAGGTCTGGCATCAAAGCAGTTTCAACTGCTAGACCAAACAAATGGTTTAAGAACAAACAAACTGTTTCCAGTGCAAAACAATTTTCAAATCATGCACAAACAGTTAAAAGGCATTTTTATAAGAAAACAGCAATGACCAATCAAAAATGGGTGTCTAAAGCTAAACCAGCAGTTCCAACTGCTAGAAACTTTAATGCTGTTAAGGGAAAATGGGGCAATGCTGTCAAGGCCTCAGCACATTGGGTTAGAAAATCTAACAAACCCAATGGTGCATCAATGACCTTCAATGAATTTTCTCATATTGATGCACAAGGCAGATCCAAGCCAGTGATGGTTTGGGTCCCCAAAAGGCACTAAAACCTTTATTTTGTGTGCAGGAACATCCTTCAAATGGTGAAGAAGACAGAGGCTACTCAGATAGTGGATGTTCCAGGCACATGACTGGTAACATGTCATATCTTTCAGACTTCATTGCTCTGGATGGAGGACCTGTTATCTTTGGAGGTGGTGTTGGAGGAAGGATTACTGGTAAAGGTGTAATTAAAACTGGTAATCTTGATTTTGATAATGTGTACTTTGTACCAGAGTTAAAGTACAACCTCTTTAGTGTGTCACAGATATGTGATAAAAAGAATAAGGTTCTTTTTACTGATACTGACTGCCTTATTCTTTCTCCTGATTTCAAGCTGCCTGATGAAAATCAAGTTTTGCTTAAAATCCCCAGAAAGGGTTATACATACAGTATTGAGATGAACAACCTTGTTCCTAAATAAGGTCTTACTTGCCTTGTTGCAAAAGCCACATTGGAAGAATCAATGTTGTGGCACAGAAGGCTTGGTCATGTTAATTTTAAAACCATTAACAAAATTGCTAAAAATGGTTTGGTAAGAGGATTACCTAACAAAACTTTTCTGAATGACCAAACATGTGTTTCTTGCCTTAAAGGTAAGCAACACAGAGCCTCATGTAAGCCAAAGGCCCAGAACTCTATTTCTCAAGCTTTATATATGTTGCATATGGACTTATTTGGTCCTACTTCTGTGAATAGCTTGAATTTTAAAAGATACTATCTTGTTGTTACTGATTATTACAGTAGGTTTTCTTGGGTATTCTTTATGAAAACTAAGGATGAGACAAGTGAAATCCTTAAGACCTTCATTGTTGAAGTAGAAAACCTAGTTGATAAGAAAGTTAAAATAATCAGATGTGACAATGGGACTGAATTTAAGAATAGGGTGATGGATGACTTTTGCAGAGAAAAAGGTATTAAGAGGGAGTTTAGTGTAGCTAGAACCCCACAGCAAAATGGAGTAGCTGAGAGAAAGAATAGGACTCTTATAGAGGCTGCTAGGACAATGTTAGCTGACTCTAAGCTACCAGTTTCATTTTGGGCTGAAGCAGTTAGCACTGCTTGTTATGTGTTGAATAGGGTTTTAGTTGTGCAACCTCACAATAAGACTGCTTATGAGCTTCTTTGAGGTAGAACCCCTGCTTTAAGCTTCATGAGACCTTTTGGTTGTCATGTTACTATCCTTAATACCAAAGACCAACTAGGAAAGTTTGATGGGAAATCTGAGGAAGGTTTCTTTGTTGGTTATTCTCTGCACAGTAAGGATTTTAGGGTGTACAATACAAGCACCAAACATGTAGAAGAGACTCTTCACATAGAATTTTTGGAGAATAAACAAAATGTTGCAGGTGTTGGTCCAGATTGGATCTTTGATATTGACAGTCTTTCAGATTCCATGAATTACGTGCCTGTTGCAGGTACAAACACTAACAAAAATGCAGGTTCTGAAGATGAAGATGATGAAGATTGTCTATTGATGCCAATCATGGAAGATAGTCCACTGTATAGTTCTTCTACAAAGAATGATGATATTCCTTCATCAAGTGGTGTAAACAAAGAGAAGGAAGTTGATATAGGCATTGGACAAGAGGGAAAAGAAACTGAAATTCCAACGAACAGTACAAATGAAGTTAGTACTGCCCAGTCACAAGTTTCTACTGCTGACCAGAATGTTGATAATGCTGGACCAAGTCAACTTAATCTTGATCCACCAGTTACCACTGCTCCCCAAGTTGATGATTTTGATTTCTTTGGAGATGGTCTGCACAATATGCCTATCAACTATGAAGCTTCTTCTACTTCTTAAACAATTGTGCATAGGAATCATCCACTTACCAATGTCATTGGAGATGTACAATCTGGAGTCAAGACAAGAAGACAGAGTCAAGATCCAGATCACCATGGTTTTCTTAGTGTTGTGTATGAGGAAAAACATCATAAAGATGAGCATGAGTGTATGTTTGTATGTTTCCTATCTCAGGTAGAACCCAAGAATGTATTAAAGGCTTTAGAAGACTCAAGTTGGGTTGAGGCAATGCAAGAAGAACTGCTTCAATTCAAAATTCAGAAAGTTTGGGTTCTGGTTGATCTACCAAAAGGAATGAGAGTGATTGGTACTAAGTGGGTATTCAAGAACAAGAAGGATGAGAGGGGTCTTGTGATAAAGAACAAAGCAAGACTGGTTGCTCAAGGCTATATTCAGGAAGAAGGGATTGATTATGAGGAGGTTTTTGCTCCTGTTGCCAGGCTTGAAGCAATAAGGCTATTTATTGCTTATGCTTCCTTTATGGGTTTTATGGTCTATCAAATGGACGTGAAGAGTGCCATTCTGTATGGTACTATTGATGAGGAGGTATATGTTTCTCAACCTCCAGGTTTTATAGACCCAGACCATCCTGACAAAGTGTATAAGGTGGTTAAAGCCCTTTATGGCTTGCATCAAGCTCCAAGAGCTTGGTTTGGAACTCTTGCTACTTATTTGTTGAAGAATGGGTTCCATAGGGGTAAAATTGATCAAACTCTCTTTATTAAAAAGGAAAAATTTGATATTCTATTGGTTCAAGTTTATGTGGATGACATCATCTTTGGTTCTACAAAGAAAGAAATGTGCAGAGAGTTTGAGCAATTAATGAAAGATCAGTTTGATATGAGCTCTATGGGTGAGCTTACTTTCTTTCTCGGACTTCAAGTACAGCAGAAGCCAGATGGAATTTTTATCTCTCAAGATAAATATGTTGGTGAAATTTTAAGAAAATTTCAATTCACAGATGCCAAGGTTGTTAGCATACCTGTTGATAAGGAGACACATTTGTTATTAAAAGATCACAGTGGTGAAGATGTGGATGTGCACATGTATAGATCTATGATTGGGTCTTTGATGTATCACACATCATCCAGGCCTGACATTATGTTTGCAGTTTGTGCTTGTGCAAGATTCCAAGTCAATCCTAAGGTGTCTCATCTAACAGCTGTTAAGAGAATCTTTAGATACCTTAAAGGTCAACCTAACTTAGGTCTATGGTATCCTAAAGAGTCTGCATTTGATCTGGTGGCATTCTCAGACTCTGATTATGCTGGTGCTAGCATGGATAGAAAGTCTACAACAGGTGGTTGTCAATTTTTGGGTTGTAGATTGATCTCTTGGCAGTGTAAGAAGCAGAATATGGTGGCCACTTCTACTACTGAGGCTGAATATGTGGCTGCAGCAAGTTGTTGTGCTCAAGTTCTTTGGATTCAAAATAGATGCTTGATTATGGGTACAATTTCTTAAACACAATTATACACATAGACAATAGCAGTACATTATGTATTATTAAAAATCCAGTTCAACATTCAAAAACAAAACACATTGAAATTAGACATCATTTTATAAGAGACTGTGTTGAAAAGAGGTTAGTAAAAGTTGTTAAAATACATATTGATGACAACTTTGCTGATTTATTAACAAAAGGTTTTGATGTAGGAAGGTTTCAGTACTTGGTAACAGGTATTGGGATGCTTAATCCTTCAAAAGATTAATGTCTAAGTGTTTTTGTTTTTGTACTGCTAGTTGTACTATTTGTATAGTTTGTACTGCTTGATTGTTTTTAGGTACTGCTTATGGACATTTGTTAGTCATATGTGATAACTGTTAAAAGAAAATATTGTGTATTGTGTTTTCTTTGGTTTTGGACTAACATTTCAGGTTAAGAAAGCTTTTTAATATGGATTATGCTTTGGAAAGTATGGTGGTTTGAAATGTAAAGTGTGAGAACTTATCACACAACAAATGGTAATTGGTTCACCATGTCTAACCCACATAAGAACCAACTAGTCCAGATCAAACGGTTTCTGGTAAAGACTAATCAAATCCGTTAATAGTTGAGAGTTTACCAAAAACTGGATGGTCATCAACTCACCATATGTAAGTGTAAAGAGTTGACTAGTCCAAAGCAAACGGCTATTGGTAAAGACATATCAAATCCGTTGATAGCTGATAGTTTGCTAAAAACTATAACTGGATAAAACTGTTTTCATCTCCACATTGAGTTTATCCTAATCTCTGAAAATTTTTGCTAAACAGTTTGTACTGCTAGTTTCAACTAGTTTGTACTGATGGTTCAAACTTGGTTACATACTGAGTTTATGCTCTATGATTCACCTCTCTCAGAAGGTTACACATCTGGAAGTGTTGAGAGCAGTTTGCAACTAAACAACTGAATTAATGGTAACTTGTACATATTGTCATAATGGAGGCTGAGCTCAAATGTCATATGTTTCAGTTCATGTGATGGTGAAGATTCTTCCAAACAGGGGAGGAATTCGTTGTTGTTAAAGATGATTATGTAACTCAGGGGAGGATATCAACTCAAAATCAGACATAATTGTAAAGATTGTGAAGATTTTAATGGAGTACTTACTGTTATGGTTTCTTCAAAAGCTTATATGTGAAGAAAATTCTCAAGTGATTCAAGATTGAAGATAAGTGTTTGAAAGAATCCACCCCATCATCAACATTGGAGTTTAATTCGAAAAACTTACTGATTTACACAGAAATCATAAGTTTAGGGGAGGATTGTTGGGAATTAAACTAACAGTTAGTACTGCTCATATATAAATTAGTACTGCTGAAGATTGTTCAAGAATACACTATCAGTACTAAGTCAGTTAGTACTGCTGGTAGAAGAGTTAGTACTGTTTATTAGATAAAGACTGAATCGTGAATGGATAAATATAGAAAAGATATGATGTATATCTTATTTGTATAGATTGATACGTATAATGGTTTACTTGTAAAGGACTCCTTGTCCTATAAAAGGAGATCCTAGGTTAAGTTTTATATACATGCATTATTAATATAGCTTCACGATCTCATTGTAATTCATATAGTTATTGAAGCAAATCGTTTGGTTAAACTGTGTGTTATCATTCTTACTGTTACATTCATACGATCACATACAATCACCAAACACTAAATCTTCTAAGTACTTGGTGGTAAATTCCGCGTGCTATCAAGTATATACTCAAAGTATCCTCAACACAATTCGTGTGTTTAGATCCGGTCACATACTTGTGTTCAAGGGAAATGAACTGTGGTGGAGTATATGGGTGAATTCTTGAGGTTACAAGCTAGGTGTAACTTGAAGAAATCGGAGGAGCAAATGACTGCTAGGTATATTAGCGGGTTGAATCAATCAATCGAAGAGGCGTTAAGTCTTTTATCAAATTGGACCGTTGATCAAGCTCAAACTTTTGCTATGAAGGTTGAGAGGTCAATGATTAAAAGAGCTTTGAACTTTGAAGATACTTTGGAAGAAAATTCATATTCTACTCAGGTAAATCAATCTAATCAAGCTCAATTGGTCATTGGAACTACAAAATCTTCTAGTTTGACTTCTCTGTTGTGGCTAGTGGAAGTGGTGCGACAAAACAAGTTATGGCTAAAAAGACGGAGTCCAATCCGTATAACAAGCCTATACCACCTAAGTGTTTTAGGTGTAGTCTACCGGGTCACAGGTCGAACACTTGTCCTAATAGGAAGTTGAGTGCTTATGTTGAGGAAGTTCATGAAGATGGCATGGGAATTGATTTTGGGGTAAACTTGGATCATATTGATGAATTTGCTCAAGTTGAAGGCGAAGTTGTGAACTTGATGGTGCAACGTACCTTGTGTGCAACAAAGATTGAAGTTTTTTCGCAAAGAAACAAGATTTTTGAAACTAAGTGTATGATTGAAGACAATGTTTGCTCATTAATCATTGATGGTGGAAGTTGTGAAAACCATGTTTCCAAAGAACTTGTGAAGGCGTTGAAGTTACCAACCGAGCAACATCCTAATCCATATAAGTTAGGTTAGCTAAAGGAAGGTCCCGAAGTGAAGGTGAATGAGGTTTTCAAGGTTCAAATTGCTATTGGAAATTCTTATTGTGATGAAGTGTCTTGTGATGCCGTGGACGTGGGTGCTAGTCATGTTTTGCTAGGAAGACCGTGGCTACATAATGTGGATGCAATACATAAGGGTAAGAATAATTTTTATGTGTTTAAGTGGTATGGAAATAATATAGCTATTCTTCCCAATGGTAAGCGACCACCAATTTAAAGTCATTAGGGACTGAAGAATGCAAGAACTCGAGGACGAGTTCTTTCAAAGTGAGGGGGAATGATGAGGACCTTACTAGCAGTAGGAGTAAGGGTAGTACTAAACATAAGTAATTCTACTTATGTACATACTGAGGTTACTGGTGTTGTGTCGTGACTTGACAAATAACTCTACTTGTGTTTGTTACTGAGGTTACTGGTATTGTGTCAACTTGACAAAGTAACTCTACCGTGTTTAGTTGTGTCATGATTTTAGTTTCCTTATTTTGTTTGTTCTAAAATAATTAGGTTATCTTGTTCTACAAGTTTTAATACCTAATAAATATCGGGTTTAGGTTTCATTGTAATGCATCTTTTGATCATTGATTATTAATAAACTTTGTGTTTTAAGAGTTATTCTCTTGCTTGGGTTTTATTTCCACAAGGTGCGTCTTGTTTATCACCCTTGGATTATGGTTTATCTAAATACGCTTCCGCGCGTTTTGCGTCATTTAGTTTAAGTTTAGTAAGGAGATTACCAAACATTGTCATTCAATTTATATTGTTATTTCGCGAACAATCTTAATTACGTAATAGTAAATTTTTTGATTTGCTTCGAATAAGAATTTAAGTGTCGAAAAACTCTTTGTAATTACTTGCTTGTTTCGGTCATCTTCTCTAATTTTCTGGCGACTTTTTCCGACTAACTCTCTAATTTTTTTTGAACAGGACTAACTCTCTAATTGACTGATCACTTTCACAACCACACAAAAAATTAAAATCTAAATATAAAGTAATTTTCTTTAATTAAAACACATTTGTGAAACATATAAATCATAAAACAGCTACGGGCGCACATGACAATTGTCAGCCAAAGGTTTTGTTTCCATAAATAATCCAGCAAACACCATCGACCATATTTACAACCTCATACTTCGTTAACTTTACGGTTTGGTTTCTAGATTCGGGTATGACTGGTATTGTGCCGCGACGAAGCTGTTAGATAATTAGGCTTGATATTGTGGAACAATTTGACCGGAGATAGAGGCTCGTATTAGAGATAAGTATGAGGCCCAAACCTGGTATTAGAATACTAGGAATCATCACATCTTTTGCCGTCATATTCATTCACCCTTCAAAAAAAAAAAAAAAAAAAATCACAAAATTCTCATCTCACTAATCCTTGTCGTGACTTTCATTCTCTCCATCACCCATTTGTGTTGTTATTAAATTAGCACCACACATATATTATATAATCTTGTCCCACCAAAAGTCAAAAGTAAAACTTACCATCTCACTAATCCTTGCCGTGACTTTCACTTTCATCGATGATTATTGGGTTTGTTTCTGTTTTGATTAGTTTGGCGTAGTTGCTGTTCCCAAAAAAAAAAAATGTTTTTTATATTTTCAGGTGGAGAATATATTAGTTTATTCTCCGGTAGGACATTTTGGTATATTTCGGGATGTTTATCCCGTATGAAACAAAAAAAATTGATACTTTAGGTTATCCGCAAAAAGGATACTTTAGGTTATCCAGTATGTAGAAAAAAAAAAAAAAAAGAGAGGATAATATGGGTTATCCGTAAAAGAGATACTTTGGGTTATCCTGTAAAAAAATAATAAAAAAATTGGTTTATCCAATTATCCGGTTTTGCTGTTGATGTTAAAGATTTGCTTTCGCGTTGTTGGATGTCTTCATCAACAATCATTTATTTGCTTTAATTTAATGTTTTTAGCTTTTTACTCCAATCCGAGTTTTCGCGATTTCGGCACTCAGATTACGGGAGAGTATTCGAGATAAGTATGAGGCCCAAGCCCGGTATGTGAGCTTGGGTCTATTAAGGTTTCTATGTATTTGGTTTTATATAGTGCTTCAATAAAACATCTCCCATGAGGTTTTCCCATCATCCAACAGTTGGTAGGAGTTGATGACGACACATTCTAAAGGTAAAATAACTAAAAAATAATTTACAGTTTTAGTTGAAATTGATTTTGAACAAAAGATTAGGATGAATTGGAGGTGGATTTGTTGAATTTTGATGTTAACTTTGTAAGTTATAAGATCAAGAAAGTGATGTAGCCATAAAAATGGTGGTGGTCAAACTTCACTCACAAACAATGACCACGGTATCAAGATACATTTCCAAGTAATCAATAAATTAAAATAAAAATGTCAAATAATAAAAAATTACCAGCCGGTAACAAGTCATGACAAATCAGCAAACATATGATATTAGTTAAAAATATCAAGGTTTATAGCGTATTGTGGTATGATAAATTAAGATGATAATAGGTGGATTTAACCCAAACAAAATCTATAAAAATAAAAAATGAAAACTAAAACGTTGAGTAGCCTCTTGCAAACCTTTTGTTTTTGTGTGAGTACTCGTAGTCCTACGACTACACCCAGCCATTTCTAATTGCTTCCTCCATAGCTGGTCATCCTTCCTCCACATTTACAAGTTTCATTTCTCTTGTTTCTTAAGGCCCGTTTGGTTGAAAGTCATTAATGTTGTTTGGTTGGTTATGAGGCCCACCACAATAGATTAAGGATACCCAAATGTGAAGGTTTCTCATATCTTATGTGTGTGGGTGGTTTAAGCATACCTCTATTACCATTCCACCCTATACCAACACCTATTCCCATTCTTATTCATAGCAACAAACCGAACGCACCCTAAGTTTCATTATCCGCATGTTCCTTATGCACCGTATCCCTTTTCCGCAAGGTAATAACTCCATCTGCGAAATCTACTAAAGCCAATGCGCGATTTATATACCATTTACCCAACACCACTGGGAATTCCTTTTCGCCTTCTGGTCCACCAATCGTAAAATCTACCCACAACTGTGCTCCATTAATGGTCAAATCTAGGCCAATGACATATAGTTCTCCATTTCCTATACCTAACCTCTCTGGATGTTATAAATTTATAATGAATCAAATAACAAAAATGAAATAAAATTGTCCACTTCATCCATTTTTATCATACAATCATTCACACCATATGGTCTAACCGGAGATTGAGGAATTGAATGACAGTGCTTCAATTCGAAACATCCACACAAGATATATACTCTTGGTGACGTAACTAAACGTTCTGCTGTCCATAAAAAAAAATTGAGCAAACACTCTCTTTTAGTGATAAATAACAAGCTAAGGTTAGCAGTTACGTACTTCGTATGACAACAAGCAAAATTTGTTATTGTCATTTGTAATATGAAGTAAAAGATTGTAATCATGGGTGGGTCTGTGGAATATTGTGATATGTTTATTTGGTAGGCACTTTCTCTTAGCTAAAAGGTTGGTCCAACATATCGAGCTATATATGTATCATAAGTGTAAAAAAGCATGACAAATACCGCGTCAAACTTGATATGATTGCTAAGCTAGTTAGTGCGTTAGTTATGTTGCCATGATAAGTCCCGTGAGGCAGCTACACAACTTTGTAAAAGCAAGCATGAGTTGACATATGGTGTTAGAGCACTAGGTGTGATAGAAATACTAAAACTATTCATTTGAGTTTTACGAGGTGTCACGTCACAATTACATACCTCTTTTTACTACATTCTTATCATAAAAAACCATCACAACTTACTCATCTGGGTCCACCACTTTATATTTTAATTTTTTTATTCAAATTTTCAAATAAACTAAATTCATTTCATTAAAAATAAAAATACATTACAACATATTAAAACATACGAAACATAAAATAAATATACAAAAAACAAAAAACTATACGAAAAAAAACACGATATGAAAAAGATAAACACAAAAATCATACAACACCGTTAAACATTTCATTCATCCCATTTGTATTAACACAAACAAAAAAACAAACACATATCACCACACACACAACTGATTATAATTAATCAGTCAAAATCTTATCCACACACACAAACAAATCCGGATAAACCACACAGACAACATCACATACACAAAAATTCTCGATCTACAAAAGAAACTCACCAGATCCACAAAAATCTTAAACCATCTCTCGATCACAGATCTAAAAAGTCAAGAAAACTAACAAAAAAACTTTTGATATTAAAAAAGGGCCCCACTTGTCAGCAAATTTGTTTCTCCGTCTGCACGAGTAGCTTGGTTTCGGCGAGCTATGGCGAGTTTGGA
This sequence comes from Artemisia tridentata subsp. tridentata, assembly GCA_021014915.2. NCBI lineage: Eukaryota > Viridiplantae > Streptophyta > Magnoliopsida > Asterales > Asteraceae > Artemisia > Artemisia tridentata. Next base: position 168,711,604 of record CP139509.1, read on the forward strand.
TGGTGTCATGGCGAGGGGTGGCGAGCTGCCATGTCATCCTCGGCGAGACATGGCGAGCTCGACACCTAGTGCTCTTAGGATCTCTTAAAAAAGCTTCTAATTTATTTAACGTACAGTTAAAAAGTCTGCTAAGACTACCCGTATGGGTCACGTGTGTGAGGGTGAGTGAGAGCTTCGTGAGGTGAGTAAGCCCACTATTGGGTGTTTGTGTAAAGCGTGAGTGAGGCAAAAAAAGGTTCAACAAAATCTGATACGAATCGTAAAAACTTTCCCTACTACTATTTTATTTACATATAAATACATTTTAAACTTCAACATTTTTAAATACAACTTCTTCCAACTCCCAATTCTTCACACAAGTTCAAACTTAATCTCACACAACTCAAACAAAACTTATTATAGATATGAATTTCGAAGCAATGATGTTGCTTTCTCGTAATGTTTAATTTATGGTGTTTTTTATTTTTAATGTAATTTTTTAATTTATAAATAAAAGTTTGGTTTTTAATAAAATAAAAAAAATAGGTTGACCGGTGAGGGTGGTGTGACCAATGTGGGTGAAAAGGTAAGGGGAAGTGAGGGTAAAAAGATTGAGAAAGAAAGTTGAGGTAGCGCTGAACTAGAAAGTGAGTGCGGGTGTTTTCTGTGACTGATAAAGGTAATCTAAGAGAATGACACGTGACATCAATGTATATACAGAAAAAATCTTTAAAAATTTTGGATATCATTCACAACAAAAAGGAGAAAAAATCATTAAAACTCGTTAAAAAAAGTTTTAAATTCTCTTTTGTGGTGAAAAAAAATGTGTTTTGAGTTTTTATTCGTAGTCATTTGTTCATTATATTTTCCATCTGTTTATGCAAAAAACCAAGTTGAAGAAAAATACTTAATAGTTTTCATTCTCAAATTAAAACTTCATCTTTGTTGCCAAATTTTTAAATAATCTTTTGGGAACTTTTACTAAAAAAATAGAGTAAATTACAAAGATGGTCCCTGTGGTTTCCGTTGACTTTCATTCTTGGTCCTTGGACTTCTTTTTTTGCACTTACAGCCACCAACTCTGAAACCTTTAACACTCATAGTCCTTTGACTAAATGACATTAAATTTGACTGTTAAACACTCCTCACGTGACTTGCACATAAGGGTAGAAATGTCATTTAATCTATCATTATATAGTTTTGTGGTAAAAAATATTATTCCGTACAAACATATAGCTACACACCCATTTATTTTTCTCTCTATAGAAAATCCCTACCCCATTATCTTCTTCCCTACTCACTCCATCAATCCGCCTCCACCACCACCACTGTTCAACTCACTCCACCACCGCCGATCGACACATTCTATCTTTCACGGCGTCGGGTAACCGACTGTAGCGAGTTCAGTGGTGTCGGACTTTAATTCCATTACGATCTCGATTTAATTGAAAGACATGGAAATAAAAATACCCAATTTTTTCACCGATCAAAAACAAAACCATCAAAAAACCTGTTAAAAACACAAAACATCTCTCTCTCACACACACACACCACATTAAAAAAAAAAGTGTAATCGCCATTGATTATGTTGAGTTGTTACAGTTAGTTAGTTGTTGTACATGAATCAAGAAATTGTTACAAGTTGTTGCAGTTCATTAGTAGGGAGTCAAAGAAACGATAGCCGCCAAGTGTTTGATGAAATGACAATGTTAAAGGATGTCAAAAGTTCAGTTGGATGGTTGTATCTGGAGGACGATGAGGGTTGTTTGATGGTTAATGATAGTGCTAATGATGTGCTTTTGGGAAACAACGGTGGAGGAAGTGGTAGAACTAGTAAGGGTAAAATTGATGCACATAGGTGTTTGTCGAAATGACAATGAGTAGATTTCTCGAAAAATATGGTACGGTTGAAGAATATTATGATTCATTTAATTCACGTTGGTCTTCGATTATGAAAAAAGTGAATGAATGGTATATAGCTGATCTTTTTACTTGTGGGCTGCTTGTGGAAATCAAAGACAAGGTTAGATTTTTTAAACCCAAAAACCTTTCAGATGCATGTAGTTTGGCTCTTGGGATGGGCATGTTAGTGCAAATATTACGATATTTAAACTAAACGGTTTCTTCGGTTTTAATAATGACAAACATGTAACTTGTAATGCATAACGTAAAATGCGCAAGTTACTTGTAAACACAAATCATCAATGCATACTTACTCCAACATCTCTCGACGTCTCAAGTATGCTTCAACAGAGTCATATATTTCTATCTCGACGTAAATCACTCAAGGTATGAACAAACAAATTTAAAACTTGACGGATGATCAAAGAAATAAATTTTTTGTTCTAAACTTCACATTTTTATAAATGTGACAAAACATTTTTTTTCCAAAAATATATTTTACAAATTATTTTTGGATTATAAAGAAATGTTTTATTTGGGAAAATTATTTTAAAAATCACAACAGCTATTTTTCCCCTAAAACTGCTCCAAACACCCCCAAATAAACCTTCCCCACTAAAAACAAAAAGAGGAGCATTTTTGTCCCCGGCGGTACCACTAAATACCCGACGATACCGTTAAATTTAGTGGTACCGTCTGTCTGTAACGGCTAGTTTTTCTTTGCCTCTAAATAATTGACCATTTTACACTTCCAACTTGATTTTTCCAGTTAGTTTTCTCTGGTCTAATCCCTTTTTATTTAGATCACTTTCTTTGATCATTTAGAGAGTTTTAGTTTGTTTTAGAGTGATCCAATCATCCATTCAAGTGATCACCTTCATTCCTTTATTAGTGCAAGAGAAGAACACATCGTATCACAAAGATACAAAGTGTTACAGTGTTAGTGTAGTGCACTCGTAACATTCGTTACTTACTTGTTGTATCTTGATATACATCAAGTTGTCTATCATCTTGTTTAGTTAGTTCGTGTGGATCATTGTGATCTTGTAGAGATCGGAGAGATCTTGTGCAGCTAGTGTTGATAGTGAGTAGATCGGGTAGATCGTGAGTAGATCGGGTAGATCGAGTGTAGATCATGTGGATCTTGTAGCTTGTGTGATTTGTGAAGATCGGGTAGATCGTGAGTGAGATTGGTACTAGCTAGATTAGTACTCGACGTTTAGCTTAATGTCAGAAAATAAAGTAAGGGACGCGGTTTATGTGTTTAGGCCTCAAAACACATGGTTTGTTATGTTGGGCCATAAAACATAACGGGTTTGGTTGTACCTGAATAAGAACTTGACATCTAGCTTAGTGTCGGAAAATATTGTAATCGACGTTGTATGGTTTTCTCCGCCAAGAAGGGAACTTGTTGATTAGTGAAGTAACTCTCGAGTTGGGTACTCGAGGAGTGGAGTAGGGCGAAGAGGAGCTTCGTAACCGAACCACTATAAATCATCGTGCCCGGTTTGCGCTTTCCTTACTTATCTCTTTACTTTTTATCTTTGCATTTACCGTTTTATATTTGCATTGCTTTTATGTTTGTGTGGCTTATTGCTTATATTGTGTGGTAGTTATGTTGTGTCTATGTTTGTGTTATGATAATATGATTCACTTATGGAATTCCACTATCACTAGTTGTCACAAGACTTTTTGTTGACACTTCTCATATTACGTTAAACTTGATTGGTCATTTGATACAAAAGATTTAAGTTTTTAAATGGAAACGTATTCACCCCCTCTACGGTTTCCACAATTGGTACCAGAGCCACGTCGCTCAAAATTTTAAAACAAATGGTTTTCAAAATTGAGTACGATCCATGTATCAAATTACCCATAAAGGGGAATATAATATGAAAAGTATTTAGGTGCTTAATACTTACAAGTTTTGTTATTAAGTATACTTTGTCATACTAGCTTGAAAGTTTTCTTAAACAAATAAAAGAAAAGAGTTTGTAAGTGTCCGGTCATGTATTTTGAACGAGTCGTAAAGTGATGCGGTTTTGAAAGGATCGTTTGGGACAACTCTTTGTTTTATAGTAAATATATGTTTGTAAATGTTTTTGTTGGGTCCTTCAGTACCCAAGAGTCGTTAAAACAAGATTTGAATACAAATTAAGCTAAGTGTAAATGAAACCGAATATATTCCAAGTCACTGAGTGAACAGTCACTCAGTGAGTTACCTTCAAGATGCTCAGGACGAGTCTAAGAAGAAAGATTCACCACACAGTGAGGCGGTACTCACTGAAGTGTTACTTGAGACGAAGAAGAAGGTAATGGATCCGTGAGCTTTAGACAAGAGCTCACTGAACCCAGTCTCCTCAACAACAACAACTGAAGACTGAAGACAAATGCCTGAAGAACCTAAAGCCTAAATAAAAGGCGGGAAAAGAGGGAAGGTTTTAAGAAGATAAGAACAAGTCTTATCGGGGTCAGACAAACCATCCCTCAAGTGGCCAAAAGTCTAAGAAGTGTAAGGTCAGACACTCGAAGACTTATTGGCACAATCCTATTGGTTCTTGGAAATGACAACTACTGTTGTAGTTGTCAGACACGCTTCCTATTTGTTTATCTAGTTTTAATCTTCAGTACTCTTGATCTGTTTGCCTATAAATAGCAAACAGATAGAGAAAAGTGGGTAAGGTATTCTTGTGCAATTAAAGCTTAGACTTTCACAAATATCCCTTTTCTTCTACAAAGAGTAACGTATCCCTGAGATAGCTCAGTGGGTCGAATTGTTACCACTTAAGCATAGCTTGAGTTTAGATAGGAGACACCATACCTTGTCTATTCAATCCCAAGTGTTTGTTCCGCAAAACACTTGGGTAATAGATTCTTTGATTCATTTCTAATAAGAATTTAAACGTTGAAAATACTGTGTGTTTTTATATTAACGTTTCATTAACTGTTAGAAGTAATCATTACATTGTATTATTCATAAACACAAATAGATTAACTTTCTAGTTAACTCTAAGCGTGTTAAGGGAACAACAAGTGGTATCAGAGCCTCTGGTTTGTAAAATCTTTCAAAATTAACCAAGATTGCTCAAGGTTTTTAAAACCAAGATCCTACTATGACTGATGCAAATGTGCCCAGCTAGTCGACAAAAAGGGTGGAAGCTTTTCAGCTGTTGCCCCACGACTTGAAGCTGGTAAATTTAGCAAGTGGAAAAAGCGAATGCTTTGCTACTTGACTGTTATGGAACCATACTACATCACTTGTGTCAAAGATGGTCCTTATGTCCCAAAGACTGCTGAAGGGCTAAACAAGCCTGAGGCTCAATGGACCATTGATGAGTGGAGGGTGGTCAATCAAGACAAACACCTGAAAAGCATCATTATATCATGTCTTCCTGACGATATAATGGAATCAGTCATCAACTGTTCAACAGCCAAGCAAACTTGGGATGACTTGGTCAATAGCTTTGAGGGTCCCTCAGATACCAAGGAAAACAGGGTCATGGACCTGAAACTTGAGTATAATACTTTCAGGGCAAAAGACTCTGAAAGTCTCTCTCAGACTTATACCAGATACAAGACCTTGATAAACGAACTATCAAATGATGGTGTAGTTTTGTCTAAGCATGAGACAAATGTTGGCTTTGTCAACTGTCTCCCTGAGAAGTGGCTAAACTTCTCACAAGGCCTGAGGAATGCTAATCACATTCAGACCCTTGAGCTCCCTGAGATCCATGGGAAGTTTGTCTATGAAGACAACTTAATCTCAAGGAGATACCCTGACTCAAAAGCTCTTGATTCCAAAAAGGCCTTGAACTCCACACTCATATCAACTGATTTTTATACTGATGGTGTTGTGCAGCACTTTCAAGAGGATTCTGAGGATGAAATTGATGAAAGGACTAGTGATGAGTACCTAAAAGATTTAAACTTGGAATTCCAAGAGAGGGCACTCCTTGCTAGTTCAAAACGTTTCATCAAAAGAAACCAGTCCAACTTTTCAAAAGGAAAAGCAAATGAAACCACTGAATGCTTTAATTGTGGTAAAAAGGGTCATTTTGCTAGGGACTGTTATTCTAAAACCACCTCAGAACCCTCTTACAAATTTTCAGGAAATAGTTCCTCAGGAACTAGCAAGTTTCAACCTAGAATGTTTCAGTCGACTCAACAATTTCAAAACAAGGGTCAAAAAGACTTTGAAGCAAAATATAGGAAAGCCAAGGCTAAACTTGCAATTCCTGAAACTAATCCCTCTATGTCTTAGGCTGCTCAAACATCCAAACCTGTTCAGGCAAAGAACAAGGTTTTAGTAGCTGAAGCTTATGATTGGGATGAAGAAGAGGTATCCTCAGATGAGAAAATTAGAGTGAGTGCACTGATAGCACTCTCTGAAGGTGATCAAGTGGCTGTTGGGAAAAGCCATGCAAGGAATGGAGAGTGGGTAAACATCACCATGAAGAAGGTAAACACTTTACTTTCTATGGATGATGATTCTGATTGGCAGTCTTACATGAATTATATTTGTGTAGATCTTAAATTTGTAGAGGAACAAAGGCTTAACATGTTTTCAAAATATAACAACATAGTGTCAGAATTGAGTAAATGTAGAGATGAATTGCTTGTACTGAAGCAAGCCAAATTAGAAACAATTACTCTACAAATTCAGAACACTGAAATTTTGAAACAAAACCAAGCCCTACAAACTGAACTTAACAAAGAAAAAGCTGTCATCCAAGGCTGGACCAAAAAGAACCCCAAGGTCTTTGATACTGTGGGTTTAATCCCTAGGAAAACAATAGAAATTGACCATCACATGGTTAACCCCTATGTAAGTCCCAGTGAATTGACCTTTGTTCCAGCTGGCATATCATTTGAGCAAGAAATGCTTCCCAAGTCAAATGACTGGATTTTCAGGGACAACCCAGTCAGTAAGTTACCAAACTTTGAGACTGGAAAGATCTTGCTTCCTGAAAGTCAGGCTTTTAAAAATATGCTTGGACTTACTGAACAACTCAGTAAGCTTGAACTCACTGAACAACTCAGTAATACTGAGTCAGTGAATGAGTTTGAATCAGAATCATATCCACCACTCCCACCACTGAATACCCTTCAGGGTGCTGCACCCAACTTAGGCCTCCCACCAATGGTCTACTCTCAACACTCTCCAAAGGAGAGGTCAGTATTGGGAAAAACAATCCTGAAACGACCAACATTTGAAGTCTCAGTAAATACTGATGACTCATCTTCTTCAGTCCCTTCTGAAGTAATAACCCAAAGCCCTGACTCAAAATTTGATCAGTTGGCTGAAATGGTCAGGAAGCTGGGTGAGAAGATTGTATCTTCTGAGAAACCTTCTCAATCCAAGAAGGAACAAAAACCAGCTTCCTCAAAGACCAAACCCAAACCCTCAAAACCCATGAAAAGATGTGAACTGTGTAACTATACCAATCATATCACTGATGATTGCTATAGAATTATTTATTGCATGATTTGCAAAAAAGATGATCACAGGACCTCTGATTATAAAACACACTCAGTCACATCAAAGATGGCAAGCCTTAAAGCTCAGTCTTTAAACTACCCTTCTGATTCTAAACAGAAACAGAAACAAAAGGCAAAACCTTTTGCACCTTGCCCTTACTGTGGGTTCAATGATCACCATCCTAAGGACTGTCAAATTGACAATTGTTGTGAATATAGTGAAAGTTCCACTCATGACACCTCAGGAGGTGATAAGGCCATACAGGCCAGAAGAGGTATGACAAAGTCAGCCTCTCAGTCTACTGAGTCTACGTCTACAATCAAATGCATAATTTGTGGTAGCTCAGTCCACTCCACCACTGACCATAAATCAATTGTAAATATTAAAAAGACCCCCAAAGCTAAGCCCTCCAAATTGTGGAGTCCTAGAAAGAACTAACCCAGTTTACTATTTGTGCAGAAACATGCCAGGGATCCTGTTTGGCATCTAGATAGTGGATGTTCAAGGAGCATGACTGGTGTGAAGGAGTATCTGCACAAGTACGTTGGTGTATCAGGACCCAAAGTGATATTTGTTGATAACTCATCATGTCTCACTGAAGGTTATGGTTCAGTAAACTGCAATAGTGTAGTCTTTACTAGGATAGCTTATGTAAATGGTCTTAAATACAATTTGATCAGTGTCAGTCAACTATGTGATGCTAAATACATAGTTCAGTTTGATGATAAACAAGAAATCATCTTCAATGCTAATAAGGAAGTTGTCCTTATTGCACTAAGAAGACATGATGTTTATGTGTTGGACATGACCAGTCTGACTCAGAATGGAACTTGTCTCTTTGCCAAGGCCACTGATACTCTAAATTGGCTTTGGCATAAGAGACTCTCCCACTTGAATTTCAAAAACATAAACAACCTTGTTAAACAAAACAAGGTCCTTGGCTTACCATCTCTTGTGTTTTCAAAGGATAAACCATGCTCAGCTTGTGAAAAAGGTAAACATCACAGAGCATCTTTTAAAACCAAAACCAACTTTTCCATCAGGAACTGCCTACATCTTATCCATATGGATCTATTTGGACCAATAAGTCCTAGATCCATTAACCATGTGAAATATACTCTGGTCATTGTAGATGAATACTCAAGATACACTTGGGTATACTTCTTGATCAAAAAGAGTCAGGCAGCTGAAACTATAATGTCCTTTGTCAGGAACATTGAAAATCAAAATGACATCAAGGTCAAACAGATTAGGACTGACAATGGAACAGAGTTCAAAAATTATGAACTTGAATGTTTCTGTGATGAGAAAAGAATTTCCCAAAATTTTTCCTCACCATACACACCTGAACAAAATGGTGTGGCTGAAAGGAAAAATAGAACTCTCATTGAAGCAGCCAGAACAATGCTAAATGGATCAGTCCTTTCTAAACACTTTTAGACTGAAGCAGTAAAGACTTCCTGTTACACACAAAACAGATCCATCATTGTCAAGAGACATAGCAAAACTCCTTATGAGTTATTCAAGGGGAGGATCTCTGACATCAGCTACTTTCATGTCTTTGGGTGTCCTGTGTTTAATCACAAGGATCACTTAGGAAAATTTGATGCCAAAGCTGATGATGGATACTTCCTTGGATACTCCCTTGTCTCAAAGGCCTTCAGGGTGTTCAACACTAGGAGACAGCATACTGAGGAAACATTTCATGTTACCTTTGATGAGAGCACTGATGCTATCAGTGTCTCTAATAACTCAGTGGAAGAGATAGGTATTGATGAATCATCAAGATATCCTCCTGATGAACATCATCTTGAAAATGGTCCTTCCACTCAGTACCAAGCAAATGCTGACATCTCCTATTACATCATTCCCCATAACCTTCCTTACCCAACCATCACTGAGTTTGTTGAAGCACAAAGTACTGATGAAATCATTCAGTCAGTACAAAATACTCAGGAAACAAACAATCACAGTGATGAGTCAACTCACTCAGACACTCAAGATACTGAAGATCATCATGTGTCTGATCCTGATCCTACCCATCAGGCCTCTACAAGTTCTAATCAGTTTCAAAGACCTCAGGACAGTTGGACTAGGTCTCAGGATATAAAACTTGTCAATAAAATTGGTGACCCTACTGAAGGCATGCTCACAAATAGGGGGAGATTGTTGGGTCCTTCAGTACCCAAGAGTCGTTAAAACAAGATTTGAATACAAATTAAGCTAAGTGTAAATGAAACCGAAAACATTCCCAGTCACTGAGTGAACAGTCACTCAGTGAGTTACCTTCAAGATGCTCAGGACGAGTCTAAAAAGAAAGATTCACCACACAGTGAGGCGGTACTCACTGAAGTGTTACTTGAGATGAAGAAGAAGGTAATGGATCAGTGAGCTTTAGACAAGAGCTCACTGAACCCAGTCTCCTCAACAACAAACTGAAGACTGAAGACAAATGCCTGAAGAACCTAAAGCCTAAATAAAAGGCGGGAAAAGAAGGAAGGTTTTAAGAAGATAAGAACAAGTCTTATCGGGGTCAGACAAACCATCCCTCAAGTGGCCAAAAGTCTAAGAAGTGTAAGGTCAGACACTCGAAGACTTATTGGCACAATCCTATTGGTTCTTGGAAATGACAGCTACTGTTGTAGTTGTCATACACATTTCCTATTTGTTTATCTAGTTTTAATCTTCAGTACTCTTGATCTGTTTGCCTATAAATAGCAAACAGATAGAGAAAAGTGGGTAAGGTATTCTTGTGCAATTAAAGCTTAGACTTTCACAAATATCCCTTTTCTTCTACAAAGAGTAACGTATCCCTGAAATAGCTAAGTGGGTCGAATTGTTACCACTTAAGCATAGCTTGAGTTTAGATAGGAGACACCATACCTTGTCTATTCAATCCCAAGTGTTTGTTCCGCAAAACACTTGGGTAATAGATTCTTTGATTCATTTCTAATAAGAATTTAAACGTGAAAATACTGTGTGTTTTTATATTAACGTTTCATTAACTGTTAGAAATAATCATTACATTGTATTAGTCATAAACATAAATAGATTAACTTTCTAGTTAACTATAAGTGTGTTAAGGGAACAACAGTTTTTCTTAGTCCTAAACATGGAAATGTTACTTAACATATTCTACATGTTCGGTATCTAGTTTACGAAGTTTTACATCTCTTCGTAACGTCGAAACAAAAATTCAGTCTGAGACAAAACTGTAACAACAGTGGACGGTACTACTAAATATAGGACGGTACCGTTATATTTAACCATACCGTGGAGTATTTAAAGGTGCCGTGCATCTGTCTGTCTGTTTTCAGAATTGGGTTATTTTCATAAATTCGTATAAAATCAACCGTAAGTCCATAGGAGTTGTGCCATCTATCGTTTTAAATGTAATTGAGTCTATTTTCATTTAAAAAATATCTTTATGCATTGTTTCTAAGTGAAAATATATTAGAGTCCTTGATCTGTAACGAAAGATCCTTTTAATTATGCTGTTTGCGCAAATTTTTAGCCAAAATGAAAAAGAGCGTTTCAACTTTTGAACGTTGATGTATTTTCAAAGTAACTTGGTAAAAATCTTTAAAATGGGGAGGAAACAAATTCATTTGAAAGAAAATAAATAAAGTCAAGCTAGGTATACATTGTTATACTTAATACACAAAATGACGATAAGTATTTTTGTGTGTTACGCTAAATGGTTATTTGTTTTTCTTTGTGTCCTAGTACTGTTAGTTAATATTTTTGAGTGATTATAGTTATCTTTAGTTGAGCTAATTATATCTATAGTCACAAGCATTTTACATGCCTTCTTACTATGTGTTGATTATTAGTTTTCTGATTTATGCGTCAATAGGACTTAGACTAGACTTCTTGCACTAAGTTGCTTAATTGATTTTGCATTGCATATAGGCATAGACCAGTTTTCTTGCATATGCGTTTTCGACATCTTGCAAGTTTTAAGATGCTTTAGTAACCTTCTTAGGAATGGAAACTAAGTTGGTTGATCATGTGCGTCGAAAAATATTGTCTTACACAATTATTTTTCCAAATGTTTAAGTGTAAAAAATATATCACCACAAAATATTTAACACTTTCATTAAATCCGTAACATGATCTCTAAAACATTACATCCTTTTGTCTTGCTTGACCATGGGTTGTCTAAACAAGATAAAAGATTATATTAATACATTAGTATTTAAGTAAAAGAAAATGTATTAAACTTGCATTGATTAACACACACACAAAATGTTTTAAACATTTAGTATTTTACGTATGTTTTATAAAAATGGTTAAGATAATTATTTTTATACTCATGATATGTCAAAAACTAAGAATATTATTCTTAATAATATAAATAGTTTCTTTTTGGCAAATAAAAATAAATAACAATCTCGAAGTAGTAAGTTAATATGTCATTAACCTCACACATACAACTAATATTAGAATAAATGGAACACATTCCTTAAATTTTTATTTTCTTTTTAAAATGAGTGATCGTGAGGGTCAAGAAAGATTTCGAGTACATATCAATTCATTATTCAAATTATGATTGATAACATCATCAAATCTAATTGACAAGTTTTCGAGTATGGACATGAAATTAGAGTCATTATTTGTCTAGCTTCAAGATAACATCAAAATATAACGAAATATATTATCTTGAATCTACATACTCAATCACACTCGGTTGTTATGAAAATAATGACGTCCTCTCAAGACGAAAATAATATGCATCGGATCATAACTCACACTTGTGTTAAAGATGCCATATTGAGTCTTCTTGTCCAATGATTGTGTTCCAAACATTAAACTAATATGTTTAAAAAGATGCATAAAATACACAACTAAGTAGGATTGACAACTTGAATGTTTCATCCGAAATATTCAAGTAATTTACTTTGCAATGCAATTAGTAAATGTGTCATTTCCGAAAAACCAAACACGAGCAAACAAACAACATATGTAAACTTTGCTCATGAACGACTCAACACTCAAAATCACATGTCTAGTAAAAGTGTCACACATAATATGTTATTAACTATTATGTACGTCATCAATCTTCAAGAATATCACATGTATTTCTCTTATCAAAAAGATTGACAAAAGATAACTTATGTCATATGTGTAACACCCCCAAAATCTGGCTTGGCGGAAACACTCAGGTCATGGGGTGCTACTAAATTGGAAATCATAACCCTGGATAAAAGAACAAAATACATACTCCGTTAAAACACTTTCAATAGATTAAATCAAAATTTCATTTGAGTTTTTAATTTATCAAGTAAGCCCAAGAGTTTAGTGGTCTCTCAAAAACAAGTCTTGGAAATGAGTGAAAACACTTTGGTAATTAGTTTAAGTCCATCGCCTTGCCGTGCCTTGCCAAAAATGAGTTGCCTAAACACCTGAAAAAAACATGCTAAAAGTCAGCAAAAAGCTGGTGAGTTCATAGGTTTAATTTAAAGCAGTAAACAATAAGTTTGGACCAATAGTTTTGTTTATGAACATTATGATGTATATAATGTCACATAAAAATAGTCTATTACGCTAGCACTAAGTTCATGCAACCGAAGCTATAACAGTTTGCATGCTCTAGAAGCATGTTAAATAATGAGGTCCGGCAAGTGTTTATCCCAGACACTTGTATTTCGACATGGTATACGTTCGTTTGCCTATCCGGTCAAACCAAACGGGGACGTTACTCCCAATAGATCTATTTATAACATTCGCGCTTCCTAACGGGAATTAACGGTTCATGAGTTTGGGCAATAGGGGACATAACAGGGCTTAGGCTAACCTACGTAATAGTTTGATAAAAACAATAATGATTATCCATAAAATAGTTTTGTATGTTTCTCACCCCAATTATAAAACAAGTATAGATAGAGTGGGGCTATAAACTCACCTTAATAGGGTAAACAATGGATGTAGTGAACCAAAGGGTATACGAAACCAACACGCGACCTAGATTATTGAGGTATGTTTTAGTTCACAGTCTAAATTAAGTTTCTACGAAAATTTAACTCAAAATTTTTAAAGTGTTTATGTTGTTGTTGCTTGTGTGGCAGCAATTAAGTTTAAAAGTAGTTTTCTAGTGATTTGTGGGTATTGGCTCTTAGAAGTGCTTAAGTGTATGACAATAAGGACATCGAAGACGAATAAAATTTTGATTGACAATAACCGAAAGATGATGAATGAAAAGTGATTATGAACGATACTAGACGTTGTCGAGATATGGAATGTTATTGTTAAGGGTGAGTAAAATTTTTGCTATAAGACATATAAATAGTTATATATGGTTTGAAATGTAGGAAAATTATGTGTAAGTGATGATTTTCGTTTAAATAATTTGTGAGTTCGAAAACTAACGTATAACGGTTGTACATAAAATGTTTGTTTGTCCCGTTTTAATATAACAAGCACATTTATTTAATAGAATAGAAGTCGGGCATGACCCATATATATGTGTTGATTTCTTTGTTGATCACAATTATACATCTTTAAGAAATAGTCGTTCTGAAATCGTTATATGAACTTAAGTATATTTTCTAAAACTCCGTTTTATGTGTTCACAATTTGATAAACCATTTAAGTAAGTTGATAGTTCACTAGTTTAATTTGAACGAAAGTTTTTATGTAGCAAATGTGTAAGTGTTTATAATAACGGGTGTATATACATATATATATACACATACATACATATATATATATATATATATATATATATATATATATATATATATATATATTATATATATATATATATAATATATATATATATATATATATATATATATATATATATATATATATATATGGTTTGTGTCGAGATTTAATGTTGTCAAAAATTGTTGTGAGTTTATGACGAGATTTCGTGAAGAGAAATAAACCGAGATCGAGTTGTGAAATAATTTGTTTACGAGATCATGACAATACATATTTTAAACAACGGCCACAATATAAACTTTTACTTTGTCGATAAGATATATGTATGTACACGAATAACATATACATGTCCCTATCTCCTTGTTGGCTGCGGCCCAACTTAAGTCAAAGGAGGGGGAGATCCGATTGGCTGTCCTAAATAACAAAACATCCCACTTGGGCTTGGTGGGCTTTGATGTCAAGAGACACAACATTTCGAATGGGCTGGATAGAGTTGAGTGGGCTGGAGTTAATTTTATACGAGCATACACACAAGTATAATGGAACTTGTGTGTTTGCCTGAAACGCAAAACAGGCCCTTGTCGCCAACAAATCTTTAATGCCAAAAGTCCAGTCGATATCGAGTACCACTCGGCAATCCGACTTAATGACCACAAGCTTTGTGCGAGGTGAGGGAGTTGGGTTCGACACCATGGTTTCACCATGTACGACGTGACTATAACCAAGTCTTGATTTCGAGACCTTGGTGTTAGGATAAGTAGGACAATAGCTCAATACCCTCTTTGGGTTTCGACCACAAGGCTGGATAACCAAAACACACTCTATTGGTGTTCTTGTGGGGGCGTAAACTCGACAACCCATTGTGGGTTTGAGTTCAACTCGAACCAAACAACACCCCTTCGGGGTTTCTTGTGGGATTCAAACACAAAACAGCCCTACATGGGTTGTTTCTTGAGCCAAAGAGATTTGACCAAACATACTCAACGCAAATGCGAGCACAAAATGTAAGAACAAGCATAACACCAATACGACACCCCTTGTTGTTTCTTTCGCTAACCGAGACAACAAAACAACTAATCACCCTATATGGATTTAATCTAACTCGCACAATGCCACACGATGAGGATCCTTACCTAGGCTTAGGGTTGGCAATCGAGTCGTGTTCGTGTTAACCTATTCGGGTTCGCGTGTTGGCGGGTTAGTATAACCTCTACCCAAACACGACCCATTTATTAATCGTGTCAAGAAACTCAACCCTAACCCGCACCTGCATAACACGTGTAACCCATTTTTGACCCGTTTAACCTATTTAAATAAATAGGTCAAGTAGTGAATAAGGTTGGTGATATGTTGATTTAACTAGTTTAAATGCCAAAATGATATAAGAATTTAAAATATGATAAAAATAACAGACAAATAACTATATGACAATTTTCTCAGTTATAAGCGTCAATTTCTATGATATATGAGGTATAATCGTAATTCAATCATATTAACTACATAACATAATACATTTAATCCACATCCAACATAAAAAGGCATGTTATATATTTTATTTTTAGAGTCTTATATACTTAAACGGGTTCACGGGTTGACCTGTTTAATATTTACTCAACCCAAACATGACCCATTTATTAAACGGGTTAGACGGGTTGACCTGTTTTTGACCCAAACCTGTTTATCCTCAACCCAAACCTGTTTAACTTCGTGTCGGGTTCGTTTCGTTTATAGTGTCGTGTCGACAATTGCCACCTCTGCCTAGGCTGCTGGATGAGGGGGGTTTGGGGGTGGTTTTGCTCGACTGAAAACAACATCGATATGGCTCAAACTGAAGCACATACACCCTATATGGGTGCCTGCTTATCGCGACTTAACGCAAGACTAACACCCCTTGTGGGTGTGGTTGCGAACCATAGACCAAAACAGACCCTTGTGGTTTGACCCACAGTGGGTTTCATCCCAACAACAAGACTACAATTTTATAACCAAAAATGGGTTTTTTATCCCGTCTCTGCTCTTTTAGGATTCGAACACGGGACTAGAGTGAGGCAAAGTGAAACCGTTCTTAATACAAATAAAAAATCTACACCATAAGCATTTTCCAAATGCAACTCGATTAAATAAAACTCAACCACTGTGGTTCGCCCACAATGGCTTTTTGACTCACACAGAAACTAAACGCAACCAATGTTTCATCATCCTATTAGTGACTAATCGAATGAGCCGAAATCAAAAGTCATAGCAACTAACGAAATGAGCAATACCAAACGGATTAAGCCAACTGATGAGCTATAAATTAACCACTTCCATTTTTTTACGAGCCAATATTTAGGTTTTTATTTAGTTCCCACAAGTCACAATAACAACAACAACATAACATGTCATATACAGGTTCCAAATCGACACATTGAGACCACGACTATAAAATTAACATGACCCAATTCCATACATTCGAATAATAATTAATTGACTGAAAATATTTAAGATGGAAAAGAGATTAATTCCTTACAATAACAACGGGTAATCAAGAAAGACCAAGAATCCTAACTCCGTTTCTTGCAAGCCAACTCAAACCCGAACCAAGCAAGTAACCACCACAACTTCCCTTTGAGTATCAATGAAGTGTTGAGATGTGGTCTTGCTTGTGGGTCAGTTTGTGAATTAAAAGAAGGAAAAATAAGCGAATTTGACTCTTCCTTTCTTGGCTTCGATCCTTGAGTTGACCAAATTGAGCATTACTCGTTATCCCTTTGGTACCTCCAAGGCTTCCCATGAGTTCCTTTGGGGAAGAGGGAAAGGAGAAAATTATTTAAGCTTTGCCCGTGTTTGACCTTGAAAGGGATTAAGCAGATGATGGTGATAGATCGATTTGATCTTCTGGGTATGTGGGAACGCAGACAAAAGGGGAAGAAGATAAAAGAAGACTTGGGAAAGCGTTTGAGTGGGTGATATAGGGGAAAGATAAGAAAAATAATTATTGTTAGGGTTTGTTTTAATAACAGTGTGTGTAGAGTATACCTCGTGTCCCGCTGAGCTGAGGTGAAATCAAGTTTTCCCGGATTCAATATAAATGTGGAAAATAAATATCGGATGCGTTTTTATAAAACTGGCATAAAAATAGACTTTGTTGACTCAAAAATAAATCCTGAAATCATTTCGTCATTGATGTGGTGTCGGTACGTGTGTGGTTTCGTTTTTCAGTAAAAGTGAGATGACCTCTCGTTTATATTACGTTATAGTCTGTAAATGTGAGAATGGGGAAAATTTACTGTTTCTGGTGAGATTGAATAGTTTTGGTGAGTTACTGTGTGTTACAACGTGCGGGTTTGTTTTCCCGAAATAGTTATGTAGGCTCATTTATGCCTAATTTTATCAGTCCGGTAATAATAAATTAACATTTACTATTTAAATATTTGTGGAAAATTACCGTTTGTCATATCCTCCCCGCTTTAGAAGGAAAACCGTCCTCGGTTTTCACTTAGAGTTACCTGATGGAGTTGGGAAAATTTGTGGGTATTAACGCTTGATTTTGTTTTCACATTCCTACGTAAATTCAAGACCTTTTTGAGAGATAGTTGTACCTTGACAGTCAAGATGTGAATTGTAAATTTTGAAGCACCAAATTCTTGAGGTGACTATTCCAATCATGGCATGATCCACCCTGAATTAAACATAGGTGATCAGGCTATGCTTAATTGAGGACTGATGATGCTATTCTTGGTTTAGTCAAATGGTGTCGGGTTTTAAATAGTATTAGTCATATCGTCTATAAGTTTGAAATCACAACAGATTTTGAAGGTGCACCACCTCACATATGATGATAGCATAATAGTTGGCGAAAGATTTCAAATGTGGTTGATACAATAGAGTATGTAACGGAAAGAAGTTGTCATAACATCTTGATATAAAAGATAAGGAATTCATCACATGAAAATCCATACAAAGTAACAATACAAAATATATTTAAGAAAGTACAAATACTCGAGGAAATACGATCCAAGAGGGTCTAGATGTAAATCTTATCATGAGAAGAAAGGATTCCAAGCATCATCATTACCCGCCATGCCATTAAGGTCCTGGAAAACCCCTTCATTTTTACTTCTCAGTTCTGGGCATTTACTCCTGTAGTGTCCAATTACTCCACACTCAAAGCACGTGACAGTGATCTTCGGGTCAATCACGAAAGTAGGAGCTTCGCAATCCTTAGCTTGGTGACCGATTCTCTTGCAGTTCCCACGCCGAATGGGGCAAGGTCCACAGTGATGAGACGGTCACATGTTGCACTTGGGTAACATTCCAGCATACCCTATCTTTGTACTGGTGCATGTAGCATAGACTTTGGTCACTTCTTGTCGCTTGTTCGGATTAGTATTATTACGGTTTTTGAAGTGCTCTTCCCACTTGCTCTTGTTATCAGCCACCTTCTCAGCGGTAGTCCCGACTACTGGATCCATCGGCTTGTTTGCCGCATCCATAGGCTTCTGGAGATCAGGGGCCTTGGAGGTAATGTCATTATCCTTAATGTATGGGGGTAATCCTCCAAGGTATCTCTCCCGTGGGCGAGCGTCCGTCTGGACCATCTTAGGGCCTACCAGTGTCATCCCTTGAGAGTGCTGGTTGTAAAGGCAATACTTTTTGAACATCATCTCCTTAAAAGGTTCCCATGGCATTGCGTACGTAGCATCAATGGCTGCAGACTTCAAATAGTCATTCCATCAGGTTAGTGCAGCATCCGTGAAGGTGAGTGATGCATACTTAACCCTGTCTTCCTCCGCACAACCACATATTTGAAACACAGCCTCCAGCCTTTTAATCCATCTGATCAAGGCAGTAGTTCCCTCGGTTCCCTTAAGACCTCCAGTCATGGTCTTTCAGAATTCCTGGTAGGTGTAATTGCGGTTGTTATTGTCCTTAGGTTTTGAGCTCCCGATATCAGCTCTCGAGTTGTTGACTTCCGCTGTAGCTAGTGCTGCTGCCACACAGTTATTAACTAACTGATCTAGCATGGCTTGATTTATGATAAGCAGATTTGCTTCATTCCTAGTTGGGAGAGTGGTAGCAACAGGTTGACCATGAGTGGCCTTGGATGTCCTTCCTGTGAGAGTCATTTATCTACACCATAAAAGATGATGATAAATGAGATTTCAAATAGATGAATGATGTCACACGAGTTTTATGATTGATAAAACACATTTTGAAAGAGCAGTTCTTAAAGGAAGATTATCGAAGGAGGATGTGTAGTTGGGTATGTACACTTACATATGTTTCAAGTGTCCAACGACATATCCTAGTTGTCTAGACTGGGTAGAGCTTGATGTTTAACATCAGGCGAAACTTATAGATTTAAGTATTCGATTTACTTCAAGTCTTGCTTAAGAGGTGTCCTGACCTAAATTGTTGGGTCTATAGTTTGAAATTGTTGGGTTTTGAGATGCTGCTACTCAGAATAGATAAAACTGCTCTAAAAGATTCAATGGAAAATTGTCTAAGTATAATACTACTACTGGTGAGAATGATACTACTGTTAGTGTATTCATACTACTGCTGGAGTTGCTGATAAAGATCAAGAGAATACACCAAGTAGATACTACTGCTAGGTTTAATGATTCTACTGCTAGAGTTAGTTTCTACTGTTTATGTGATAAATTTGTATAGTCGGTTAGATAAGTTTAGAAAAGATTCTAATAGATTTATCTTGTATAGAAAGATATTGTAAACCGACTAGGACTCCTTAGTCTATAAAAGGAGGTTCTAGGGTTAGAGTTTAGTACGTATCATTGTTAAAGTCGCTTCACTTCAAGGTTTTGTAAACCCTAATACTTTTGAGTATTCGTATATTAATATATTGAAGTGTTTGTTGAGAATTCTACTGTTCTATTCATTATTCTTCTTAAGATTAAACATAAGATTCTGCATTGTGTTTAATATTGTTTCAAGACAGTTTCTATACTTGTTGTTTTAGATTCATATCTAAGATAACTAATAAGATCAATTGCTCAACTGGGATCAACAAGTGGTATCAGAGCTTGTGATCTAGAAACTGATATCAAGAAGAATCTGTGTTAACTTTGATATGTTCTGCTTAACATCTACTGAAGACATGGAATCCGAATCAACACACATGGTGACTGCATGAAAAGTGCCCATGCTCCAGCCTGGAGAGTATGAGCTTTGGAAGATGAGAATACAACAATAAATCAAGATGATTGACTACTCAATGTGGGAAGTCATTCTGAATGGTGACACTTTACCAGCAAAAGCTGCTGATGGGACACTTTTACCCATTAAATCTGCTGATGACAAGGCTCAAAGAAGGTTGGAGATCAAGATTCATAGTATTCTCATGATGGGAATACCTAATGAGTATCAGTTGAGCTTTAGTCATATTCAGGATGCTAAGTCTTTAATGGAAGAAATTGAGCTAAGATTTGGTGGGAATGAGGCTACCAAGAAGTCAAGGAAAAATCTTCTGAAGCATCAATTTGAGACCTTTGTTGCCTCAAGTTCTGAAAATATTGATGCTACATATGACAGACTTCAGAAGCTTGTAAGTCAATTAGCACTTATGAAGGTTACAGTTTCTCAAGAAGATATCAATCTTAAGTTTCTGAGAAGCTTGTACAGTGGTTTGGAGAAACAAAGATGACTTTGAAAAGATGAGTTTAGATGATTTATACAACAACTTGAAAGTTTATGAATCTGAAGTGAAAGAGTCATCTAGTTCATCCTCTGGTGGACAAAACCTAGCTTTTATGTCCTCCAACAACAACAGTTCTGGCAACACTCAGGAAACTCATTCTACTGCTACTTATGGAGTTTCTACTGCTAGCACTAATGTTTCTACTGTTGGCTCAACAAACAGAGATAACATTAGTGATGCTGCTATTTGTACTTACTTGGCTAATCCGACCACCAGTACTCCAGTTATGCATCAGGATTTGGAACAAATTGATCCTGATGATCTTGAAGAAATTGATTTGAAGTGGCAAATGGCTATGCTGACAATGAGAGCCAGAAGGTTTTTAAAGAAGACAGGAAGGGAGCTCAAATTTAAAGGACAAAACAACATAGGATTTGATAAGTCCAAGATTGAGTGCTACAACTGTCAAAGAAAAGGTCACTTTGCAAGGGAATGTTGGGCACCTAAGAAGAATGGAGAAAGTTCAAGGAAGGCTACTACTGAAGATACCAAGACTACTACAGCTTTGGTGTCCTGTGATGGTTTAGGAGACTATGATTGGAGTGATCAAGTTGAAGAAGGACCCAATTTTGCTCTTATGGCTTATGCTTCTTCATCATCTGGTTCTGACTCTGAGGTATCTAATGACTCTAGTTGTTCATTTAAATCTTGCTTAGATACTGTTGAAGAGCTTAAGTTTAGGAATGAAAGTCTTAGAGTTGAAATTGAGAAACTTAAACTAGATAACTTAGGTTATAAAGTTGGGTTAAAATCTGTAGAACAAAGGATTGAATTTCTTAAACAGAATGAGGTAGAGTATGTTGATAGAATTCATATTCTAGAAGGTAAGCTTCTTATGAAAGAGAGTGAGATAAATGTACTTAATAAAAAGATAGAAGAGGCTGATCAAGAAAAGGATGTTGCTTTGAGTGAAAAAGAAAAACATGTAGTTAGAGTTGAGAAACAGCAATTTGCATCTGATCTTGTGCATAAGTCTATTGAGAGTCAGTTAATGAGGAAAGGAAGTGGCATAGGCTATAATGATGTACCTCCTCCAGTTAAGAGTACCTTTGCACCTCCTAAGAAAGAATTGTCTTTTATAAGTGAAGTTGATAGCAAACCTGTAGGTGAATCTAGTGAGGCTAATAAAGAAACACCTAAGGTAGAAAAGATGTTTTCTGATGCTCCAATTATTGAAGATTGGATGTCAGATAGTGATGCGGAACAGGTTGAGTCAACACCAATTGATAAAAAGGAAGAAATTCCTAAAACAGTTGAAACAAAGGTTAAACAGGTTAAGTTTGTGAAGCATGTGTTTGGTGACAAGATCTCTAGGAAAATAGTTGAATATAATGAGGAACCTAGAGAACAACCTAGAAAGTTTAATAACAGGCATAGAGGAAATCAAAGAAACTGGAACAACCTAATTTCTCATAAGTTAGGTAGTGATTTTCAGTTACTTAAAAAGGCTTGTTATCAATGTGGTAGTTTTGAGCATTTACAGGAAGATTGTTATTACTACCAAAAACCAGTTTGGAACCAAAATAGAAGGGTGAACCACAAAAACTTTTCTAAAAAGACTCACCCTCATGCTAACAAAAACATGATTCCAAGGGCAGTATTTATGAGATCTGGTGTAACTAGGTCAATTACTACTGCTCCACCACAAAGGCCTTTTCAAAATAATAAAGATGTTTCTACTGCTAAGGCAAAAGCAGTTTCTACTGCTGAGCCAAAAGTGATCACTGACACTGTTTTAGGCAACCATTTTTATGCTGTAAAGGCCTCAGCTTGCTGGGTCTGGAAACCAAAAATAAAGGTTTTAGATCATGTTCTCAGACACAGCAGTACATCAATGGATTTAAAGAGATTTGACTATGTTGATGCACAAGGCAGATCCAAGTCAGTAATGGCTTGGGTCCCCAAGAGAAACTAATTCTCTTACTTTGTGTGCAGGGCAATCTACAAGAGGAGTTAAAGAAAAAGTGCATAATTGACAGTGGATGCTCTGGACACATGACATGAGACATGTCCAACCGTGAAGATTTTGAAGCTATGGATGGTAGATATGTTGCCTTTGGGAATGATCCTAAAGGAGGTAAAATCATTGGTAAAGGTACAATAAGAACAGGAAACCTTGATTTTGAAAAAGTGTACTTTGTAAAAGGGCTAAAGTTCAACCTCTTTAGTGTCTCACAAATGTGTGACAAAAAGAATTTTGTTCTTTTTACTGACACTGAGTGTCTTGTCTTATCTCCTGATTTTAAGTTGCCTGATGATAAATTTGTGCTACTTAGAGTCCCTAGAACAGACAACATATACAGTGTTGACATAAAGAACTTAGTTCCCAAAAGAGCTTTAACTTGCCTATTTGCAAAGGCCACAAGTGATGAATCCAAACTTTGGCATAGAAGACTTGGCCATTTAAACTTCAAAACTATTAATAAATTGGTTAAGGGAAACCTTGTAAGAGGTTTACCTTCAAAAGTTTTTAAAAATCCTGAAACCTGTGTTGCTTGTCAAATGGGAAAACAACACATAGCTTCTTGTAAGTCCAAAGCTGTGAACTCTATTTCTGAGCCATTATGTATGTTGCATATGGATTTGTTTGGGCCAACATATGTGAAAATTTTGAATAAGAAGATGTACTGCCTAGTTGTCATAGATGACTATAGTAGATTCACTTGAGTTTTCTTTTTAGCCACTAAGGATGAGACTTCTAGCATTCTTAAGGCGTTTATAACAAGAGTTGAAAACCTAGTAAATCACAAAGTTAAGGTAATAAGATGTGACAATGGAACTGAGTTTAAGAATAGTGTTATGAACCAGTTTTGTGTGGAAAAAGATATTTTAAGACAGTTTAGTGTAGCTAGAACTCCTCAACAAAATGATGTTGCTGAGAGGAGGAATAGGACACTCATTGAGGCTGCAAGGACTATGTTGTCTGAATCAAAATTACCTACTACTTTTTGGGCTGAAGCAGTTAACACTGCTTGTTTTGTGCAAAATAGGAGTAAATTAGTTAAGCCTCATAACAAGACCCCTTATGAGCTGTTACATGGTAGGAAACCTATGATAGATTTCTTAAAACCATTTGGGTGTCTTGTTACTATCTTAAATACCATTGATTACCTAGGCAAGTTTGATGAGAAGGCTGATGAAGGATTCTTTATTGGATACTCTACCAATAGTAAAGCTTTTAGGGTATTCAATAAAAGAACTAGGCATGTGGAGGAAAACTTGCATGTTAGGTTTAGTGAAACCACACCTAATGTTGCAGGAAGTGGACCTGACTGGCTGTTTGATATTGATTCTCAAACCAAAAGCATGAATTATGAGCCAGTGATTGCAGGTACAACTAATAATTCTGCAGGTACATAAGCTGATTGTAACGCAGGTACACAAGCTAAGGTGAATGAATCTGCAAAGGAGTTTATTTTGATTGAAAAATGGAAACTTGATCCAACTTTCACAGCCAAAGAGAAAGAGAGAAAGAGTTCACAAGATGATGCTGTTCATGAAGTACCAAAAGGAGATACAGAAGGTGAGGATACACCTTCTGATGCTCGAAAAGTGGTTAATGAAGGACCACAAATTGTTGATGAAGTGCAGAATAATGAATCTGCAAATGGTAAAAACAGAGGAAATAACACAAGCAGTAGTATCTATGATTCTACTGCTAAGCCAAAAGTTTCTACTGCTCAGCCTAGTGTTTCTACTGCTGCACCAAAAGTTCCTACTGTTGACAAAGATGGAAGATCTTCTGCTGATGATGATTATTCTGATGATCCTAATATACCTGGTTTGGTCAATATCTATGAAGATACTGATGATGAAGCTTTGGATGGGTTTGGTGCAGAGGATGACTTAACCAATATGGAGAATGCAATACCTGTCAGTCCTATTCCAACCACCAGAGTTGACAAAAATCATCCAAAAGAGCAGATCATAGGAGATGTTGAATCTGCTGTTCAAACAAGAAGTAAAACAAAAGGATTAAGAGATTTGTTTAATCAAGGTTTATTTGCTCAATCTCTTCATCAAAGAAACAGCCACAAAGACCTTCAGAATTGCATGTTTGCTTGTTTTCTGTCACAAGTGGAACCCAAGAATGCTTATAAAGCATTACAAGATGAAAGTTGGGTGGAAGCTATGCAAGAAGAGTTGTTGCAGTTTAAGCTTCATGAAGTTTGGACCTTGGTTGATTTGCCTAATGGGAAAAAGGCAATTGGTATCTAGTGGGTTTTTAGATGCAAAAGAGATGAAAGAGGCATTGTGATCAGGAACAAAGCAAGATTAGTGGCTCAAGGATACACTCAAGAAGAAGGAATTGATTATGATGAAGTGTTTGCACCAGTTGCAAGGATAGAAGCTATCAGATTATTCTTGGCTTATGCTTCATATAAGAACTTCACAGTGTATCAAATGGATGTAAAGAGTGCTTTCTTATATGGGAAAATCGATGAAGAATTCTATGTCTCACAACCACCTGGTTTTGAAGATCCTGATTATCTTGATAGAGTTTACAAGGTGGAGAAAGCATTGTATGGTTTACATCAAGCTCCTAGAGCTTGGTATGACACCTTATCAAAGTACTTGTTGAACAATGGCTTCAGTAGAGGAAGAATTGACAAGATTTTGTTTATCAAAAGAGACAAAAAGGATATCTTATTGGTTCAAGTGTATGTTGATGATATCATTTTTGGGTCAACCAACAAGGTGTTATGTGATGATTTTGAGAAGCTAATGCATAACAGGTTTCAAATGAGTTCTATGGGTGAACTCACATTCTTTTTAGGGCTTCAAGTCAAACAAAAGGATGATGGCATATTTATCAGTCAAGATAAGTATGTGATTGATATCTTGAAGAAGTTTGGATTTTCTGATGTGAAGCCTGCAAAGACCACCATGGAGTCCAACAAGCCTCTAGTCAAGGATGAAGATGGAGAAGAAGTTGATATGCATCTATACAGATCAATGATTGGTTCATTGATGTATCTTACAGCTTCCAGGCCAGATATTATGTTTGCTGTGTATGCCTGTGCCAGATTTCAAGTTTCCCCTAAAGTGTCTCACTTGAATGCTGTAAAGAGAATTTTTAGGTACTTAAGGAGTCAACCTAGGTTGGGCCTTTGGTATCCAAAAGATTCACCTTTTGATCTGGTGGCATACTCAGATAGTGATTATGCTGGAGCATGTTTAGACAGGAAATCAACTACTGGAGGATGTCAATTTCTTAGACATAGATTAATTTCATGGCAATGCAAGAAACAAACTGTGGTGGCAAATTTACAACTGGAGCTGAGTATGTAGCTGCTTCAAGTTGCTGTGGTCAAGTGCTTTGGATTCAGAATCAATTACTGGACTATGGGTATAATTTTATGCACACCAAAATTTATATTAATAATAACAGTACAATGTGCATTATAAAAATCCTGTTTTTCATTCTAAAACAAAACATATTGAGATAAGACATCATTTTATAAGAGATTGTTTTGAGAAAAAGTTAATTCAAATTGTTAAAATCCATACTGACAATAATGTTGCAGATTTGCTCACAAAAGGTTTTGATGTGGTTAGATTTCAATTCTTAATTGCTAGTATTGGAATGATAAATCTTTGAAAATTCTTATCACTTTGTGTTTTTGTAATGATTTGTAAGGATTTGTACTGCTATTAGTCAATAAGTTGTTTCTGCTGTTGCTAGTTCTGCTGTTAGTTATATTTAGTTCTGCTGCTTGTTGCTTATACAACTGCTAAGTATAACTATGGATTGTAATTATTGTGGCATGTTCTTTCTTGTGTTTTTGTGGTTTTGGACTAATCTGTTGTAGGAAAAGTCAAAGGGGAATGCTTGTCTGATGAGAAAAAGGTGTTTAGAAAGTTTAGTAGACATTCTAATGCTAGTTACAAAGTTTCTGCTGTTAGGCAAAACATTCTACTGCTGGGGTTCTACTGCTCGTTTTCTAAGTACAGGGGTGGATTCTATTGTTTGGTTTGTAAGTGCAGGGACGGTTATGTAATTTCTTATCCGAAAGGATTAAAAACCCCCAAATCGCTTGAATTAGGGTTTAAAAATCTAATTGGATCTCATAATCAGTTTTCCGCGCTCATAAATCATACTAATTCAAAACCCTAACACACTTTTTAACCTCTAATTTTAAAACCCCCAAATCATAACCGCATTCACAATGTCGACAAGAGTCTTTTTAGACAGTCACAATCAAGTCGCTTTTCTTCAAAAGCCTAAAGAAGCTGATGGATTTGCTGAGGTAATTGACTTTCTTAATTCTACTCACATTAGGTATGCATTAATAGCAAACCCTACTATATTTGTTTCCCACATTGATCAGTTTTGGTCTACTGTTAAGACCAGAACTACAAATGGGGAAGAACAGTTAAAGGCTAAGGTAGATGGCCACAAGATACTTATTTCTGAATCATCTGTGAGAGAAGCTCTTCACTTTGCACATGATGAGGAAATTTTATGCCTTGAAAATTCTATCATTTTTGAGGACCTTAAAAACATGGGGTATGAGAAGAAAGTTGAAGGTTTAAAGTTTTATAAAGGTCTTCTCTGTCCTTAATGGAAGTTTTTGATTCATACCATCCTACATTGTTTAAGTCCAAAAACTTCAGGTTGGAATGAATTCAGTACAACTCAGGCTTCTGCTATGATTTGTCTGGCTAAAAGACAACCTTTTAATTTTTTAAATGTGATAATGGATGGTTTGAAAAAGAATGTAACAGGAAAGTATTACATTTATCCAAGGTTTTTGCAACTTATTATGAACCAACAACTTTCAAATCCTAGGGTTCATAAAAGAGAATTTGTTTGCCCTAAACTTCAACTGAAATTATTTTCATACTTGAAAAAGAATGGCAAAGATTTTTCTGGGATAGTGACACCATTATTTCTATATATGTTGTCATTGGCTCAAAATCAGGGTGAAGGAGCAGAAACCACAACTGCTACCCAACACACACCCACTTTGGATACATCATCTCCACAACCAGAAAAGACCCAAAACCCTAGGGATTCACAAACTGAGAACACTGAGCTACCTCAGGCTAGTGTTAGGATGGTTGTACCAGATGAGGCTGTCACAGGTGTGGGGAGTGACATGTTGGAAGGGGCTACCACTACTGCTGCTAGCTTAGAAGCAGAGCAGGTCAGTGGCAACATAAATAAGACCCCAACCAAGGCAACATCTAATGCTGAAGGTTCAATTGAACTAGAAGCAGGTGATGGAAACCCCAGCCAAATGGCTAATATGGGGGGCTCAGATGATCAAACTAGGTTTGATACTGAGTTTATATCCTATGATTCACCTCTCAGGGAAGGTAACACATCCCGAAGTGATGAGGATAGACATGAAACTGAGGAATTGATGGCACCACACAATGTATAAAATGACAATTCCAGTGATCCACCTCTCGCGCCAGGTAACACAGGCCGAAGTGGTGAGGATAACATGGAACTAATTAAGAAATTGATGGACAAATGTACCAAATTGGAGTCCCAGGTTCTTGACCTCCAACATATAGTTAAAAGTTTAAAGTTGAGGGTTAAGCACTTGGAAGGTCAGAAGAGGTCAAGAACCAAGTCATTCAAAAGATTGAAGAAAGTGGGCACTGTACAAAGGATCAGTTCCTATGAGGTTGTTAGTTTGGAGAAGGATGCTCCCAAACAGGGGAGGAATGAGACCAAGGATTCAGGGGAGGCTAAGGCTACTCAAGTTGAAAGTACTGCTGCAGAGAATGTTGGTGATGGAATGGATATGGAGATTGATAGTGGTGAAAATTCTGGTGAGTTTGTGGTTAAAGACAAAGATGGAATGAAGTGGTTTTGAAGAAAGGGAAAAAGGAGCAGCTAGTGGATAAATTAAAAACTTTGGATGCTGAGCAGCTTGTGAAAGCTTCTGAAGTCATGGTGGAGTCAATCAAAAGCTTGGGTGATTCTACTGCTCAAGTTCAAGTTGGTTCTGCTGCTGGTGATAGTGGAAAATTAGCTAAGGATGATTCTACTGTTGGTGTTCTGCATCCTACTGCGGAGATAAAAGATTCTACTGCTGGTGCAAATATTCCTACTGTTGAGCTTCAGAGTGATTCTACTGCTAGGATTTTGGATGATGATGTTAGTCTGGCTCATGCAATACTGCAACTGAAGTCTACAAAATCATCAACACCAAAACAACAACCACAACCACAACTACAACCACAACCACCAAAAGCTTCAAATCCACCTATTAAAGGAGTAACAATCAGAGAACCCTTTTCTCCCAAAAAGAAGGTTGTTTCACAAGAACTACAGTACAAAGGCAAGGGCAAAGCAATTTTAATTGAAGAACCTGAACCTGAAATACCAGTGGAGTTTTGGCCAAAAGAAAAAATTATAGAACATGATGCTAAAGTTGCTGCTGAATTGGCTGCTGAGTTTGAGTCTGAAAATTAGGATGTTCTTGAACAACAAAGAAAGCATGCTGAGGATGAAGCAAAGACAAAGGAATTTCTTGATGCTTGGGATGAGGAGAGGATTAAGTGTGATGCAGATGTTGAGCTTTCCAAGTTGGTGAAACAGGAAGATACACAAAGTATAGAAGAAAGAACTAATTGGTTGAAGAAGTTCAGAGCAGAAAGAAAGAAATGGTATCTTGCTGAGAGAAGAAAAAGGAAATTGCTCAAACCACCAACTGTCAAACAGATAAGAAAATTTCATGAGTATTACTTGAAAAACATGAAGGGCTACAAACTTGTTCAGTTGAAGCGATATTCTGATAATGAAATTCAAAAGATGTTGAGAGAGTTAAGAGAGAAATTGATAGTTTTGTGCCTATGGGGTCAGAAGATCAATTTAAAAAGGCTAAGAAAGTGGTGGAGACTGAGATTGAAAAAGAAGATGTGGAGGAGAAGGTAGAAGAAAAAGTGAAGGAGGAAAAGAAAGAGAGCTTTAGTATTGGTGTAAAGAGAGCTGAAAAAGTTTTGAAATCTGTTGGAAGGAAGAAAAGGAAGGCTGATAAGTCTAAAACAGTGGAGCAGAGTTCTGAGTCAGAGCATGAGAATGAGGAAAAAGTTGATGATGAGGAGGAATCTGAGGATGACAGAGAAACGATGATAACTCTTACAGTTCTTTCCAAGCGTAAAGAACCAGAGGTCATCAATGCAGGTCCTCTAGCAGCTAAACATCCAATCATCTCATATACTTCTGGAATCCATGATGGGAGTGAAGCCTACTAGGAATTTAAAAGAACAAATGGTTTGCATTATAGGTTTATTAGGTTTTCACAAATGCTGTATTGGATGGATAGAGATGATGTGGTTACCCTCTGGAGGTTATACAAAGAAAAATATGGTGATACAAGACCAGAGGAGGTGTATGAAAGGGCAATCTATTACTATTTGAAGATAATATTTGAACCACATGATGGAGATATTGAGTGGATGAAGTTAAAACACAACACAGTTCAAAAATGGTATTTATATCAGTCTTGTGGTGTTCATGAATTAAATGCTCATGGAGTGATAATCTACATGTTGGTGGAAAAAGATTATCCTGCACTGAATTTCAACAAAGAGATTGTTAATCAGATGTTGAAGCCTAGAATGTTGCAGATGCAAAAAGACTTTTGGTTTTAAGATCAAGCTTATCAACTTTTAAAGAAGTATGAAAGAGTTCTCAAACCTAAGTCTTCAAAACAGAACTGAATGTGTTTGGAAGCATCCTCCTGGTGAAGGTTAAAGCTTAAAAGAAACTTGATGATTTTGGAAGAAAATATCAAGTTTAGGGGAGGATTGTTGGGTTTTGAGATACTGCTACTCAGAATAGATACAACTGCTCTAAAAGATTCAATGGAAAATTGTCTAAGTATAATACTACTGCTGGTGAGAATGATAATACTGTTAGTGTATTCATACTACTGCTGGAGTTGCTGATAAAGATTAAGAGAATACACCAAGTAGATACTACTGCTAGGTTTAATGATTCTACTGCTAGAGTTAGTTTCTACTGTTTATGTGATAACTTTGTATAGTCGGTTAGATAAGTTTAGAAAAGATTCTAATAGATTTATCTTGTATAGAAAGATATTGTAAACCGACTAGGACTCCTTAGACTATAAAAGTAGGTTCTAGGGTTAGAGTTTAGTATGTATCATTGTTAAAGTTGATTCACTTGAAGGTTTTGTAAACCCTAATACTTTTGAGTATTCGTATATTAATATATTGAAGTGTTTGTTGAGAATTCTACTGTTCTATTCATTGTTCTTCTTAAGATTAAACATAAGATTCCGCATTGTGTTTAATATTGTTTCAAGACAGTTTCTATACTTGTTGTTTTAGATTCATATCTAAGATAACTAATAAGATCAATTGCTCAACTGGGATCAACAAAAATGAATAAATCAGTCGGATGCTATGCTGAGAAATGTCTTACTTGCTACTTAGCGAGAACTGTGTATGGATAATCATTCAGTATGTTAAGACTTCTTAACATCTCAACGTAGAAATGGGGTCTAAAAAAATGATGAGACCGTGCTGTCTAAACTCCTAGAGTACATCATGTTATAAGGAATGAAGATGATAAATTGTACTTTGACGAACAACATCAAAGTGTGTTACACCGATATCTATAGTTTGAGGCGGAAGCGTTTGATTTGCCTCTAATGTCTGGTTTAGTGAGTAACGATGTTTTGATAAAACTTCTTGTCCCAGGTCAGCTTGTATTTCTAAGGTATTGGTGAAGGGTTAGGCATTTGCCCTTACGATAGTGGTTCGGGTTATTCCGTGATGCTTTAAGGATCCTGTTAGGTTACTAGTCAAATCCTGGTAAATCTTCGGGTCGTTAAAAATTTAGTGGTTCACTTATGGTTTATCCCTGCTGAGTGGTCCTTCTGGTGTTGCTAGGATTTTATCCCCTAAGGTACATGAACAGATTTTTCTCTCCGCGGATGTTTATGGTGTGGCACTTCGACATCCAGTATACACTAAGGATGCTGCCAAAATTTCCAAGTTTTGTGGGCATCGGGTCACCCAAGTGAGGACGGGAAATCTCATATATCTAGATTATGGCCTAAAAGAATGGTGTTGATTGCTACTAGCAGTCAAGCAGTTGTCTCAGTAGGGGACTGAGCACCTAGCGCGGAGGGTATAACTCTGCAGAACAATGTTGATTGCTACTAGCAATCGGCCAGTCAGTTTGTTCGAGTGCTTTGCGTCCTGTGCAGAAGATAAAGTTTCTATTAAGGATCTGAATATAACCATTGCAGCTATTTGACACATTTACTATAGAGCAAGAATATGTTCCAGTCGTATACGGGGTTACGAGCTACCTAGTAGCTATCGAATTTAAAGACTGGTCGGATTGATGTTGAAGTGGTTCAGTATTGGAAGGGAATAGTATACAATGAGATGCTAATCGGTGGAGTTGTTCAATGACGGTTGGTGATGCAGCTTACCCTCTTGGATTAGAACGTGGTATGAGACAAGACAAATTTCTATGTAGTAAGATGGTATCAAAGTCTATTTGGTTACTATGCTTCTAGCACGGATGCCCAAGTTTCTTACTACTTTTATATACCACACACACGAGTTTTGGTTTTTCGGAATGGAGGCAGAAGATTTGCCTTGTTGTAAGAATTTAGGGTCACTGTCCCTAGTATATCACGGTTCTACCTGGATCATACGTGGATGATTAGGCTAGGTATGGTTAAGGTTTAGTGAGGCAAAGTTTAGTTACCAGGAAATTTATCGGTTATTTGTTTGTGGGGTAGTAATAAGAAATATTTTTCGAGGAGGTAGTTAGTTTATAGTTTGATAGCGAGATAATTTATAGAGCGGTTTGTAACACGGTTTATAGAAAATATACTTTATTATTTGCGAGATAGTAGAAAAGTTGTTGTTTGATTTGTGATTATATAGTGAAGTAATTTTGTAAGGTAAAATGATCTGTAAAATACCCGCAAAGTAGTTTGTATGGTCACAGCAACATGGTTTATTGTTTCATGAGGTAATGACTAAAGTAGCTCATAGGAAAGAAAAATAATTTATAAGTCGATGGTAAGACTTGTGGGATGATCGTAACAGATTTTATACATTGTTAATTACACTATTTGTTGGTTTGTGAATTAGTAGTAAGGCAACGAATTAGTTTACTACACGGTAGCATTATAGTTTACAAAATAGATTGTGAAATGTTTTATAGGGAAATAAGAAAACAATTTGCTGTTTATGAGGTAGTAGTGAGGTCGAAATCTCTAATTTTATGATGTGGTAGTAAAATAGTTCGTAGGATGATGAAAAATTGATTTGTAATGTATAGGTGAAATAGTTTATAAAGTGGTAGTTACACAATTTTTATTGTTTTGTAATTATGTGGCTAAGGTGGTTTTTAGATAAACAAAACGATTTATAGGACATTAGTAAAATTGGTAAGGTGACTGTGGTATAGTTTATAAAATGATAGTGAAGCCATTTGTTTATAAGGGAAGACAACGGTGAGATTTTTGGAAAGACAAGGAAAAGTCATCATACGAATGGATAACGTCACCGTAGATTATGAAAGGAAAGGGTTTAATCAGTAACAGAGGTAGATGACAAAATGAGCTTGTTATAGATTAAGAGTTGATTACAAGATCTAAAAATTACAAGCTTCCTAATAATACTCTACACTTACTAAGAACTCCTCAGTTAAGTGAAATATGACAACTACAATTTATATCTAAGACTGGCCCCTGGTCCTGTCCAGGTGCCGGAACCTAAAAGCATACTCCCTAAGTTGTGCCTCAACCTTAGCAAGGCGAGTCCTCAATGCTAAGTTCTCCCTGTTGTGTGCCTGATCAGCCCTCAACAATGCTGCAACCTGGGCCTCGAGGATCAGCATCCTCCCATGCATCACCTGGGCTGCCTCTTGGGCTACAACATGTGTCTGCTCAAGTCTATCCGATCTGTCACCCAAGTCAAGGATGTCTCGACTGTTGGAGTATGTCCTAGCATAGAGTCTGCTGAAGTCATCATCGTACTGCTCAAAACTAGCCGGATGTAACTCGTCAAACAGGTCAGAGTGGAGACCTAGTATATCAGTCTGTAAATCTAGCTGGGTCTGAATCTGTGAGATAGCATCGGTCTCTGTAGCAGCTGGCGATGCTACTGGAAGTGGAGAATCTGGGGGCACAAAAGATTGTGAGGAAGGCACATAATCTGGGCTTCCAATAGCAGCAGTGTGACTGATCACACGTGGTATCTTCGCGTTATCCCCTGTCTCATCCTAAGCTCTTCTCGAGCCCTCTCCAGCCTCAAAAGTACTAGGCACATCCTCCAATATTATGCTAATTCGGGGCACAACTGCCCTCTGCTCCATACCCGAATTCAAATCAGCATCAACCCTTGTACCCTCGGCAGGAGTACTCTCAGCTAACGTCTGCCCAGCAACTACCTGCTCCTCCTTCCTTTCTAGAACATTTGCTGAGTAAGAGTCATTGGCCCTTCTGAGCCTCTGGCGTGGAGGTGAGTGGGTAGGTGAACTTGGTGATGAGGTGGGTGGTGGTGATGCTGAGGTAGTAGGGGTACCCATGCGGGTGCATAGGGACCTATAACGGGATGGAGATAACAGAAGAGTGTGAGCAAGGCTTTGGGTGCTCTCTGTAGTGTGGGATGATGGTCTAGTAGATGGGCGTATGATTATGCATGTAGTACGGCGAGGAACAGTAGGATTAACTTGAGTGACTGGCGTGGTATGAGTATGTGGTGGTGGTGGTGTAGGCTCAACGGTGTTAGGGTTTGATGTATGATAATCCTGAATCATCTACATGCTGGACTCATTCGAGCCCGGTGAGGTCTGAGAGATGTTGTGGGAAGGCATAGTCTGTGACAAAACGGTATATGTGTGTAAGTATATAGGAAATACTCGTGATAATTTGTGTAAATTAAGTATATATAAATATATATAAAATATTTATAGTACATGTAGCAGACTAAAATCAGTGAACAGTAACATATAGCTAAGACAAATAAACAGCAAGTAAAGTGGCAAGCAAGGCAGGCAGGCAAATGGCAGTTATAGGGACTTGTTTTTGTAAAATGGTTATAGTTTAGGATTTATATGTACCTAGTTCTCTATAACCTAGACTCTGATGTCAATCTGTAACACCCCCAAAATCTAGCTTGGCGGAAGCACTCGGGTCATGGGGTGCTACTAAATTAGAAATCATAACACCGGATAAAAGAACGAAATACATACTCCGTTAAAACACTTTCAATAGATTAAATCAAAATTTCATTTGAGTTTTTAATTTATCAAGTAAGCCCAAGAGTTTAGTGGTCCCTCAAAAACAAGTTTTGGAAACGAGTGAAAATACTTTGGTAATTAGTTTAAGTCCATCGCTTTGCCGTGCCTTGTCAAAATGAGTTGCCTAAACACCTGAGAAAAACATGCTAAAAGTCAGCAAAAAGCTGGTGAGTTCATAGGTTTAATTTAAAGAAGTAAACAATAAGTTTGGACCAATAGTTTTGTTTATGAACATTATGATGTATATAATGCCACATAAAAATAGTCTATTACGCTAGCACTAAGTTCACGCAACTGAAGCTATAACAGTTTGCATGCTCTAGAAGCATGTTAAATAATGAGGCCCGACAAGTGTTTATCCCTGACACTTGTATTTCGACATGGTATACGTTCGTTTGCCTATCCGGTCAAACCAAACGAGGACGTTACTCCCAATAGATCTATTTATAACATTTTCACTTCCTAACAAGAATTAACGGTTCATGAGTTTGGGCAATAGGGGACATAACAGGGCTTAGGCTAACCTATGTAATAGTTTGATAAAAACAATAATGATGGTCCATAAAATAGTTTTGCATGTTTCTCACCCCAATTATAAAACAAGTATAGATAGAGTAGGGCTATAAACTCACCTTAATAGGGTAAACAGTGGATGTAGTGAACCAAAGGGTATACGGCACCAACACGCGACCTAGATTAATGAGGTATGTTTTAGTTCACAGTCTAAATTAAGTTTCTACGAAAATTTAACTCAAAAGTTTTAAAGTGTTTATGTTGTTGTTGTTTGTGTGACAGCAATTAAGTTTAAAAGTAGTTTTCTAATGATTTGTGGGTATTGGCTCTTAGAAGTGCTCAAGTGTATGACAATAAGGACATCGAAGATGAATAAGATTTTGATTGACAATAACCGAAAGATGATGAATGAAAAGTGACGATACTAGACGTTGTCGAGATATGGATTGTTATTGTTAAGGGTGAGTAAAATTGTTGCTATAAAACATATAAATAGTTATATATGGTTTGAAATGTAGGGAAATTATGTG
Source organism: Artemisia tridentata subsp. tridentata (assembly GCA_021014915.2). Classification (NCBI taxonomy): domain Eukaryota; kingdom Viridiplantae; phylum Streptophyta; class Magnoliopsida; order Asterales; family Asteraceae; genus Artemisia; species Artemisia tridentata. Next base: position 168,747,633 of record CP139509.1, read on the forward strand.
TAAGTGATGATTTTCGTTTGAATAATTTGTGAGTTTGAAAACTAACGTATAACGGTTGTACATAAAATGTTTGTTTGTCCCGTTTTAATATAACAAGCACATTTATTTAATAGAAGTCGGGCATGACCCGTATATATGTTGATTTCTTTGTTGATCACAATTATACATGTTTAAGAAATAGTCGTTCTGAAATCGTTATATGACTTAAGTATATTTTCTAAAACTCCGCTTTATGTGTTCACAATTTGATAAACCGTTTAAGTAAGTTGATTGTTCACTAGTTTAATTTGAACGAAATTTTTTATGTAGCAAATGTGTAAGTGTTTATAATAACGGGTGTATATACATATATATATATATATGGTTTGTGTCGAGATTTAATGTTGTCAAAAATTGTTGTGAGTTTATGACGAGATTTCGTGAAGAGAAATAAACTGAGATCGAGATGTGAAATAATTTGTTTACAAGATCACGACAATACATATTTTAAACAACGGCCACAATATAAACTTTTACTTTGTCGATAAGATATATGTATGTACACGACTAACATATGCATGTCCCTACCTCCTTGTTGGGCTGCGACCCAACTTAAGTCAAAGGAGGGGGAGATCCAATTGGCTGTCCTAAATAACAAAACATCCCACTTGGGCTTGGTGGGCTTTGATGTCAAGAGACACAACATATCGAATGGGCTGGATAGAGTTGAGTGGGCTGGAGTTAATATTATATGAGCATATGCACACAAGTCCAATGGAACTTGTGTGTTTTCCTGAAACGCAAAACAGGCCCTTGTCGCCAACAAATCTTTAATGCCAAAAGTCCAGTCGATATCGAGTACCACTCGGCAATCCGACTTAATGACCACAAGCTTTGTGCGAGGTGAGGGAGTTGGGTTCGACACCATGGTTTCACCATGTACGACATGACTATAACCAAGTCTTGATTTCGAGACCTTGGTGTTAGGATAAGTAGGACAATAGCTCAATACCCTCTTTGGGTTTCGACCACAAGGCTGGATAACCAAAACACACCCTATTGGTGTTCTTATGGGGGCTTAAAATCGACAACCCATTGTGGGTTTGAGTTCAACTCGAACCAAACAACACCCCTTCGGGGTTTCTTGTGGGATTCGAACACAAAACAGCCCTACATGGGTTGTTTCTTGAGCCAAAGAGATTCGACCAAACATACTTAACGCAAATGCGAGCACAAGTATAACACGAATACGACACCCCTTGGTGTTTCTTTTGCTAACAGAGACAAAAAAACAACTAATCACCCTATATGGTTTTAATCTAACTCGCACAACGCCACACGATGAGGATCCTTACCTAGGCTGCTGGATGAGGGGGGTTTGGGAGTGGTTTTGCTCGACTGAAAACAACATCGATATGACTCAAACTGAAGCACATACTCCCTATATGGGTGGCTGCTTATCGCGACTTAACGCAAGACTAACACCCCTTGTGGGTGTGGTTGCGAACCATAGACCAAAACAGACCCTTGTGATTTGACCCACAGTGGGTTTCATCCCAACAACAAGACTACAATTTTATAACCAAAAATGGTTTTTTTATCCCGTCTCTGCTCTTTTGGGATTCGAACACGGCACTGGAGTGAGGCAAAGTGAAACCGTTCTTAATACAAATAAAAAATCTACACCATAAGCATTTGCTAAATGCAACTCGAATAAATAAAACTCAACCACTGTGGTTCGCCCAAAGTGGGTTTTTGACTTACACAGAAACTAAACGCAACCAAGGTTTCATCATCCTATTAGTGACTAATCAAATGAGCAGAAATCAAAAGTCATAGAACCTAACGAAATGAGCAAGACCAAACGGATTAAGCCAACTGATGAGCTACAAATTAACCACTTCCATTTTTTTAATAGCCAATATTCTGGTTTTGATTTAGTTCCCACAAGTCACAATAACAACAACAACATAACATGTCATATACAGGTTCCAAATCGACACATTGAGACCACGACTATAAAATTAACATGACCCAATTCCATACATTTGAATAATAATTAATTGACTGAAAATATTTAAGATGGAAAAGAGATTAATTCCTTACAATAACAACGGGTAATCAAGAAAGACCAAGAATCCTAACTCCGTTTCTTGCAAGCCGACTCAAACCCGAACCAAGCAAGTAACCACCACAGCTTCCCTTTGAGTATCAATGAAGTGTTGAGATGTGGTCTTGCTTGTGGGTCAGTTTGTGATTAAAAAGAAGGAAAAATAAGCGGATTTGACTCTTCCTTTCTTGGCTTCGATCCTTGAGGTGACCAAATTGAGCAATACTCGTTATCCCTTTGGTACCTCCAAGGCTTCCCGTGATTTCCTTTGGGGAAGAGGGAAAAGGTGTTTTGTTTGTTTTTTTAAAAGGGTTACGTGATTTTTCGATTTAATTTTTATTGGGAACTAGCCAAAGAGCGAAAAATAAAAGAAACAAAGGGTTTTTAAGAAAGTTTTAAAAAAAATTTTGTTTTTTTTAAACTGTGGGTGGTTCCTTCCCGCGGTGGGGGGAAAAACAGTCCCGGAGAAAAAAAAATAAAAAAATTTTTAAAAACCGCTATAATTGTTACCAAAAAAATTAAACTCACCTATTGGGTCGGTCCGGTGAAATTTTTAAAAAAAACCTCCGTTTTCGAAAGAAAAAAAATTTTACTTTTTCGGGTAATAAAATGGATTACCGGGTGGTTAAATTTGGGTTTTTGTTCGAAAAAACCTTTTCCGGCGGAAAATAAAAAATTTTACTATGTTAAAAAAAATTATTTTCTTTTTATTTTCTTTTCTTTGTTGGTAATTGTTGAAAAATTGTTTTTTGGAAAACCTTGGGTTGTTTTTAAAAAAGTTTGTTCCAAAAAACTTTTTTTGTTATGATTTTCCTTTAAACCTCTTTAGTTATTTATTTTAATTTTTAAAATAACCAAACTTTGGTGTTATTTGTTTTGTATGAAGAGTTTTATTCTTATTTAGGTTTCACTTAGCAAAATTTGGACTTATTGAAAATTTTAAAAAAATAAAAATTGGAAAAAAGATGTTATGGTCTAAAATGGAAAAAAATTATTAAAATTTAAAAATTTTTGGTTGCCGGGGAGGGAAGGAAGTTAAATATGGATTTGAGCATAAACCTGGTAGTTACTTTACTCTTTGCTAATTGAAGAATGGGGGAAATTTTTAAAATTTCAACCCCTGGGAATGGAGGAATTAGGACTGGATCGAATTATCTTGGACAAAATGATAGTTATGTGACTTTTGCTTTCTATGAAAAATTTGGGATGGAAAATTTGAAGTTGACATGTATAATAGAAAAATTGCAAGAGATGTGAAGATTGATATTCATTGGTTTTACTTTTGCCATGGATTTGGTTATTGATGAATATGAAGATACGACGGATCTTCCGTGGTATTTGGGCGAAATTTCTTGTTGGCAAACCAAATGTGTTATTGATTTTGATTGGGTGAAATGCAAGTTAGAGTTGGAGAATTGCAAGATGATAAGATGTTAGTTGGTTGATTAACAAATGGAGGAAGTTTGTGAAAATGAAGATGGTTTCAATGGAAGTATGGAAATGGTTAAAATGGGAAAGGCCACCCGTTTGAACAAAAACACTACCCTTTAAGGTCTCATACCTTACCATCATCATTTGCCACACCCTACACCCTCATTAAGGAGAAGGTTCTTCCAACAAAACATCCTCACTAAATGAAAAACCAAACCAAAGAACCCATTGATGAAGCAAAATGTGTTGAAGAGATTACTATGAAGTTTAAAGAATTATTGAATGAAAAGCCAATACTTCATGTGTTGGAACATTACGCTCACTATAGGAAGTTATTGGATGAAATTTCGGTTGGAGAAAATGAAGCTTGTATACGAAGAAGGAAATTGAGGAAGAAGAAGAGGAGGAAAGAGATGGAGAAGGGTTACCCTAAAAAGAAAGAAGATCGGGGTAATTATCTCATTCCACTAAAAGTGAATGGAACTGTTGCAATCAATGCATTGGCAGGATACGGGGGCAAGTGTTAGCATAATGCTTATAGGCTTTACAAAATTATGGAATTGGGAAGAGCTATTCCTTCCAATGATGTTTTATTGATGGCTGATAATTCAGTGGCAAAAGCTTATGGTAAAGTTAAGAATGTGAGGTTACAAATTGGATTTCAAACCTATTTGTGTGACTTTTGGTTATGCATGTACCTGTTGATAAAGAGACACCTATGTTGGTGGGACGCCCGTTCTTGAGCACATAGGAGCGATTTATGATAATGGGATAGGAACTATGGAAATAGATGATGGAGTAGCAAGAAGGATCTACCATGCAAAGAGAGAGAAAAGTTTTTAGCGATGAAGAGTCGGGATGATGAAGATTGGTTGGATGTATTTGATATAAGCCATGACAATGAAGGCAATCCAAAATATGGGAAAACAGCCCCATCATTTGATCACATTGAAGATGATATGGAAAGAGCATTGGCTATGGAGAATTACTTCAATCCATTCAAGAACATTATAGTATTCAAGAAAATGGTTGATTTCCTTGGTTCCATGCCAATTAAGCTTAAAAATATTGAATGGATATCGGATGGGTATAGCAAATATCAAAAGATTGAAGGTGATAATGATTGGCACACTAAGATAGAGATCACTAGTCCGGGTGGACGCCGATTCACTCGTGCTTTTAAAACAAAGGAAACCGATAGAGTTCTTTCGGGGAAGTTTCATTCGGAGGATATTCTTAGGTTTGGGAGTTATTTTGACTAAACGAAGCAAGGATGAGGAAGAATAAAAGAAGCTTATGATTAAGCTTGTGCTCATTTTGTTCTTATGGGTTTTTTGCATTTCTTTGTTAAGTTGAAGTGTGTTTTAGCTCTTGAGTATTTAGGAGAATAAGCAATGAAAAGTTTGGGTTGTTGGTTTGTTTGAATTGATCAATGATAAGATTGAATGAAATGATGAAAGTGTTTTGAAGTTGTGGAAATGTTTATTCAATGAATGAATGTTTTTGAGAAGACAAAAATGAATTTTGTGTCAAGACCCTCGGTTTTTAGAACCAAACCTACGGTCCAAGTACTAAACCTTCGGTTTAGTATGAATGTTCAAAAACTTTGAGAAAGGAAAGAAAGAAAGAAAAGAAGAAAAAAAACCCCCACAAGTTCATCATCATCATCATTTCAAAAGTTTGGAGATAGAGATCATTGAGTTGATAGATAACCTATGGCATCAAAAAGATTAAGTAACATCCATCCTAACTAAACTACATTGTTCTAATTCGAATTTGATTTTTAGGGTTCTAAATTGGGCGATTTGTACATAGTTTGAATTTAGTGCAATTAGTTGATGGGTTTACTAGAGATGGGTTATAAGGATTGTTTGGAAGTCGAATTAAATGAAATGATAAAAATTTGAGAGAGAATTTGATGTTATAAGATTTAGGGTTTATATATGTCGAAATTTTGGGATAATTCATCAAGATTAAATGAGTTTGATGTGGTATATGGTTAAGAATTAGTGTTTGAATGCTAGATGATTAGTTATATGGACCACTATTTAGTTGTGATTAATCTTGATTTTTAAGATGAGACATGAAAGGAATTAGGAGATTATGGATTGAAAGGTAGAATCAAGAAGGATTAAGATGAATTAGTTGTTTCAAGTGAAGATAGAAAAAATTTTTTTTTGAAGAGAAGCTGCCAGACCGACGACCGGAAAAACCATGCCGCCGGCCTGGGATCATATTCAACCCATACCGCCGGTATAATCGCAAACCGGGCGGCATGGGGCTACTGTGTTGAAAAAAAAAAACTTCTTCTTGTTAACGATTTTATGTTCTAACTTTAATATCAATATTCCTCTTGTGTTTTGATTGGTTGTTTTGTAGAAGCGAGTTGGAAGAGACATAAATGTCAATCCACTCATTGCTTTGAAGGAGAAACTCGGTGACGACGAAGTTGTTAATCTTATGCCCGTGACAAGTGAACATCTGAGATGGACTAAGTTGAGTAAAGAGCGAAAGCATGTTACAATAGGAGATTGGCAAAGTTACAAAAAGAAAGAGATTGCGGTACCTAGGTTATTGAGTGGAAATTTGTTGCGACAATATAATTCATTGGCACTCTTAAAGACCTATGGAGGATGAGTACGGAGCATGGAGATCAAGCATATGAAGATCGTAGTTTTGAATATGCCGTTGTAGGAGCAGAAGAAAAGGGAATCTATAAAGAATGGTGTCTAGAGTTCTTTTCCACCATTTATTTCAACCAAAAGGTGAAAGATATCATGGATGAGAAATGTATTTGGTTTAGGTTATGTGGACATGATCATGTGTGTACTTTGCCAGAGTTCGGGCAATTACTTGGGTTATATGACGATGATGACTTTGAGCATACAGATTTTGAAGCACATATGAATCAATTAGAGAGAGAACCGGACAAGTATGTTGGAAGGAAAATATGGAATGAAATAGGAATCCGAATAGTGTTGGGACCTTAGAAAGAAAGGGACATTCAATCACCGCTAGCCCTACTTCTACACAAAATCATTGTGAATTCGTTTGTGCATAAGGGGCATAGTAATCATAAAGTTCATGCGATAGATTTGTGGATAATAGAAATGCTTATGGATTAGATAAAATATGAATGTTTGTGGACTTTGGCGGTATTTTTTATCAAAAAGAGCGACTATCATTTTCTGAACATGGTTATATATAAATAGTGGACACTATGTGACTAGGATTGGGAAATAACTTTAGGATATGATACGGAGGAAGAGTTGTGTAAGATAACAGTGATAAAAGAATGCGAGAAGCTTGACAAGAAGGTGTTAAAAGATTTACTTGATGATGAAAAGGATGTGTTTGGTTGATAGACCCTTAAAATGAGAATCGCAGACCACCACCACCACGACAAGTTTTTCAACAAAATGTTGGAGAGTCTTCGGGATTGAATGCTAGTTGGGGTGTATTGACACGTGAATTTACCACAAGTGAAAGAAGAGAAGTATGGAGGGACATGAGCTTGATGAGAATTGGACATCAAATGGATTATTGCACACCAATTCTCACCCATGTTGGACAAAATTGTGTACCACCTTATACTTTTCCTTGGCGTATAAACCCAAATTGAAGTTCCACCCTACCTTTACCCTTACACGCCTTATCCTTCGGGACATGTACCTACCCAACATATAGCAAGGTCCAAGTAATGAAGGGTGCAATGTTAGCGAAGAAGCTTTTGCGGGATATTATTCTAATGTTGGGACACAAAGTTATGAAGCAGGAACGTCATCAGGAGGAGGATATGGTCCTTTGGTTAACATATGCAGGAGATGAGACGGATGATGAATGAATTTCATTCATGGCTCTGGCGAGTTTGAACAATATTTATGTTTTTATTGTACTTTATTATGTTTGTTTAGTAATATTATGTCTTAGACCTCTTTTTTATTATTATGTGTGGTTGGGAAATTTTTACTTTGGTTATTGGTATTATTGCATTTTGTGTTTTGGGTTTTGTTTTGCTTACTTTTAGGTTTGCGATACATGAGATCATGGCTAGTTCATATGGTTGGTATATTTTGGAGCTTGGAGTTTCCAATCTCATGCGTTTTAACACCAAATATGGAATGCGCTTGATTTCTCGGTGATGACATTTACTATTTTATTTTACCCTATTTCCTTTACTTTGAAGTTAATTTTTCACATTGAGGACAATGCAAAACTTAAGTGTGGGGTGGTGGGGGGGGGGAAGTAAATAGTGAAAATGATTCGATTTTTTTTTTTATTTTTTGTGTTTTATTTTGGAGTTTGTTTTTATTATGCCCTTAAGGAAGTAGTTGTTTTTACAATAGCATAAAATGGCAATTTTGAAATTTTTAACGAATCTCGGTTAAGTGAATAAATCTGTTCTTAGGATTGATAACATTGCTTGAGCTTTTTAGCCGATTCTACCAAATATGTGAGGATTTGAGCCTATTATTTGAAGCTATATTTTATGCTTAAATTCTATTTTCTTGCTAAGAGTGTGCCGGTGATTGAATTGATTCTAGAACTTGTACTTGTCATGCATTATGAATTCCAAAGTGAGGTCACATTTTTGTGATATAAATGAATTTAAATGATAAGAGGCGACTTAGGGTTAAACCAAATGGCCTTCTATTTTGCATCTAATGATATATTAGCTAGCCACATCGGTTAGTTAACCTTCCATATGGACCCATTTGTTAGCACTCATTTTTAGTGCTAGATACCCTTAGTTCAACCCTTTTGAGCCTATCTTTTCATTTCTTGATTCAACCCAGAAAAGAGAAATTTTGCACCTTTAAACCTTAGCCTACCTTTTTTTAGTCAAGTTGAATCGATGAATTACTTGTTGTTGATCAGAAGAATTTTTGATGATTATAAGTCTACACTTTGTATTTCGAATATACCTTTCTGACGAAGACGAAGGTAACTACTTCTTATTTGTATCTTTTTGATGGTATATGCTCATCCAAAGTGTGGGGGAAGCAAGTAAAAAAAAATAAAAAAAAAAATAAGAGAAGAGAAAAAAAAGAGAAAGCCAATGAGCTATGATCGTAAGAATTAGCCAATGCGCTAAATGATATGATATGAGTGTTGATCGATGGATGAATAAAGGAGGAAGGAAGAATTGTGATGAAAGGCTATAATCATTTGAGGATACATGGTTCGATTGTTTTTGCATCAAGTAATTCTGGTATTTAACTTGATTCTTGAAAATTATATTAACCAATAATCCCATGTCTTATCCTACCTTTTTGCTTTGTGAAAATAGCGAATGTATGAATATTGTAGTGACCATCCGGTTTTTGAATAGTTGAACAATGTTGCTAGCGAACTAGAACGTGTTTTACTGACCATCCGTTATTTGACTATTCAAGAATTCGTTGTTAGCGATCTATTATATTTTGTACAATAGTTATTTGAGCATAAGTTGATATCAACCCTTGAAGCCTTGAACCCAAATGAAAGTCCTCTTTGATAAATTAATTTATTTCTTACATAATTTGGATTAGTTTTGATACTTGTACAAGCTTATGGTATGACATGAATCACGACTGAGCAATTGAGTGAAATATCTTCCCAAACAAAAGAAATGAGTGTGAGTGAATTAAATTATTCTCTTCTTTTCGTGAGGAGCTTAGTTGTGTTATCTAGCTTGATCGAGTTAATCGTTTTGATTTCACAAATAAAATAATAGAAAACACTTTTTGACTTTTTACTTCGGTATTAAGAGAAATTAGTGACATTTTAAAAAATGATGGATGATGGCTATTGAAAAAATAATTTTCCAAATGATTACTTTGCTTGAGGGCAAGCAAAACTTAAGTGTGGGAGATTTGATATCGCTCATTTTGTACATGTTTTTATAGCGTTTTTTGTGTGTTTTTATGCGAAATATAGTCATGATTATGATGGTTTTATGCTTAAAAGTTGTTGAAGATGTGTTTAAGTCTAGGTACAAGGAAATATCAAGAAAGACGAAGAAAAGCTATGAAATTCAAGAAAATATCGAAGAAAAGTTCGTCAACAAATACATGGATGCATGATATGATCATTTCCGGTTGTACGTTAGAGGATGAAAGGATTAAGTCAAGATTAGGAGCCAAAAAGTGTGTTAAAAGTTTGAGCTCTATGCTAGCTTGAAGCCAAAATATGTGAAGAAAATTGGTTCCAGACCCAAGGTTTAAGTTTCCAAGACCCTAGGTTTGAGAAGGGGGAGCTCATACCTGAGGTATGGGAATTCATACCTGAGGTTTAGCCCATACCAGGGGTTTACATTTTCATACCCGAGGTATGCAGAAAAACTGACATGAAGAGTTGCATTAACTCTCCACTTTAAGCACCATTAAGTATTGAGTTCGATCCATTTGCTTCTTAATTATGATTATTGATGAAGAATATCAGTTTTAGGGGTGTCTTACAAGCTTAAATAAGACCCGTAATCACTTGTTTTAGAGACAACACTCACAATCAAACCTTACACCATAAGGATTTGATTATACTACTTTTTAACCCAAAAGAGCTTAAAAATCTCTGCCATTCTCAAGGAAGATAACTAGTAGAAGAGGTGGAAGATTCCCTTGTTCGATTGGAGGCCTCAAAGAGTGCTACAACTCTTTCATTACTCATTGTAATTTTACTATTGGGCAATTTTCTTTATTATTAATCATGTTGAATTGGTTTAAGTTGAATGCAATTTTATGTTTTATTATGATACTTGTTATGGAATGATTCGTGATACTTGTTTGGGAATGATGTGACTAATTGTATGAATGTTGGACGTTTAGTAGGTTGTAAAAAGTGATTAATTCTATGGGTTTGTTTAAATAAATTTGTGTCCTAAAACTTGTTGGTTGAGTAATGTTGGATTTAAAGGATGAAAAGACTTCTAATAATTATTTGATTCCAAGAGTTAGTGACAAACAAATTGGTATTCGATAAGTGACGAATATCGAATATACAAGTTTTAAACGGATTCGAAAATATTTAATCACGAGAATGGGTTGAAAAGACTCGTAAGAACCAATTTAACTAATCAACTTTTTCATACATTTTATTACGAAAGAGCTAGCGTAGTGGATGAGATTTGGCCGAAAGGACTCACCCGTGAAACTAGTAGAAACATGGATTTCCTTGATATTACCATTTGATTAGAAGTCCTTGTGAATATTGGTATGTGCCTTCTAAGTTTCACCCAAACATGTTCTACATCATATCACGATTAGTCATGATTCATAAATAAGTATGCTTTATTTTAATTGTTTGTTTGCTCGAGTTACATTGAAACCTTTGTTCGTTTAAATCGTTTCTAGTACTTTTGATCGTGACAATATTAAGTGCTATACCATTAATGTTACTAAAATCACAATTAACTAGTTCATTGGGACGAACCTTACTTACCATCAACAATACTACAATTGAATGAGTATACTTGCTCGTGTGTGTTTCTTTGAAATGATAATGGTAATAAGAATAAAAAAAAAAAAATTTTGAAGTGAAATTTGGAGATAATAAACTAAATAAGATCCTCTATTATGAAACGCATCAGTTACTTCCGTATCCATCATCTTCTCAACTTATCTACAATTCTCAACCTTCGTTCTACATTATCAATGCTTCCGAATTCCACTCATCTTCCACACATTTTCAGCGAAGAACCGCTAGGATAAGTTGAGATAACCTATCTTCATCAACATAGTTTATTCTATCAAAGATAACCCCACTAGAACATTATCACTAACTCCACAACCTTGAAGATTCTATCTTCTTAACCCTTAGCACATTTCCACGTAATCACATGCCTCATAATATGAATGTTCAATGAATATTCACAATGATTGAGAAGAGCTACGTGACTTCAATGAATATTCACAATGATTGAGAAGAGCTACATGAGTTCAAAGGTGAAGTTTATTGTATGCTATCCACCACTTGTCATGACGTTACTAAGCTCATCGCTTCCGTCAACGTTTGTTTTTCTCATTATTTTTTTTAATTCTTTTTCAAACACATCTTTTCCGGATGGTCATCGATTAAGGGGGAGCGAAAACACACTCATATAGTCCTTCACCAAACACTCTCAAGAAAACACAAATGTGGTTCTTATTCCCTAGATTTATCTACAACACTCAACCTTTACAACTAAACTTCACTATTGACAATGATATTTAGTTTAAGAATCTTCACCCATCGATCACTACACTCAAACCTTACAACTATTCTTCACTCTTGATAGTGATAGTTAGTTCAATAACCTTCAATCCTCACAATCATCATACCCAAAGTGTATAACTACACAATCACACAAAATCCTTCATACACCAAATCATCTATAACTCACAACTAGGATCATCCAAAACTAGAATTCTAGAACTTCGTTACCTCAACCCAGTTAGAGATATTCGCCCACAATCCTGTTAGGATCACATGCACATTTTCTTTTTCTCCTTTGAAATATATCATACATCTGATTGTCAGTGCAAACGATATATTAATCTAAACCGTCTTTTCCCACCTTTTCTCAAAGGTCAAATCCAACACTTCCCATCTTATGGAATCATTTCCATTCGCATCTAGGTGCATATCGTTCTCATTTTCATTTTTTTGGTATAACTTCTATCGAGTCTACTTTATGGCATGACTTGTCATAATAGTAATCATTTAAAGTATGTATTATCAACAAACTGTCATTAACACCAATCATCTTAGGTAGATGATTATATTGTTCAAAAGGTTTGTTAGAACTTGCCTTCCCAATGACAACTTGGAAGAAGTCATTTTATGTGTCAGTCAACGAACGAATCTCGTTCTTGGTAATGTGATTGATTGAACAATTACACCTTAGGTTATCAGTCGGGTTGTGACACTAAAGTGTCTTTGAATTGCAATATGCATTCATCTTTTTGGTCGCTTAACTTTCTTGGGCTTTCTTCTTTATTTTTATCCTTTTAGCACACTTTCATCACGTGTCTAACCTCTAGCATTCTTTGATATGCTCACATACCTCATCAAACTCATTGCTTTTAGGTAGCTGCATTTTAACATAGTTTAACCCTTGCATGACTTGCTATGTGTATTCTATCCATATAATGTTGCTCTTATTCTTTTATATATTACGTTGCACGAAGCTAACCCTTGATCTAGGAAAAGCCTTGGTAAGAATTTGATCCATGGATCCGCTAGATACTAAGGTATATAAACAAGGGGATTCAATCACCATAGGGGAGCATTGAGCTATTGGGAGCTCGGGGGTATTTGAATACATAGCATGGAGTCGTCTTAACAAGTGGTGATAGAAGACTTCACTGGGATGATGCAAGCTCGATTTCTGGGGAGAAAGGAAGGTGTTGTAATAAGGGGGAGAAGTTGAATGATAGAAGTAGAGAGCTCGGGGAAATTACCTTTTTGCTTTGACAAAAGGGGGAGAAGGGAGTGTAAACAGGTAACTTCTACATTTTACTATGTGTTACGGTTTACATATTTGTCATCATCAAAAAGGGGGAGATTGTTAGTGCAAATATTACGATATTTAAACTAAACGGTTTCTTCGGTTTTAATAATAACAAACATGTAACTTGTAATGCATAACGTAAAATGCGCAAGTTACTTGTAAACACAAATCATCAATGCATACTTACTCCAACATCTCCCGACGTCTCAAGTATGCTTCAACAGAGTCGTAGATTTCTATCCCGACGTAAATCACTCAAGGTATGAACAAACAAATTTAAAACTTGACGGATGATCAAAGAAATAAATTTTTTGTTCTAAACTTCACATTTTTATAAATGTGACAAAACATTTTTTTCAAAAACACATTTTACAAATTATTTTTGGATTATAAAGAAATGTTTTATTTGGGAAAATTATTTCAAAAATTCCAACAGCTATTTTCCCCCCAAAACAGCTCCAAACATCCCAAAATAAACCTTCCCCACAAAAAACAAAAAGAGGAGCGCTTTTGTCCCTGACGGTACCCCTAAATACCCGACGGTACTGTTAAATTTAGTGGTATCGTCTGTCTGTAACGGCTATTTTTTCTTTGCATATAAATAATGGACCATTTTACACTTCCAACTTGATTTTTCCAGTTAGTTTCTCTGGTCTAATCCCTTTTTATTTAGATCACTTTCTTTGATCATTTAGTGAGTTTTAGTTTGTTTTAGAGTGATCTAATCATCCATTCAAGTGATCACCTTCATTCCTCTATTAGTGCAAGAGAAGAACACATCGTATCACAAAGATACAAAGTGTTACAGTGTTAGTGTAGTGCACTCGTAACATTCGTTACTTACTTGTTGTATCTTGATATACATCAAGTTTTCTATCATCTTGTTTAGTTAGTTCGTGTGGATTATTGTGATCTTGTAGAGATCAGAGAGATCTTGTGTAGCTAGTGTTGATAGTGAGTAGATCGGGTAGATCGGGTAGATCGAGTGTAGATCATGTGGATCTTGTAGCTTGTGTGATTTGTGAAGATCGGGTAGATCGTGAGTGAGATTGGTACTAGCTAGATTAGTACTCGACGTTTAGCTTAATGTCAGAAAATAAAGTAAGGGACGCGGTTTATGTGTTTAGGCCTCAAAACACATGGTTTGTTATGTTGGGCCATAAAACATAACGGGTTTGGTTGTACCCGAAGAAGAACTCGACATCTAGCTTAGTGTCAGAAAATATTGTAAGCGACGTTGTATGGTTTTCTCCACCAAGAAGGGAGCTTGTTGATTAGTGAAGTAACTCTCGAGTTGGGTACTTGGGGAGTGGAGTAGGGCGAAGAGGAGCTTCGTGACTGAACCACTATAAATCATCGTGCTCGGTTTGCTCTTTCCTTACTTATCTCTTTACTTTTTATTTTGCATTTACCGTTTTATATTTGCATTGCTTTTATGTTTGTGTGGCTTATTGCTTATATTGTGTGGTGGTTATGTTGTTTCTATGTTTGTGTTATGGTAATATGGTTCACTTATGGAATTCCACAATCACTAGTTGTCACAAGACTTTTTGTTGACACTTCTCATATTACATCAAACTTGATTGGTCATTTGTTACAAAAAATTTAAGTTTTTAAAGGGAAACGTATCCACCCCCCTCTACGGTTTCAGAGGGCAGAATGCATTTGCTTATACTGTTGAATATATTTGGAAGTGGCTGAGAAGGAAAAAGGTAAGTAGTCAGGATAACTTCAAATTCATGAGTAGACTTTGGAAAGATGATTGACAGTGATGATAAAATGGTGGTGTATGGTTTGAATCAGGGGTATAATAGTATTATTGAAGATACCAACCTTGATATTTGTAAATGGCCTAATAGGGAAAAAATAAGATGTTTCGAGTGTTTAGGTGGTGCGAAAGAAAGTTTAATCATGGATATCATTATCTCTTATGCATTGTTCTGTGATGATGATAGTAATGGTTATGACGGTAATGATCCTGAGTTGATATTGTGTTGGAAGGAAAAGCAGTTATATAAGAATTGTAATCAGTTTCTCTTCCAAATTCTCTTATAGTTTGTAATGATTGAATCATTCAAACGTTTATCAATAACATTTGGTTACGGATCTTGTTTCTATCCCATATATTCCTAATAGCTTGTTGCCATTGTTTGTGATTAACTACCAATTATTGAACAAGATCAATGGTGGTGTGGATATAGAGTAATTAGCTTTGTTAAGTTGTACTCTAAGCTAATTGTATTGTAAGTTTCCTTTTACTAGTTGAAAGTGGTGTGCCAAAAAGAAATATAAAAAAGGTAAAGAGAATTTTACCCTCATGTGCCTTGTACATGATGAACTTTTAACAATCAAAGCTGACGCCGTTTGGTCAAGGGACTTTGAGTGTTAAGGGTTTCAGAGTTGGTGACTGTAAGTGCAAAAAAAAAGTCTAAGGACCAAGAGTGAAAGTCAACGCAAACCACAAGGACCATCTTTGTAATTTACTCAAAAAAATAAATTGATGAACAATACAATGATAATGATGAACTTACAAAGATTGATAAACATAGAAGTTTATGCATTTTTCAAAGTTAGAAGTGTTTCAATCTTGTCACCTTCTTTTTCATATTTAGACATTGCCAACAATGAAGTACCTTTTAGACAAAAATACACCGTTGGTCCCTAAACTTGCCAGAAAGTATTGTCAGGGCCTAAAACTTGGGAAAATCGTCGCCGTGAGTCCAAACATTGGCTTTTTGAGGCCGATTGCGTCCCTTGACCCGTAATGCTCAGGTCAATGTCCCGTTATATGTCCTAAAATCCCATTATCCATTTCGTTTGGAGGGTATACTCGTCTTTTAACCGTGATGATTTTTTCTCTCTCTCGATGTACTATCCAGCAGATGTCTAATCCATTTTCCCGTCATTATGTCTAATATAAGTAGGTCGTGTACTCATTGGTCATCCCCAAACTTGTTTTGGAAGCCTACCCAGAAGCCTACCCAAAAAACCCTAATGCAATGTCACTCATCAAATCTAATAATCTAAGTAAAAAATTAACAAGCACCAACCTTGAATTTACTCTATGGCAAATTAGAGAAGAGCCTTTCTTTAATGACCACGAGACAGAGCAAATCTGTGCAATTAGGAGATATGGTAAGTGTTTTTTGGTGATAATCGTTTACACTGATATGTTTTTAAGATTGTTTAAGGTATTTCCCTTTTAGATAAGATAATCGTAACAGTGTTTTGTTATGTGTTTCAATAGCTGGTCGATCGGGTTCGTTTAGCATGAGGTTTCATCATAATGGTACATTCAAAAACTAGCCAAGGAGAATATACGAAGGAGGTAAAGAATGTCAAGTTGATTATGTTGAAATGAATGAGGTATCTGTTGATGAAATGGATGCTCTTATGACCGAAATCGGTTATGCTGAAGGACAAACCAATTACTACTACAGTTTTAAGTCTGGTAGTACATTGGATGATGACTTGTTTTGTTTTCGTGAAGCTGTGAATCTTGATTTGTTGAAAGACATTGTCAAAGACCATAAGCTGATAGATGTTTGTGTTGAAATAGGTAAGACAAGATTAGAGTTGTCTGAAATGTCCCCATAATCTATTAAGATTGTATTTTAGGAGATGGATGAACAAAGTTGAAAAGTAGCTAGTGCTGCTATCCAATCGTGTTGTAGACGATTGGTTTTAGATGACCTTGATAATGAGCCTGTACTAGAGCCTTTTATGCAACTAACACAAGTATCAATGAACATCAATTGTATTGGGGAATCTAGCCAGTTGCCAAACATTGAGCATGTATTTTCAACCATTGACATGTCGTTTGCCAGCCAACCTGTTGATAACTGTGAGGGTGCATTAGTACTTATTGATAAGGACAATAGTTTTTCAGGACCCTGATAATTTTGAGGTTAATCTGTTCCGAGTGACTCAGGATAAGCAGTTAGAGAAAGTAGGAAGAGTACTTGTTGATGCCAATAACAGATTTGAGGAGCCTGATGGGGATGTCACTTTGTTCCAAGTGACTTAGGATAAGCAGTTAGAGAAAGTAGGAGGAGCACCTGTTGATAGCAATAACATGGAAGATGAGCCTGATGTTGATATCACTCTATTCCAAGTGAGTCAGACTAGTCACTTAGGCAATGTAGGTGGTGACACAATTATGGCAAATGAAGAGAATATTTGTGAGGAGAATGATGTACAACTTGCTTTGGTCCAAGGCGGTCAGAGTCATGAGTTAGGCATCGCATGAACATCTACTAATATAAATGATGACATGAATTTGGAAAATGAGTTACCTGTGATGGATGATGATGCCTTTTACACTGCTTATGCTTCTGACTCAGACATAGGTAACTCTGGGGTGCCAAGGGTTAGGTCAGAGTCTGTTCATAATGGTTTTTATACCACATTCTTTTACCGTAGTAAAGGCTTTGATAGTGCAAAACATGTCAAAGAAAAGGTAAAAGAGCATTCAATAGAAACTAGAAGGGAGTTACTTTTTCTAAAGAATGACAAAAAAAGAATAAGGGTCAGATGTGTGGGTTGTGTTCCACTTTCAGGCCCAAGTGAAAGTGCTGGACTGGGTATAGGCCCAGTTAAAGGTCCATTAACCAGAAACGGTTTAAATGCATTAATTATAGTAAAAATGGCCCTTCCCAAATACTCTGCCCTTGGCTGTTGTTTATCGGCAGGGATGGTGAAAAAGGTCCTTGGACAGTCAGAAAAAATAATGATCAACACACATGTTTGCAATCAAGGGCGCTCAAACATTTTGACCTTAACTTTATCTCAAAGTAAATAACAGAACAAATTCAAACCAATCCATGGATTCCAGTCAAGTCTGTTCATAATCAACTTACCACTCAATTTGAGCTTGAAGTGTCAATGCAGAAGGTTTTAAGGGTCATGTTAATGCAAATATTACGATATTTAAACTAAACGGTTTTTTCAATTTTAATAATGACAAACATGTAACTTGTAATGCATAACATAAAATGTGCAAGTTACTTGTAAACACTAATCATCGATACATACTTACATCAACGTCTCTCGACAACTCAAGTTTGGTTCAACGTAGTCGAAGATTTCCATTCCGACATAAATCACTCAAGGTATGAACAAACAAATTTAAACTTGACGTGTAAAACCCGCAAATTAATATAATCTGAAAAGACTAAAATACCCTCTGAATTTGAACTTTTGAGAACTTATAAAATACGCTATAAATTAAAACTTGAGTTATATAACACGTTATGACTCCAAACTACATGATACGAACATATAACCTAAATTAAATATGAAATGACACAAGGACCGTATGATATGAAGTATGGCACGTTTAAGAAGTTCTATAGTCCGAAAATAATAAACTTGCACACGTTTTCTTTTAGTGTTCCTTGGGCCGAAATTCTTTTGTATACTAGCACTAAAACCTTGGGCCTAAAACTTGAAGTTACCAACAAACATTGGCCCATTTTCCCCCCCTCAAAATGCCAGCCCCCTTTATTTTCCTATTACCGAAATTTTTTTTAAAACCCTAGACTCCTTTCACTCTCTCTAATCGACGGCACAAAGTAGAGGAAGAAGGAACCCGTTCGTGTGGTATTCTTGATCTTGTGTTATCCTTGTTCTTCGTGTGATCTTCAAGGGTATGGTATCACTTGCTTTGTTAAATCCTTGTTCATGTTTTTGTATTCTTAATCGAATTAAAGTTACATTATGTGTCACATAAAATCATAAAACCTAAAAACCCTAAAACTCATAAGATATGGATCGACTGAATTTTCTGTGGTAATAATTCGATTTGAATGTGTTTAGAACTGATATGTATTGACCTAGATATGTTTTGGACTCACCCATAATCGCTTGGGGTCAAGAATTAATGAACGGGATGACGAAAACCCTAAGTTATATATGATTTTGTGAAAAACTGCATCTGACCTAAAGTTTTACTCGACTTTAATCGGCTGTGAATTAATGATGTGAACGTATATTTTGATGTTTCTGGAGTCTAGATTGTAGTTTAATGAAATAGCTACCTGGAGAAATTTAGTTTGTAATTTTTGGAGGTCGGTAAGGCTACTTTTTGATTTTTGGAAAATTATGTGTCTGGTCTTATTTTTAAGTCTGGAAAATCAGTCCGGGTTTTTCAATTTTAATTTCCAAACCGTGTCGAATTAGAAAGAACCCTTTGAACTGGGTAATATTTGGGATGTATTCTAGTAGCTGGAATTTTTATAGATTTTTTTTAATTTTTCTGAAGGGGTAACTAAGTGATGACTTATCGGGTGTTCCATCAGACATGTTTCTGGGACAGGTTAGGAAAAAGGAATTTTCTTTCATACCAAAACTAATTAATAAAATCTGGAAAAATTAGGTAAAATACTAGGGACATTGAGGAATCTCTGTGAATTTTTGTAGATTTTATTTCAGAGTTCTACTATGATTCTTAAATTATTTTAAGCGAGTCCAGAACCTATCTAAAACCTGAAAAAGTGAAATATAACATTTAAAGAGTGTTAAATGGTTTATGTTCAAACATTAGAGGGTCTATATGGTTATTTTGATAATACTAAAGGACTTAACTTGTAGAAACCTGTAACTTTACAATAATTACACCTTATACCCTAACTTTATGATAATTTCACAATTGGTCCTTAAAATTATCCTAAATACTTAATGAACCTTTGAATTTATAACACTACCAAAATAACCTTATAAACCTTGAAGTACTTAAAATGGATAGGCAAGCTAAACATGAAGTTAAGAACCTATAGTAATTCTCTTCTACTCCTTTAGGTGTGAAGAAGGAGAGGTCCTGATCCATCCTGTGACATCTATTTTCTGGTTCGTGTTCGCATTTGAAATAAGGTAAAGATATTCTGACCTTTTCTGTAAGGTCTCCTATGATCTCTGTCATGTTCTGATCTGTTTAGTCTCTGATTTGATACCTTTGTTATGATTCGCTTCGTTATGACCTATGATATGAACCTAAACTGTGAAACCCTTTTTAATTCTGACCTGGAAATGATTTGAGAAAAAGCTATTTTAAAATGATGTTTACAAATATGCTACAACACTCTTTTAATCAGGATTTTACTAACTTTGATGAAAACTATTTTAAAAGACTATCTTTATGAAGAACCGTTTTGAAAGATCATTTTATGAAAACTACACTGAAGGATTATTTTATGAAAACCGTTATTAAAAGATTGTTTTAAATGAACTCTTATTTAGAAACCTTTTTAAATGAACTGTTGCTATGGAACTTGGGCTTTTGACCTTCTGATATTGACCTTCTGATATTGAACCTTCTGATATGACACTCTGATTATGATATGGACCTTTGACCTTTGACTCTCAGTTTGATACCCGAGCCAAAATATGTTCCCTAGCCATGAAGGTAACATGGCCGTGTCTGTGATGCACCACTGGCATGACTAGTGTGTAGCCCTAGTGATTTGGTTATACCGTCCCCATTCTGATTCTGTTATGCGCGTTTTATTTTATATCTGTTATGGCCAATATGATTTGTTCTGGGGGGCGTATGGATGCATCCTAGATTTGTTCTGTTTAGTGGATTTAACATGATTTGATATATCTGATTTCTGGTGACTGATGGTGGGTGCAATCCACGTCTTTCACACTTCTGGGAGCTAGCTACTCCATATATTTCTGTTGGATACATGAGGTCACCCCTCATATTATCTGGTTACTTGAGAGGCATCCCCTCTGGATTTCTGATATGGTTACATGGTATGATATTTCTGTTTCTGGGCTCGTGGTGGATTACTGTCCTAAACCTTTACTCTTGTACCTTATTTATATCTTTTCATTATGCTTCGTTTGTTCAATTCCGTTTGTTTCATTTCCGTTTATTGTATATATCTGTTCACTGGGCTTTTTAAGCTCAGCCGTACGTTTTCTTTTCGTGTGCGGCAGGTTTTAGTTGGAAGCTGGGTTATTAATAGAGAGGACCTTGGACTTAGAAGACATTACTAGCTAAATTGGATTAGAGATGATTAGAAGAGTTATATTCAGACTTAGTAATTACTGTATATCTCCTTTGTAGCCTTGTAATATCAGATTTTCAGTTGTAACCCTTGGAATCCTATTGTATTATGTATGTCATATGCTTGTGTTTGTTCTGATAAGAATCCGTATTTGTGACACCTTTGCCCTTGTCGGGTTGGGGTGTTACAATTTATGGTATCAGAGCGACAGGCTGCGATTCGTAATACATTTACCCTTGACCTGTGTAAGTTAGGACCACTAAGTTTTCCCTGTAGGCGCTCGTAAGTCAACCTTTGAAAATTTCTTTAAGATTTCCCTATAGGAACGTAAGTTTTGACCAGTAAGGAATGGGTAGACTATAAGGCTTTTGTTTAAGTAGCATTGCTTCCGCATCACTCTGATTTATGCCCTGTTTGTTGAGATCACTTTTGGAGATTGAAAACTCATGTTTTGCCCCACCTAAGATTCCTACGCCGACCTCTGATTCTTTTGTAAATCATTCTGATGTCTCTTCGGGTATTCTGAGAATCTCCATGACGATAACCTACTTGATACATTCTGTTAATTGCTTTCGATAATCTATGAATCTTCTGACCCTATCTGAGTTCGTCTTAAACATCTCCGTTTTCATGAGAAGTCTAGTGGTGTTTTGACCATGAGTATAAGAGTGATTTTCCCCTCACTTCTGAACGATAAGACTTGCGTTGTCGATCTGTTTTCATTGAATAGTTAACTTTGAATTTTTATTCTGATAAAGGATAGTTTGATTGATCATTGATGACTACCCTCCTATGTTCCACCTTCGGCGTTTGAAACAATTTTGAATTCCCTACCATGATTACCAATTGTCAGACCCTCTGCTATCACTATTACTCTGGAGACTCGTGTGTTAATTTCGCGGTTATGAAGTTTTTCCTAGAACCCATTTTGTACTCTGGTGCCATTCGATTTTGTTGACCTCGAGACTGTAGAAGTACTAGGTGGATTAAGATAGGTGGTTTCGATTACGACTTGAGATAAAGTATGACCATCATGAGGGCCTAATTATATGATGCCAGTATTATGGCGTCTGGCCAACGTGATAATACTTACATCATATAACGTGCACTCGTTGTGGCCATAGGATATCTTGGGGAGTACCTAGGAAGTTTAGAATTTGAATCTTCGTTGGATTATCCGTGATTAGTGAGACTTTAGGTTCATTCCACCTATGCGTTTAATCTGCTTTCACCGTTATGCGTATACTCTGCCTTTGTTCATTTGATGTCTAGATGAGTTGGAATTCTCGATTTGTATTCTGTTGACCTCAGTTATGAATCTTAAACTCTTGAGGAGCTATCTACTGTTGACACAGTTAAGTTGATCTGAAATTTAGTCCGTATTCCCATATGAGTTTTCCTGAAGATTCACCTTTCATCCATTTCATGTTGTATGGACCTTTTGATCAAAATCAACCCAATTTGTCTCCTTCTGAGAAATTTGAACCCACTTCGTTTAGACTTGAGTTATGAGAAACTATTTGGTCTGAAGATCTTTTTGAAAGAACCTTCCCGGGCGTGAGAATGTTTGTGACGACCTTTTGCGACTTGCTACGACTTCGTTTAACTTTCCGACTTCAATTTTCGAGGACGAAAATTTTTTTTTAGAGGGGAAGAGTTGTAAAACCCGCAAATTAATATAATCTGAAAAGACTAAAATACCCTCTGAATTTGAACTTTTGAGAACTTATAAAATACGCTATAAATTAAAACTTGAGTTATATAACACGTTATGACTCCAAACTACATGATACGAACATATAACCTAAATTAAATATGAAATGACACAAGGACCGTATGATATGAAGTATGGCACGTTTAAGAAGTTCTATAGTCCGAAAATAATAAACTTGCACACGTTTTCTTTTAGTGTTCCTTGGGCCGAAATTCTTTTGTTATACTAGCACTAAAACCTTGGGCCTAAAACTTGAAGTTACCAACAAACATTGGCCCATTTTTCCCCCCCTCAAAATGCCGGCCCCCTTTATTTTCCTATTACCGAATTTTTTTTAAAACCCTAGACTCCTTTCACTCTCTCTAATCGACGGCACAAAGTAGAGGAAGAAGGAACCCGTTCGTGTGGTATTCTTGATCTTGTGTTATCCTTGTTCTTCGTGTGATCTTCGAGGGTATGGTATCACTTGGTTTGTTAAATCGTTGTTCATGTTTTTGTATTCTTAATCGAATTAAAGTTACATTATGTGTCACATAAAATCATAAAACCTAAAAACCCTAAAACTCATAAGATATGGATCGACTGAATTTTATGTGGTAATAATTCGATTTGAATGTGTTTAGAACTGATATGTATTGACCTAGATATGTTTTGGACTCACCCATAATCGCTTGGGGTCAAGAATTAATGAACGGGATGACGAAAACCCTAAGTTATATATGATTCTGTGAAAAACTGCTTCTGACCTAAAGTTTTACTCGACTTTAATCGGCTGTGAATTAATGATGTGAACGTATATTTTGATATTTCTGGAGTCTAGATTGTAGTTTAATGAAATAGCTACCTGGAGAAATTTAGTTTGTAATTTTTGGAGGTCGGTAAGGCTACTTTTTGATTTTTGGAAAATTATGTGTCTGGTCGTATTTTTAAGTCTGGAAAATCAGTCCGGGTTTTTCAATTTTAATTTCCAAACCGTGTCGAATTAGAAAGAGCCCTTTGAACTGGGTAATATTTGGGATGTATTCTAGTAGCTGGAATTTTTATAGATTTGTTTTAATTTTTCTGAAGGGGTAACTAAGTGATGACTTATCGGGTGTTCCATCAGACATGTTTCTGGGACAGGTTAGGAAAAAGGAATTTTCTTTCATAACAAAACTAATTAATAAAATCTGGAAAAATTAGGTAAAATACTAGGGACATTGAGGAAGCTCTGTGAATTTTTGTAGATTTTATTTCAGAGTTCTACTATGATTCTTAAATTATTTTAAGCGGGTCCAGAACCTATCTAAAACCTGAAAAAGTGAAATATAACATTTAAAGAGTGTTAAATGGTTTATGTTCAAACATTAGAGGGTCTATATGGTTATTTTGATAATACTAAAGGACTTAACTTGTAGAAACCTGTAACTTTACAATAATTACACCTTATACCCTAACTTTATGATAATTTCACAATTGGTCCTTAAAATTATCCTAAATACTTAATGAACCTTTGAATGTATAACACTACCAAAATAACCTTATAAACCTTGAAGTACTTAAAATGGATAGGCAAGCTAAACATGAAGTTAAGAACCTATAGTAATTCTCTTCTACTCCTTTAGGTGTGAAGAAGGAGAGGTCCTGATCCATCCTGTGACATCTATTTTCTGGTTCGTGTTCGCATTTGAAATAAGGTACAGATATTCTGACCTTTTCTGTAAGGTCTCCTATGATCTCTGTCATGTTCTGATCTGTTTAGTCTCTGATTTGATACCTTTGTTATGATTCGCTTCGTTATGACCTATGATATGAACCTAAACTGTGAAACCCTTTTTAATTCTGACCTGGAAATGATTTGAGAAAAAGCTATTTTAAAATGATGTTTACAAATATGCTACAACACTCTTTTAATCAGGATTTTACTAACTTTGATGAAAACTATTTTAAAATACTATCTTTATGAAGAACCGTTTTGAAAGATCATTTTATGAAAACTACACTGAAGGATTATTTTATGAAACCGTTATTAAAAGATTGTTTTAAATGAACTCTTATTTAGAAACCTTTTTAAATGAACTGTTGCTATGGAACTTGGGCTTTTGACCTTCTGATATTGACCTTCTGATATTGAACCTTCTGATATGACACTCTGATTATGATATGGACCTTTGACCTTTGACTCTCAGTTTGATACCCGAGCCAAAATATGTTCCCTAGCCATGAAGGTAACATGGCCGTGTCTGTGATGCACCACCGGCATGACTAGTGTGTAGCCCTAGTGATTTGGTTACACCGTCCCCATTCTGATTCTGTTATGCGCGCTTTATTTTATATCTGTTATGGCCAATATGATTTGTTCTGGGGGGCGAATGGATGCATCCTAGATTTGTTCTGTTTAGTGGATTTAACATGATTTGATATATCTGATTTCTGGTGACTGATGGTGGGTGCAATCCACGTCTTTCACACTTCTGGGAGCTAGCTACTCCATATATTTCTGTTGGATACATGAGGTCACCCCTCATATTATCTGGTTACTTGAGAGGCATCCCCTCTGGATTTCTGATATGGTTACATGGTATGATATTTCTGTTTCTGGGCTCGTGGTGGATTACTGTCCTAAACCTTTACTCTTGTACCTTATTTATATCTTTTCATTATGCTTCGTTTGTTCAATTCCGTTTGTTTCATTTTCGTTTATTGTATATATCTGTTCACTGGGCTTTTTAAGCTCAGCCGCACGTTTTCTTTTCGTGTGCGGCAGGTTTTAGTTGGAAGTTGGGTTATTAATAGAGAGGACCTTGGACTTAGAAGACATTACTAGCTAAATTGGATTAGAGATGATTAGAAGAGTTATATTCAGACTTAGTAATTACTGTATATCTCCTTTGTAGCCTTGTAATATCAGATTTTCAGTTGTAACCCTTGGAATCCTATTGTATTATGTATGTCATATGCTTGTGTTTGTTCTGATAAGAATCCGTATTTGTGACACCTTTGCCCTTGTCGGGTTGGGGTGTTACATGACGGATGATCAAAGAAATAAATTTGTTTGTTTTAAACTTCACATTTTTATGAATGTAACAAAACATTTTTCAAAAATACATTTTACAAATTATTTTTGAATTAGAAAGAAATATTTTATTTGAGAAAATTATTTCAAAAATAGTAACAGCTATTTCCCCCTCCCCCCAAATCAGCTCCAAACTTCCCCAAATAAACCTTCACCACTAAAAACAAAAACTGGAGCGTCCCTTGTCTTGCATGGTACCAAGGTACCACTAAATTTAGTGGTACCGTCGGGTATTTAGTGGTACCGTCGGTCTGTAACGGTTAGTTTTTCCTTTGCCTATAAATAGTGGACCATTTTACACTTTTTGGTAAGGTTTTTCGCACAGAACTTTCTGTTCTTTATCCACCCATTCCAATCCACTTTCTTTGATTATGTACTTAGTTTATCTTTGTTTAAGAGTGACCCAATCATCCATTCAAGTAATCACCTTCATTCATCTACTAGTGCAAGAGAAGAACACACAGTATCACAAAGATACAAAGTGTTGTAGTCATAGTTTAGTGCACTTGTAACACTTGTTACGCACTTCTTGTATGTCATCGTACATCAAGTTCTTGTCACCATGCTTAGGTTGATCATAAAGATCATGTAGATTGAGTTGATCATGTAGATCATGTATAGGTCGGGTAGATCATGTGAAGATCGGTTAGATCGTGTAGATTGTGTTGATCAGGTAGATCGTGAGTAGATCGGGTAGATCGAGTGTAGATCATGTGGATCTTGTAGCTTGTGTGATTTGTGAGGATCGGGTAGATCATGAGTGAGATTGGTACTAGCTAGATTAGTACTCGACATTTAGCTTAATGTCGAAAAATAATGTAAGCGATGCGGTTTATGTGTTTAGGCCTCAAAACACAAGGTTTGTTATATTGTGCCATAAAACATAACGGGTTTGGTTGTACCCGAAGAAGAACTCGACATCTTGCTTTGTGTCAGAAAATATTGTAAGCGACGTTGTATGGTTTTCTCCGCCAAGAAGGGAGCGTGTTGATTAGTGAAGTAACCCTCGAGTTGGGTACTCGGGGAGTGGAGTAGGACGAAGAGGAGCTTCGTGACCGAACCACTATAAATCACCGTATCCGGTTTGCGCTTTCTTTACTTATCTCTTTACATTTATATTTTGCATTTACTGCTTTACATTTATATTTTGCATTGCATTTATATTTGTGTGGTTTGTTGCTTATATTGTGTTAGTTGTGTTTGTGTCTTGACATGTTATTTATAATATGTCTAAGCTTGTGTTATTGAGACATGCCTTATTTGTTGCTTTATAATATCTCTAGTTCTTGTAAGACTAGAGTTGACACTTTTCATATTAAGTCACACTTGATCGGGTGTTTGATACGAAAAGATTCAAGTTTTTAAACGGGAACGTATTCACCCCCCTAAGTTTTCCACAATTGGTATCAGAGCGACGTTGCTCGAATTTTTAAAACAAATGGTTTACCCATGAAGGGGGATTGTTGGGTTCGTCAGTACCTAAGGATCCAGAAAACAGGATTTGAATACTAATTAAGCCAAGTGTTAATCAACCGAAAACACTCTTAAGTCACTGAGTGAACAATCACTCAGTGAGTTACCTTCAGGATGCTTAAGATAAGTCTAAGAAGAAAGATTCACCACTCAGTGAGGTGGAACTCCTTGAGTGTCACTTGAGCCAAAGAAGAAGGTAATGGGTTCAGTGAGTATTGGACAAGAACTCACTGAACCCCCACTCTCCTCAACAACAATAAGTGATTGAAGACTAGAGACTGAAGGCGTAGACTGAAGAACCAGAAGCTTGAAAGAAAGGCGGGATTGAGTGGGAAGATTTTGAAGAGATAAGGAGAAGTCTTATCGGGCCATAAACAAACCTTCCCTAAAACGGCTAAAAGTCAAGAAGTGTCAGAACTGACACTCGAAGACTTTTTGGCCCATTCCTATTGGTTCTTGGAAATGACAATTACTGTTGTAGCTGTCAGACATGCATGCTTATTCTTTTTGTATTTTAATCATCAGTACTCTTTAATACTTGTGTATAAATAGGTTCAGATGGATAAAAGTGGGATAAGTTTTGTGCATTAAAAGCTTAGACTTTCACGAAACCACTTTTCTCCTACAAAGAGTAACTAAGTCCTTGAGATAGCTCAGTGGGTCGATATTGTTACCACTCAAGCATAGCTTGAGTTTAGATAGGAGACACACCATACCTTGTCTATTCAATCCCAAGTGTTTGTTCCGCAAAGCACTTGGGTAATAGATTCTTTGATTGATTTCTAATAAGAATTTAGACGTTGAAAAACTTGTGTTTTTATATTTACGTTTTACTTATCAGTTATAATTAATCATTACATTAATCTCAGTCATAAACACAATTAGATTAACTTTGTAGTTACTTCTAAGTGTGTAAAGGGAACAACAAGTGGTATCAGAGCCTCTAGTTCATAAATTCTTTTCAAAAACTAAGAGTGCTCAAGGTTTTTAAAACCAATATCCTACTATGGCTGAAATTAATGTGCCCAGCTCGTCGATAAAAAGGGTGGTAGCTTTTCAGCTGTTGCCCCCAGACTCGAAGCTGGAAAATTTAGCAAGTGGAAAAAGTGAATGCTTTGCTACTTGACTGGTATGGAACAATACTACATCACTTGTGTCAAAGAAGGTCCTTATGTACCTAAGACTGCTGAGGGGCTAAACAAGCCTGAAGCTCAGTGGACCATTGATGAGAGAAGGGTGGTCGATCAAGACCAACGCCTGGAAAGCATAATTATATCTTGTCTTCCTGACGATATAATGGAGTCAGTCATTAATTGTTCAACAGCCAAGCAAACTTGGGATGACTTGATTAATAGCTTTGAAGGTCCCTCAGATACCAAGGAAAACAGGATCATGGACCTGAAACTTGAGTACAATACTTTCAGGGCAAAGGACTCTGAAAGTCTCTCTCAGACATATACCAGATACAAGACCCTGATAAACGAATTATCAAATGATGGTGTAGTTTTGTCTAAGCATGAGACAAATGTTGGCTTTGTCAACAGTCTCCCTGAGAAGTGGCTAAACTTCTCACAGGGCCTCAGGAATGCTAATCACATTCAGACCCTTGAGCTCCCTGAGATCTACGGGAAGTTTATCAATGAAGACAACTTAATCTCTAGGAGATACCCAGACTCAAAAGCTCTTGAGACCAAAAAGGCCCTGACCTCCTCACCCATATCAACTGCCTTTTATTCTAATAGTGTTGTGCAGGATTTTCAAGAGGATTCTGAAGATGAGATTGATGAAAGAACTGGTGATGAGTACCTAAATAACTTAAACTTGGAATTCCAAGAAAGGGCACTCCTTGCCAATTCAAAACGTTTTATCCAAAGAAATCAGACAAACTTTTCAAAAGCTAAAGCAAATGAAATCACTGAATGTTTCAAATGTGGTAAAAAGGGCCACTTTGCTAGAGACTGTTATTCAAAAACCATCTCAGAACCCTCTTATGAATTTCCTGGAAACAGTTCCTCAGGAACTAGCAAGTTTCAACCTAGAATGCTTCAATCGACCCAACATTTTCAAAACAATAATGTTCCTAAGGGTCAAAAAGACTTTGAGGCTAAATATAGGAAAGCTAAGGCTAAACTTGCTCTTCTTGAAACTAATCCCTCAATGTCTCAGGCTGCTCACACTTCCAAACCTGTTCAGACAAAGAACAAGGTTCTTGTAGTAGAAGCTTATGACTGGGATGAAGAAGAGGTCTCCTCAGAAGATGAGAAAATTAGAGTAAGTGCACTGATGACACTTTCTGAAGGTGATCAGGTGGCTATTGGAAAAAGCCATGCAAGGAATAGAGAATGGGTGAACATAACCATGAAGAAGGTAAACACTTTACTTTCAATGGATGATGATTCTGACTGGCAGTCCTATATGAATTATATTTGTGTAGATCTTAAGTTTGTAGAAGAACAAATGCTTAATTTGCTTTCAAAATATAACAATCTTGTGTTAGAACTGAATAAGTGTAGAGATGAATTGCTTGTAGTAAAACAAGCCAAGTTAGAAACAATTACACTACAAATTCAAAACACAGAGATTTTGAAACAAAATCAAGTCCTTCAAAATGAACTTAATAAAGAAAAGGCTGTCATTGAAGGCTGGACTAAAAAGAACCCCAAAGTCTATGAAACTGTGAGTCTAATCCCTAATAATAACAAGAAAATTATAGGAATAGACCAACTCACTGAAACCCCCAGTGATAGTCACAGGGAAAAGACTTTTATTCCAGCTGGAAATGCAACCCAAGTCAAATGACTGGATTGTCAGGGACAACCCAGTCAGTAAGTTACCAAACTTTGAGACTGGAAAAATCTTGCTTCCTGAAAGTCAGGCTCTGAAAAATATGCTTGGACTCACTGACCAACCCAGTAGTACTGAGTCAGTCAATGAGTCTGAATCAGAATCATTCACACCACTGAATATCCTTCAGGGTGCTGCACCATGCTCAGACCTCCCACCATTGGTCTACTCTCAGTATTCTCCAAAGGAGAATCCAGGAATGGGAAAAACCATCCTGAAAAGGCAAACCCCTGAAGTCTCAGTTCATTCTGATGACTCATTAACTTTAGTCCCTTCTGAAGTAAAAACAGTAAGCCCTGACTCAAAAATTGATCAGTTGGCTGAGCTTGTCAGGAAGCTGAGTGAGAAGATTGAATCTTCTGAGAAACCTTCTCAATCCAAAATGAAGGAACCCAAATCAGCTTCCTCAAGCACCAAACCAAAACCCTCCAAACCCTTGAAAAGGTGTGAGCTGTGTCACTATACCAATCATTTCACTGATGATTGTAATAGAATCCTTTACTGTATGATATGCAAAAAGGAAGATCACAGGACCTCTGATCACCAATCATACACAGCCACATCAAATATGAAAAACTTTAAAGCACAAGCTTTAAAATACCCTTCTGATTCTAAACAGAAACAGAAATAAAAGGCCAAGCCTTTTGCACCTTACCCTCACTATGGCTTCAATGACCACCATCCTAAGGATTGTCTAATGGACAAGTGAAGTTTGTGGAGATCCCACTCACAACACCTCAGGACATGAGAAGGTCATTCAGACCAGAAGAGGTATGACCATGTCATCCTCTCAGTCTACTGAGTCTACCTCTGCAATCAAATGCAAAACCTGTGGTAGCTCAGTCCACTCAACCACTGACCATGAATCAATTGTTACCTTTAAGAAGACTACTAAAGTCAAGCCCTCCAAGATGAGGGGTCCTAGAAAGAACTAACTCAGTTTACCATTTGTGCAGAGGCATGCCAGGGAGCCTGTTTGACATCTAGATAGTGGATGTTCAAGGAGCATGACTGGTGTGAAAGAATATCTGCACAAATATGTAAAAGAACCAGGACCCAAGGTGATATTTGCTGATAATTAATCATGTCTCACTGAAGGTTATGGTTCAGTAAACTGTAGTGGTATAGTCTTTACTAGGATAGCTTATGTCAATGGTCTTAAGTACAATTTGATCAGTGTCAGTCAACTATGTGATGCAAAGTACATAGTTCAGTTTGATGATAAACAAGGAACCATCTTCAATGCAAATAAGGAAGTTGTTCTTCTTGCACCAAGAAGACAAGATGTTTATGTGTTAGACATGTCCAGTCTAACTCAGAATAGAACTTGTCTCTTTGCTAAAGCCACTAAAACCCTCAACTGGCTTTGGCATAAGAGACTCTCCCATCTGAACTTCAAAAACATAAACAATCTTGTGAAACAAAACAAGGTCCTTGGCTTACCATCACTTGTGTTTTCTAAGGATAAACCTTGCTCTGCCTGTGAAAAAGGTAAACATCATAGAGCATCCTTTAAAACCAAAATAAAATTTTCCATCAGGAACTGCCTTCATCTTCTCCATATGGATCTATTGGGGCCCATCAGTCCTAGATCTATTAACCATGAGAAGTATACTTTGGTCATTGTGGATGAATACTTAAGATACACTTGGGTTTACTTTCTGATCAAAAAGAGTCAGGTAGCTGAAACAATCATGTCCTTTGTAGGAAAAATTGAAAATCAAAATGACATTAAAGTCAAACAGATTAGGACTGACAATGGAATAGAGTACAAAAACTATGAACTTGAATGTTTTTGTGATGAGAAAGGAATTTCCCAAAATTTTTCCTCTCCTTACACACCTGAACAAAATGGTGTTGCTGAAAGGAAGAATAGAACACTCATTGAAGCTGCCAAAACAATGCTAAATGGATCAGTCCTTTCCAAACACTTTTGGACTGAAGCAGTCAAAACTGCCTGTTATACACAAAACAGATCCATCATTGTCAAAACTGCCTGTTATACACAAAACAGATCCATCATTGTCAAGAGACATAGCAAAACCCCTTATGAGTTATTCAAGGGAAGGATCCCCGACATCAGCTACTTTCATGTCTTTGGGTGCCCTGTGTTTATTCATAATTACAAGGGTCACTTAGGGAAATTTGATGCCAAAGCTGATGATGGATACTTCCTAGGATACTCACTTGTCTCAAAGGCCTTTAGGGTGTTCAACACTAGGAGACAGCAAACTGAGGAAACATTTCATGTTACCTTTAATGACAGCACTGATGCAATCAGTGTCTCTAACACCTCAGTGGAAAAAATAGGAATTGATGATTCATCATGATACCCTCCTGATGAACATCATCCTGACAATGATCCTTCCACTCAGTACCAAGCAAATGCTGACATCTCCTACTACATCATCCCTCACAACCTTCCTAACCCAACCATCACTGAGTTTGTTAAAGCACAAAGAAGTACTGATACAATCCATCAGTCTGAACATAGTGCTCAGGAACCAAACAATCTCAGTGATCAGTCAACCCAGTCAGACACTCAAGATGCTGAAAATCATCTTGTGTCTGCACCAGACCCCACCAATCAGGCCTCCTCAAGTTCTAATCCATTTCCAAGACCTCAGGACAGTTGGACTAGGTCTCAGGATAAAGAACTTGTCAATATAATTGGAGAGCCTACTGAAGGCATGCTCACTAGAAGCATGGCTGCACAATTAAGAGCAGCCTCTGCCAATGAATGCCTATTTGTGCACTTCATCTCCACAATTAAACCCAAAAGTGTCAAAGAAGCACTTACACATCCAATTTGGGTTCAATCCATGCATGATGAACTGGAACAGTTTGACAGAAACAAGGTAATGACCATGGTCAAATGTCCTGAAGATGTTTCAGTCATTGGCATGAAATAGGTGTTCAAAGACAAATCTGATGAAAATGGCGTAGTCATTAAAAACAAGGCCAGACTTGTAGCCAAAGGCTATAATCAACAAGAAGGCATTGACTATGAAGAAACATTTGCACCAGTGGCAAGGATGTAAGCCATCAGGATCTTCCTTGCATTTGCAACCTACATGGACTTCAAAGTGTACCAAATGGATGTAAAAAGTGCATTCTTAAATGGCTCACTGAAAGAAGAAGTTTATGTTCAGCAACCTCCTGGATTCGAAAGTAGTGAGTTTCCTGACTATGTCTGCAAGCTTAACAAAGCCCTTTATGGACTGAAACAAGCACCCAGGGCATGGTATGAAACTCTCTCAGCCTTCCTGATCCAAAATAAATTTGTCAGAGGCAAGATAGACAAAACATTGTTTATCTACAGGACAAATAATGATGTCATACTTGTACAAGTATATGTTGATGACATCATCTTTGGCTCAACAAGTTATAAACTTTGCAAACAGTTTGAAAAACTGATGGCAAATAAATTTAAAATGAGCATAATGGGAGAACTGACTTACTTCCTTGGACTGCAAATCAAGCAGACTGATAAAGGAACCTCTATCAGTCAAGATAAGTATGTCAGAAGCCTACTGAAGAAGTATGAGCTCAGTGACTGTGCCTCAGTCAAAACTCCCATGGTTCCACCAAACAACCTTGGTCCTGACCTTACTGGAAAACCAGTAAATCAAACTCTTTTCAGAGGAATGATTGGGTCACTGATGTATCTACTTGCATCAAGGTCTGACATCCAATTCTCAGTCTGTTTGTGTGCCAGATATCAATCTGACCTAAGAGAATCTCATCTCACAGCTGTGAAAAGGATACTCAGGTATCTGAAAGGTACTCCAAACCTTGGATTATACTATCCAAAATGTTCAGGCTTTGATCTCAAAGGATACTCAGACTCTGACTATGCTAGATGCAACATGGACAGAAAAAGCACCTCAGGCTCCTGCCAAATTCATGGTGGAAAAATAATCTGTTGGAGTGCTAAAAAGCAACAATCAGTTGCCATGTCCTCAGCTAAAGCTGAATATGTTACTGCAGCCAGTTGTTGTGCAAATGTACTTTGGATGAAAAGTCAACTCAGTGACTATGGAATCCAATATAAGATGGTTCCCATCTTTTGTGATAATACAAGTGCAATTGTCATCTCAAACAACCCTGTTCTTCATCAGAGAACAAAACACATTGATATTAGATATCACTTCATCCGGGACCATGTCATGAATGGTGACATTGAATTACACTTCATTCCTACTGAATATCAGCTAGCTAATATATTCACCAAACCTTTGGATGAACCAAATTTCACAAGACTGAAAGCTGAATTAGGAATGTTGGATATTGAGAATCAGTCCACTGATTGAATCCATCCATCTAAGTGTAAATTCTGAAAAACCTCAGGTGCCTGACTCAATATGTCCCACAGTGAAAAAATATCACTGAGTCACCTTCCCTGAACCCTTCACTGAATGAAAAGTCATTCAGGGCCCTCAAAATGACATTCAATGCTAACTTAAATGCTCTAAGTATCTAGTTAGTAAATGTCCGAGGTTAGTAACTGAATTCTTATTTAATATAAGAATATTTGTTCTTTTACCTTCTGGCATCCACCTCTGGGCCCCCACTTGCCCACTAGGCATTTAATGCCTCTTCTCTCACATAAAAATTATGTGATGATGTAATCTCTGCAAATTACACTTTTTGCAGACGGCACAACTGTTCACCTCGACTATTGCGCAAAACCAAGGAAAGTGGATTGTTGGCATTTAATGCGGATCCCAAACGTTTTATACAAAATGGTTTTCAAATTTTTGAGAATAATTCGCTTAATACCCAAACCACCCTTCCCTCCACTTTCCTATAAATACCCCCAAAACGAATTAACACACACACGTTTAGAAAATCTTAAGCAAACTCTGCCCTTTTTTCTTTCAAAACTATTGTGTGTTCTTCCCTCTTTAGAAAATCAGACAATTTTCTTGTAAAACCAAGACCTTTCAAACAAATGGCTACTTCTAAAGCTATAACCTACGCCCCAAATGTGGAATTCACAATGGAGGGCATGGATATGACCAAAAATAACGTCGTAGGAAACTTTGCCTACCTCAAAAAATTTTGGGCGTACAAGAATGTGGTTAAATATCTTCAAAACTGTTTTCTTGCTACGTCGTTCACAAAAACCCCCCTCAGTCATATATAATGACTATCTGAGGGAATTCTGGTGTCCAACAGTGGCAACAAGCCCTGAGGACACCAAAGACTCAATAATCACGTTCTCAGTGATGAATGGGAGAAGGTCCCTCTCCATGGATTACCCAACCTTCATCAAGGCCACAGGTCTTGATTTCACTGAGAACTTTGATCCCAACCCCACTGACCAAGAAGTAAAGGCCGAATTGCTTTTACTAGGGCCACATGACCCAAAACAACCTGATGTGGCCTTAGGAACATTATTGGCCAAAACACCAATATTTAAGACTTGGTTCTCCCCTGTCTTGAGGATCCTGATGACCTTTGTCATTCAGGTCCTTGGAGGCAATAAATCCTCCACGGAGCAATTGAATGCATCACTACAATTGATGGTGTTCAGTCTCTTGGAGGGTAGAAAAATAGACATCGGAGGAATAATCTTCCGAGACCTCGTAGCCAAGCTCTCAGGAAAATCTAGGCAAAGACACATGTCTTACCCTAGGTTCATTTCCTGTGTGCTTCAGGAGTTACTAGGCTCTGATTATGTTAGGCCTGACGTTGAGGGTTCTAAACCTGACCTCCTTCATAAAGCCAACTATTCAAGAGACCTTACTGAGGTACAACCAGTACCCCTGACCGACTACATGCTGGTAGTTATTC
The DNA here is from genome assembly GCA_021014915.2 of Artemisia tridentata subsp. tridentata. NCBI lineage: Eukaryota > Viridiplantae > Streptophyta > Magnoliopsida > Asterales > Asteraceae > Artemisia > Artemisia tridentata. Next base: position 168,783,519 of record CP139509.1, read on the forward strand.
AGGGGGGAAACGCTGTTTCCCCTGTTCCTTCTCCTACAAAGTAGGAGAAGAAGAAAAAGAAGGCAGGGACCAAGAAGGTGGTTAAACCCAAATCACTCACCCTTGGGACTTCTGCCTCAGAGCCTAAGGAAAGGCAAACTACGGCCAAGACCTCTGAGACACCCATCACCGAGACCCTCTTGACCATAAAACAAACGCCAACGGAGGATACTGAGAAATCATCCTCAGTATCCTCGGGCAAAACCTTTCCTCATGGCCCTACTGACATACATAAGTCAGTGGTGTCAGGAACCTTCACCCTCTCACATCCCGATGAAGGCATTAGTCAATCCTAACCTTTGCCTGAGGGAGTAGAGGGTCCTGAATCCTTGGTAGAGCAGCACTACTCTACTGAGAAGGGGACCCACACCCAATCACATCCTGCTTATGGTCCTGACAAATCACAATCAGGATCTCAGGGAGAAAAGGACCCTAAATCCTTATAAGGGCAGTACAACCCTGATGGGTAGAGGGTACACTAAAAATCATTATCAGTGCCTCATGATAGTACTGGAGAACGCCCGCCAGTCCTTGAAGGCACTCAGGGGGACAAAGACTCAGAGGGATTAAAACCACCCACTGATACGGAACCCACAACCCCCCATGGCGAATCCATTCACTTGGGAACTGACTCCAAGGTCCAGGCTGAGAAAACCCACTCAGTCCACTTGGATGGTTCAGAACCTGGCCAAAACAAAGGTGAGCCCTCTTCTGAGGGGAAGCCGGATTCCCGCAGGGTTCCTACTCTGGTAGATCTTGAAAGACTGCTGGATATTGTGTGTCAGAGGAAGAAATGGTTGATTTTGGCGATGAAGACGTTTTTGGTGCTGAGGAGGAAATGGAGACTAAAAAATACAACTCTCCTCAACACCCTGAGGAACAACAATCATCTCCTCCTCCTGAGGATCAACAACCCCTCACCCTAACCAACCCAACAACATCATCATCATCAGGTCACTCTTCTGCTCCCGCTACTCTTCAGTGGTTGCAGAAATATGACCATGTTCTTCCGCTCACTGAAAGGCAGCTGGTAAAATTTCTCCGCAAAGCCAACCATGCTCTCTTTAGTGAGCTTACTGAAGAACAATGGGAACAGCATACTGAAGCAGCAGCTAACTATGCTGACTTCAGGGCTACTATTGAAGAATCAAAGGGTAAAGTACTTCAGGTCGCCAAACTCACTAACAAACAACTCGGTGACCTGAGGGAGTCTCTTGATAACATGGGTACTGAACAGGACAAGCAGCTCACCAACATACTGAAGGCTCTTGATCATATTCAGGAAGAACTCAGAGATGATCCCACCCTGATCACAAAGCTGAATGAGTACATGGATAGTACTCAGACCACCACATCCACCAACATTATTAAGCTTCTAAAGCTTCTTCAGGGGGTGGATCTCAAAACCATAAGGTCTTAGCAAGATTCTCTTCATCAGTCAGTAGCTGTTTCTAAGGAGTACCTGAACCAAATACCCTCAGCCTTTGATCAGCTCTCAACAAAACATAATGAGCTGATCACCCACTATACCACCAAGGTCACTGAACTCACCACCACTCAGAGTGCCATGGCCGAAGAAATGACCACACTGAAGAATGAGACCTCTGAAATGAAGAAAATAGTCTTCAGCATCCTCTCAATTCTTCAGGCCTTTCCGGTTTCCCCAACTCCTCAGTCAACAGGTGCATACACTGAAGTTCCTACATCTGTTGAGGGGGAGAAACTTGATGATCAAACACCTCCTCAGTCTTCTGCTCCTCAGTCCTCTACCCTTGTTGTTGCTACAATCCCTGTACAACCTGAACTCATAGCAACAGAAGTGCCTGAGACTTCCACTAGTCAACCCCCTCGAATTGATAAAGGGAAGGGAATCATGGTGACTGAAGATCCTCCTCAACCACAATTGGTTCCGGCATCAACTGAAAGGCGTCCAGACCCTGATGCACCATTTACGATTGAATTGGATGGAGGAAAGAAATTCTTTGGAACTCCAGTTGAAGTGGCCGTAGTCTTACATGAACAAGACATAAGGAGGGCTAAAGAAAAAGCTGAGCAACTCAACAGACCAATAATCTTTGAGCTTGCCAAGGAGGTAATTAAGGAGACTGACAAGGACATCAAGGGGGAAGAATTCCTCAAGCTTCAGGCTGACATCATTAAGGAAGCCAATGAGCAGGCAAAGCTCAGAGAAGAAATAAGAAAGAGAACCCATGAGAGGTGTATGTGGCATATGACAAAGACCAAGGGAGAAGGCAAAATCATGGACATGACCATTCACCTGACAAACACTATAAATGTTACGGTTCACAGGGGACCAAGAAAGTCTGAGGTAAATAAACCCTTCAAGTTCTATGACTATGGGTTAAGGGAATGGGACATGATGATGCCCATCCTGAGGAAGAAGCAAGGCAAGATCGTTCCCAGCCTTCTCAAGACCCTAAACTCCAAATACGAGGAACTGGAGAAAGTGGCTAAGAGTTTGGGTATTGATCATGAGCAGACACTTGCTTCTCAGGGACTGTTAATCCCTGAGCCTACTCAGAAGACTGGGAGGAAAAGAAAAGATGTGGGTCAGGAGCTTGAGCAATTCATAGCTGCTCTTCATTGCGACATGATTCCTCCTCAGGGAGTAAAGTTTGGCCCCAACCTGGTCATCAAAGAGCCTGAGTATGGTATATTCTTTGTTGATGAATTTGGTCAACAGGCCTTTCAATGAGTCAGTGACATCAACCTTGTGGAAACGACAACTCTCCTAGAATACAAGCTAATGGCACTTCAAGTGAAGAGTCTTGCAAATGAAGAGTTTGTCAAGCTGTTGGACAGGATGATGAAAGAGCGACCTGACAAAGAAGTGTTAGTGTCGAAGAGAGCTAAACTCAAACTCATGGGTATCTTGGAAGGAGAACAAGAACCCTGAGTATTATGTTAGATAAGACTTTGTAATGATATTAATAAAATTGATGGCCCATGTTTTTTTGTTATATCAGTGTCCTTAATAGCTTTCTATTATATTCAGTATGAGAAGAAGTCATTAGCTCACTCATAACTGATCAAAACACTTAGGCATAATTTATATCCAAATAGGGGGAGATTGTTGGGTCCGTCAGTACCCAAGGATCCTGAAAACAGGATTTGAATACAAATTAAGCCAAGTGTTAATCAACCGAAAACACTCTTAAGTCACTGAGTGAACAGTCACTCAGTGAGTTACCTTTAGGATGCTTAAGATGAGTCTAAGAAGAAAGATTCACCATTCAGTGAGGCAGAACTCCTTGAGTGTCACTTGAGCCAAAGAAGAAGGTAATGGGTTCAGTGAGTATTGGACAAGAACTCACTAAACCCTCAGTCTCCTCAACAACAACAAGTGATTGAAGACTGAAGACTGAAGGCGTAGAATGAAGAACCAGAAGCCTGAAAGAAAGGCGGGATTGAGCGAGAAGAGTTTGAAGAGATAAGGAGAAGTCTTATCGGGCCATAAACAAACCTTCCCTAAAATGGCTAAAAGTCAAGAAGTGTCAGAACTGACACTCAAAGACTTTTAGGCCCATTCCTATTGGTTCTTGAAAATGACAAATACTGTTGTAGTTGTCAGACACGCATGCTTATTCTTTCTATATTTTAATCATTAGTACTCTTTGATACTTGTGTATAAATAGGTTCAGATGGAGAAAAGTGGGATAAGTTTTATGCATTAAAAGCTAAGACTTTCATAAAACCACTTTTCTCCTACAAAGAGTAACTAAGTCCTTGAGATAGCTCAGTGGGTCGTTATTGTTACCACTCAAGCATAGCTTGAGTTTAGATAGGAGACACACCATACCTTGTCTATTCATTCCCAAGTGTTTGTTCTGCAAAGCACTTGGGTAATAGATTCTTTGATTGATTTCTAATAAGAATTTAAACGTTAAAAAACTTGTGTTTTTATATTTACGTTTTACTTATCAGTTATAATTAATCATTACATTAATCTCAGTCATAAACGCAATTAGATTAACTTTGTAGTTACTTCTAAGTGTGTAAAGGGAACAACAGGGATATAATATGAAAAGTTTTTACTTGCATAATACTTGTAAGTTTTGTTATTAAGTATACTTCGTCATACTAGCTTAAAAGTTTTCTTAAACAAATAAAAGAAAATAGTTTGTAAGTGTCCGATTATGTTTTTAGAACAAGTCATTAAGTGATGCGGTTTTGAAATGAGTGTTTGGGACAATTCTTTATTTTGTAGTAAAAGTATTTCGTAAGTATCTAATTTCTTAGTCCTAAACGTGGAAATGATGTTTAACATATTCTACATGTTCGTTATTTAGTATACTAAGTTTTACATCTCTTCGTTGCGTCGAAACAGAAAATCAGTCTGAGACAGAAATGTAACAACAGTGCACGGTACCACTAAATAGGTGACGGTACCATTATATTTAATTGTACCGTGGGGTATTTGAAGGGTGCATCTGTTCGTCTATTTTTCAGAACTGGGTCATTTTCAGAAATTCGTATAAAATCAACCGTAAGTCTGTAGGAGTCGTACCACCTATCGATTTAAACGAAATTGAGTCTACTTTCACTTAAAAATACTATTATGAATTGATTCTAAATGAAAGTATATTATAGTCCTTAATTTTCAACGAAAGGTCTTTATGGTCATGACGTTTGCGCAAATTTTTGGTCAAAATGAGAAAGGGCATTTCAACTTTGAACATTGTTGTATTTTCAAAGTATTGAACTTGGTCAAAATTTTGAAATGGGGATGAAACCAATTCATTTAAAATAAAGTCAAGCTAAGTATATATTGTTATACTTAATACACAAAATGACGATAAGTATTTTTGTGTGTTATGCAAAATGGCTATTTTTTTTCTTTGTGTCTTAGTATTGGTTAATATTTTTGAGTGCTTATAGTTATCTTTAGTTGATCTAATTATATCTATAATCACAAGCATTTTACATGCCTTGTTGCTATGTGTTGATTATTAGTTTTTCGGTTCATGCGTCAATAGGACTTAGACTAGACTTCTTGCACTAAGTTGCGTAATTAGTTTTGCATTGCATATAGGCATAGACCACTTTTCTTGCATATGTATTTTCGACATCTTGCAAGTTTTAAAATGCTTTAGTAACCTTCTTAGGAATGGAAACTAAGTTGGTTGATCATGTGTGTCGAAAAATATTGTCTTACACAACTATCTTTCCAAAGGTTTAAGTGTTAAAATATATCACCTCAAAATATTTAACACTTTCATTAAATTCATAACATGATCTCTAAAACATTACATCCTTTTGTCTTGCCTGACCATGGGTTGTCTAAACAAGATAAAAGATCATATTAATACATTAGTATTTAAGTAAAAGAAAATGTATTAAACTTGCATTGATCTAACACACACAAAATGTTTTAAACATTTAGTACTTTACGTATGTTGTATAAAAATGGTTAAGATAATTATTTTTATACTCATGATATGTCGAAAACTAAGAATATTATACTTAATAATAAATAGTTTTTCGCACATAAAAATAAATGACAATCTCGAAGTAGTAAGTTAATATGTCATTAACCTCACACATACAACTAGTATTAGAATAAATGGAACACATTCCTTAAATTTTTATTTTCTTTTTAAAAGGAGTGATCGTGAGGGTCAAGAAAGATTTGTAGTACATGTTAATTCATTATTCAAATTATGATTGATATTCATCGAATCTAATTGACAAGTTTTCGAGTATGGACATGGAATTAGAGTCATTATTAGTCTAGCTTCAAGATAACATCAAAATATAACGAAATATATTCTCTTGAATCTACATACTCAATCACACTCGGTTGTTATGAAAATAATGACGTCCTCTCAAGACGAAAATAATATGCATCGGATCATAACTCACACTTGTGTTGAAGATGTCATATTGAGTCTTCTTGTCCAATGGTTGTGTTCAAAACATTAAACTAATATGTTTAAAAGATGTATAAAATACACAACTAAGTAGGATTGACAACTTGTATGTTTAATCTGAAATATTCAAGTAATTTACTTTGCAACGCGATTTGTAAATGTGTCATTTCCGAAAAACCAAACACAAGCAAACAAACAACATATGTAAAGTTTGCTCATCAGCGACTCAACACTCAAAATCACATGTCAAGTAAAAGTGTCACACATAATATGTTATTAACTATTATGTACGTCATCAATCTTCGAGAAGATCACATGTATTTCTCATATCAAAAGATTAACATAGGATAATTTATATCATATGCATCTCATTCCCTTTGTAACATGAATGGTTGTGTTACAAGAGAATACATTGCATCTTGTTAAGAAATATATGATATTAGATTTCAATAATAACCCAATACAACATGTGTCATTGCATAAACAAGTAAAATTGGTCATACACTAAAATACTTTTTTTCCTAAGCATTCGTAAGAGTGATAAGTTTCCTCTTAGAAAAGCATATTGGTTGAAAGATACAATATGCCTCATTTCAATCATACATCATATAATACTCACAAGATCTATTGAGGTAAGTAACCTTTACTAGATTCTTTTCTCAAGATATGTAAAGGAGCATTCTTGAAACACTATCAATGCAACAGATTCTACATTGTATCACATTAAGGCATCTCTTGGCTCTATAAAACCAAATCATGTTAAAATAACATATAACATCTCAACAAACACAAATGTCGTCCAAGAGATCATGAAATGCCTAATCTAAAATCAATAACCTCTAAATCTTAAACATAAGATTGAAACATTGTGCTTGCCTTTGATAGGATATTGTGCAAGACATGTCATCTTCTTAACCGACTTTCAAAATATGGTTAGTTAAGTCATATTAGGCCATGTATTAGTGAAATAAGCTAATATCATCTTTGCTATACTTCGATAGGCAAATATAGGAATTTGAATTTTTCTAACATGAGAATGACTACTGGAGAACCTATCGCACTAGAAATTCAATTTGACCTAACGGTTGAATTGCTTCCAGGAGAGAAGTTGGGTTCGTGGTATAACCCGTAAAAACGGTCGTGTTTAGCTTAAATTGAGCACCACTAGGGATAGTCTCATACTCATTCTCTAACTTGAAAATTTTTCAATCCTACATTTGACTAAAGATAGTTTACATCGGTGAACTTTATTGTTGGGAATTAAATATTTTAAATATTAGCATTAGGAATTAAATGTTTACAACGTCAGTTATACTCAAGGAAATTCACTAAGTGTCATTCTACTGCTAGTGTATTTCATTCTACTACTAGTGTTAAAGATTCTGCTGCCGCAAGAATACTACTGCTAGTGTATCAAATACTGCTGTTGGAGTGACTCATCCTACTGCTAAAAAGATAAGTGTTGCGTATTCTACTGCTGGATGGATAAGTATACAAAGATATTTTGTGTATAAAAGTCAAAGATATACGGTAAATAATATATTTGATAGATGTTCAGTCAACAAGTTGTGTACACAGATACAAGTTGTATCTTAGGGACTGACACACTCAAGCAAGCAAGTAGTTCGACAAGACTTATCATTTATTGTAAAAGATCTTCTTTGTTGTATAAAAGGGAAGATCTTATCTTAGTTACAAGAGAGACTAGGTGTCTAAGTGCTGAATTTGTAACTAGTTGAATACTAAGAAAACATACATTGTGTTGTTCATAACAAAAAATAGTTTTTCTTTGTAATAGAGATTCAAGGTTTGTAACCCTAGTGATAGTAAAGATCACTCGTATTATTCTCAAATAATATTGAATCGTTTGGTGTTAACATTCATTGTTCATTATCAAATTCAACAACCACCACTGTTCCATTTCAAATAACCAATATCCTTCTAAGTGTGGTTAAGTAGATTCCGCATACTTAATCATATTCACTCAAAGTATCACATACACTCGTACAAAAGGACTAACATACTACCAAGTGTATTATAATCCTCTCAATTGGATTTCTTAGACCTTTTGGATGTCATGTGACAATTCTGAATACCTTAGACCATCTAGGAAAGTTTGATGGTAAAGCAGATGTAGGATTCTTAGTTGGATATTCTCTTAATAGCAAAGCATTTAGAGTACACAACTCAAGAACTAGAATAGTAGAGGAAAACCTGCATGTGGAATTTTAAGAAAACAAATCCAATGTAGCAGGTGAAGGTCCAAAATGGCTATTTGATCTTGAGTCTCTAACCAAATCAATGAATTATGTGCCTGTTGTTGCAGAAACTAATGATTTTTAGGTTCACAAGCAACAAATGAGGAAAGGTTAGAAAAAGAGACAGATCAAGATTATTTGCTGATGCCAATTTGGACAAGTACCAGTGTGGCTTCAACTTCAACAAATGATGAACCTTCTTCTGAAGAAGCTAAAGAAGGGATTGAAGATGAACACAACGTAGAAGGAACAAAGGAACAAGAGAATGTTTCTACTAATGATAGTACTACTGAGACAGAGCATTCTACTGCCAGGCTTAATTTTTCTACAGCTAGGCCAAATGTTTTTACTGCTGGCCCATCAGAACCAAATGAAGCAGAATTCTCAGAAGAAGAGGTGGATTTCAATAATCTCCCACCTGACTATCATGTTCCTTCTACACAACACACAAGGATTCACAAAGTCCACTCCCTGGACAATGTGATTGGAGATGTACAATCAGGGGTAAAGACAAGACAACAACTGATATCTTCAGACCAACAAAGGCTTCTTGATGCTCTTTATGCATCAAAGCAGCATGAGTATACCAACTCTTGCTTATTTGTATGTTTTCTATCACAAGCAGAACCAAAGAATGTTCTTAAAGCCCTAGATGATTCAAGATGGGTAGAAGCTATGCAAGAGGAGCTTCTTCAGTTTAAGATTCAGAAGGTATGGGTGCTAGTTGATTTACCCAAAGGTGTAAGGGTAATTGGCACTAAATGGGTTTTCAGAAATAAAAGGGATGAAAGGGACATCTTGATAAGAAATAAGGCTAGATTAGTAGCCCAAGGGTACACACAAGAAGAAGAGATAGACTATGAAGAGGTTTTTGCTCCAGTAGCAAGGATTGAAGCCATTAGACTCTTTTTGGCTTATGCTTCATTTATGGGCTTCATAGTTTCCCAAATGGATGTCAAGAGTGCTTTTTTATATGATACTATTGAAGAGGAGGTATATGTCTCACAACCTCCAGGGTTTACTGACCTAGATCATCCAGACAAAGTGTATAAGGTAGTTAAAGCTCTTTATGGCCTTCATCAGGCACCAAGGGCATGGTATGAAACACTAGCTTCATATTTAATAGAAAATGGATTTCAAAGAGGGAAGATTGATCAGACATTATTCATCAAGAAGCACAAGAAGGATCTTTTGCTAGTTCAGGTGTATGTGGATGATATCATCTTTGGATTTACAAGGAAGGAGATGTGTTTAGAGTTTGAGAAACTTATGCATGATAAGTTTCAGATGAGCTCCATGGGGGAACTTACATTCTTTTTGGGTCTGCAAGTTAAGCAATCTAGTGAAGGCATATTTTTTAGCCAAGATAAATATGTTACAGAGATTCTAAGGAAATTTCAATTTGTTGATTCAAAAGTGGCAAGCACACCAATGGACTCTGAGAAGCCACTTCTTAAAGATGTAGATGGAGACAATGTGGATGTACACACATACAGATCTATGATAGGTTCTTTGATGTATCTCACATCATCAAGACCTGATATCATGTTCTCTATTTGTGCTTGTGCAAGATTTCATGTAACTCCTAAGGCTTCTCATTTAACAGCTATCAAGAGGATTTTTAGATATCTCAAGGGTCAATCTAGGTTGGGTCTATGGTATTCTAGAGAATTACCTTTTGACTTGGTAGCATATTCAGACAGTGATTATGTTGGTGCAAGCTTGGACAGAAAGTCAACAACTGAAAGATGTCAATTCCTTGGATGTAGACTTATCTCATGGCAATGTAAGAAGCAAACAATTGTGGCTACTTCAACAACTGAAGCTGAATATGTAGCTGCTGCAAGTTGTTGTGGTCAAGTCCTATGGCTTCAAAACCAACTTCTTGACTATGGGTACAATTTCTTAAACACTGTCATACATATTGATAATAGTAGTACAATTTGCATAATTAAAAATCTAATGCAACACTCTAAAACAAAACACATTGAAATTAGACATCATTTTTTTAGAGACTGCAATGAGAAAAAGTTGATTCAAGTTATTAAAATTGATTCTGATCACAATTTTGCAGATCTTCTCACAAAAGCTTTTGATGTTGGAAGGTTTCAGTACTTGGTAGCAAGTATTGGAATGCTTAATCCTTAAAATTTTCAAACGGGTTAATACATTCAGAGGTTACTAAAGTTTCCCAAAAATTTGATTTAAGTTACTAAAGTTTTTTTTGGTTGAACCGGGTTACTATAGTTTCCCTAAAATTTGAACTAAGTTACTATAGTTTCCTAAAGATGAACTAAGTTACTATAGTTTATCAAAAATTTGAATCAAGTTACTATAGTTTCCCCAAAAATTGTGAAAATCAGTCAGGCTAGAAGGGGAAAGACGAACTGGGAAACTATAGTAACCCGGTTCAACCAAAAAAAACTTTAGTAACTTAGATCAAATTTTTGGGAAACTTTAGTAACCTCCGGATGTATTAACCCTTCTCAAACTTATGTGTTTTTGTATATAAAATTTTGTTTGTACTGCTAGCTTTGTAAATTGGTACTGTTATTGAAAAGTTTGTACTGCTAGTACAAATTTAGATTGTTCAGTTCATACTGTTAGTCATATAATTCTACTGCTATAAGACAAATGTTTTGCATTTTGTTTCTTGGTTTTCGACTAACAATTACAGGTATGAACATTTGCGCACAAAGGAAGTTTCAAGTGAAATGTATGAGCAGCAAAATGATTATACAAGTTGCTGAAGTAATAGGTTCATGATGGACAGAGTTTGGGAATTCATTAACAAAGGATTACACCTAAGTTAATTGATTCTTCAAAACTTCTTTCTTGAAACCTGATTATGATGTTTCACATTGACTTGACGGCTCAGTTGGTCAGATAGTAACTGACTCAACTCACTTTCTATCATTTTATACTTTAATTAGTATAATGGGAAAGTCTAAGGACATCTGATAGAAAGAACAGCGAAAAAATGTGCATCTAACACTTGTGTTAGAAGACACAATTGTCACGAGCTGGAAAACCTGTCAAGAAAGCCCTTTGAATGGGTTTATCTGTACACAGGCAGTTATTTATAACTGAAAATATTGGTTCTTACACAACCAGAGGTTAAGTTAAACCAAATTTTTGATTAAGTGTCTGTTATACACTTAATCCCTTCAAAATGGTTGTAAGCAGTATGATTTTTCAATCATAAAATCAAGTTCATACCGCTAAGTCAAAAGTTTTCTTAAAAAGGATTCTCAAAATGGCTCAGAAACCTATCTAATGATGGATTATGAGTCACTGCCCCATGAATCACCTCTCATAAGAGTTAACACACCTGGAAGTGATAAGGGCAGCATTGAAATTTAAGGAATTGATGGCTACATGTACAACATTGTCTGAAAACATGTTCTAATTGGTAGATCAGATGATGGTGAGAGATCTTGCAAACAGGGGAGGAAATATTTTGCTACATATTGAGAGATCTTCCAAGCTCAAGCTCAGAGGAGGAAATAAAGCCCAGGGGAGGAAGATTAACCAATAAAGGAAAGAAAAGTTGTGATTGTGTATGCTCAGAATCAGGGGAGGTAGTTTAAAATTGATCATCAGGGGAGAAAGATTGGGAAGATGAGAAGCTAACATGTCTTATTATTTAACCAATAATAAGAACAATCTCAAGTTTCAGTTGATGGATGCTGGGAATAAGCTCTTCAAATGAAGAAAGTTCAAATGAAGATTCTAGAGTATTATATATATTCAGAAGGGATGAAACATTCAAATGGAGAAAGTTCTATCTAGGTTCTTTCAATTTCAATTTCAGTTCACTACGTTTGTTCATCACTTGCATGGATTGCTGAGATATGACTTGACTTCTTGTTCATCCAAGATACATAGCACCATTGCCTCTTATAATTCCTCCATCCAAGGAAATTGCACCATCTTTTATTCAAGGTACTGCTTGTATTCAAGACAAAGAAAGATGATGTTATTGCTGAAAGAGATTCACAGAAAGCAGATGAGTTAGACAGAAAGATAGTTAGTCTTACAGAACAAAGGAAAGCTCAGATCAAGAATCTGACTATTTAGTGTTTGAAAGATCCTCACAATCAGAATTTAATTCAGAAGAAACATGTTGATTTGGGATAAATAACATGTTTAGGGGAGGATTGTTGGGAATTAAATGTTATGAAGATTAGCATCAGGAATTAAATGTTTACAAGGTCAGTTCTACTCAAGGAAATTCACTAAGTGTCATTCTACTGCTAGTGTATTTCATTCTACTGCTAGTGTTAGAGATTCTGCTGCCGAAAGAATACTACTGCTAGTGTATCAGATACTGCTGTTGGAGTGACTCATCTTACTGCTAAAGAGATAAGTGTCGCGTATTCTACTGCTGGATGGATAAGTATACAAAGTTATTTTGTGTATAAAAGTCAAAGATATATGGTAGATAATATCTTTGATAGCTGTTCAATCAACAAGTTGTGTACACAGATACAAGTTGTATCTTAGGGACTGACACACTCAAGCAAGCAAGTAGTTCGACAAGACTTATCATTTATTGTAAAAGATCTTCTTTGTTGTATAAAAGGGAAGATCTTATCTTAGTTACAAGAGAGACTAGGTTTCTAAGTGCTGAATTTGTAACTAGTTGAATACTAAGAAAACATACATTGTGTTGTTCATAACAGAAAATAGTTTTTCTTTGTAATAGAGATTCAAGGTTTGTAACCCTAGTGATAGTAAAGATCACTCGTATTATTCTCAAATGTATTGAATCGTTTGGTGTTAACATTCATTGTTCATTATCAAATTCAACCACCACCACTGTTCCATTTTAAATAACCAATATCCTTCTAAGTGTGGTTAAGTAGATTCCGCATACTTAATCATATTCACTCAAAGTATCACATACACTCGTACAAAAGGACTAACATCCTACCAAGTGTATTATAATCCTCTCATTTATCTCCCATTAGGATTTCATTTTGAACAAGTAATAATTACGATCCTCCTTAGCGAACCTAGATTACTTGCATCCCACATATGTGTTTCAAAATGATAACATGTTCTCATAAGATATGATTGAATGTCTTCATGCTCTTAAATGCTAAATGATTATCATGTTTTGCATGATGTTTGCATTTATTCCTTATGTGTAGTTTACATGATTTGCTTGTAAATTTTGCACCCACACTATGTCATTTTGACACATAATGAATTAGGTATGCCTATCACTATGAACTCTTAGACGTCATATAGTCATACACTAGTGTCAAAATCTATAAGTTAAAGTAGTCGCGAAATTGTCCTAATTCCTTGGTCATCATTTCGTTTTCTTCCAAGTAATACACTCTTTTATCAAGGGAAGGTTAGATACAAACCTAGTAGAACTTGGGGTAGGTTTGACAACTTAAATATTTCATCCGAAATATTCAAGTAATTTTAACTTGCGATCGCAATTGTTAAAAGTCATATCCGAAACATCATATTCAAGCCTTTTAACAACATATGTTAAAACGCTCATCCAAAAGCTAAAAGCTAACATCAACCTTCGGGTGACAAAGGACTCGCGAGTTACTACATAAGTGATTAGTAGTTCCTTTCATCCTCGTATGAATATACACTTCTTAAGACCAAGTATATTCATTTCCGTTAGTTCCTTTTATCCCCACAGGTTTGTCGTCGTGTTTTGATTCAAGCTCACCTCATAGATAATGAGGATCGAACTTATCAATCAGTTTTAGGGTAGAAAAAGAACTTAACATCCTATCTCGACAAGAGTACGTTGATACTCTCTTTCTTCCGAATAACGAGCAATATGATTATACGAAGATTGATATTTTTGAGTCTTTTCTTTTTCTTCGTTAATCTTGATCACCTACCGACGTGCAGCGATCTCACAACAATAATGGATGTTCATCCCTAAAATCCCATCAATCACCCTAGAAACATCCAAACCTCTCAAACATGATCCATTGAACTACTTACGCTTAGGTCTAGGAATGATGGAACACATTCCGTAAATTGCATAATTTACATGTGTTCAAAACATCCCCTAAGTTTCGTCTAATGACTTTTTAAATATTTCATTGGAAATGTTGAAGTCATCCTTCGAGTCACGTCTAATGACTATTTAAGTATTTCCTTGGAAATATTAAAGTCGTCTCGGATTGTCAATAATCTCGTGTAAAATCCCGTTGGATTTATCCCTCAAAGAATTTATTAGGTGTAGATTCTTTCATCATGTCTAAAAGTCTCACTAAATCAGCGAGATTTATTCGTTAGATCCTCTCAAATCGTTGATTTATGTGTGTCTAAAACATCTCTAGATTAGAGTCGAATACTCTCAAGCTTCCAATGACAACTTAAATATTTCATCCGGAATATTTAAAGTATATTTAATTTGTGAAATGCAATTAAATGTCATCTCTCGTTCTCGATCAACGTTCATTGAATCCCGTTGGATTCATTCATAAAACAATTTATTTGGTATAAATTTCTTTAATCTAAGGTCCAGAAAAATCACAACATATGTGATATTTCTTTGTCAAAAATCAAATTCTGGGTCAAAACTGGCCTCAGCAGGTCACGGTACCCTTAAATAAGGGACGGTACCGCTAAATTTAACGGTACCGTCGGACCATTATTTGCTAAGACAGTTTATGTTGTTTTCAATTCTCACAGTTTCAAAAGCACTATAAAAACCCACTCGCTGTAGTCTTGAACCAGAACCATCTCCTATCTGAATATATTCTACCTATCTTCTAATTCCTTAAGCTTTTTCCCCTTTCACTTCCGCATGGTCCTAAACACACCACATGTTTGGTTACTTCCGTATCTATCATCTTCTCAATTTAACTACATCCTTAACCTTCGTCAATGCTTTGACATTTCATTTATCTTACACACTCTTCAAGCGAAGAACCGCTAAGATAAGTGTGAGACAACTCTTCCTCGTCAACATAGTTTCTTCTAGCAAAGATAACTCTACAAAAACCCCATCACCAACTCCACAACCTTGAAGATTCTATCTTCTTAACCATTAGCACATTTCCATGTAATCACATGCCTCATCATATAAATGTTCTATGAACATTCACAAAGATTGAGAAGAGCTACGTGACTTCAAAGGTGAAGTGTATTGTATGTCATCCACCACTTGTCATGACGTTACTTAGCTCATTGCTTCCATCAACGTTTGTTTTCCTCTATATATATATATTTTTTTCTTTTTCTTTCAACACATCTTGTCCGAATGACCATCGATTAAGGGGGAGAGAAAACACACTCATACACATGTAGTCTTTCACCAAACACTCTCAAGAATACACAAATGTGGTTCTTATTCCCTAGAATTCTTTACTAAAACACTCATTCCCTAAGTACCCGCTACTTAGCAAAACCTCAGTCATAAGACCACAATCGGTTCTAGCTTCCTAACCTCTACTCTTTGTGACCACCTAGATATTTGTTCTATACAAGCAGCTTCAACCCTCACATCAAACTTCACAATAATATCATTTATCATCACACTCAACCCTTATAACTAAACTTCACTCTTGACAGTGATATTTAGTTTCAAAACCTTCCACCCTTATATCAATCCCACTCAAACCTTTTAGCTACACTTCACTCTTGACACTGATAGTTAGTCTAAGAACCTTCAACCCATCGATCATTACACTCAAACCTTACAACTATTCCTCACTTTGGATAGTGATAGTTAGTTCAATAACCTTCAATCCTCACAATCACACGAAACCCTTCATGCACCAAATTATCTCTAACACACAACTAGGATCATCCAAAACTAGAAATCTAGAACTTCGTTACCTCAACCCCGTTAGAGATATCCACCCACAATAGGATCACATGCACATTTTTTTCTCTTGAAATATATCATGTATCTCATTGTCAATGCAAACGATATATTAATCTAAACCGTCTCTTTCCATCTTTTTTCAATGGTCAAATCCAACAATTTCCCATCGTATGGAGTCATTTCCACTAATATCTTAGTGCGTGTCGTTCTCATTCTTTTTTTTTTGTATAACTTCCATCGAGTCCACTTTATGGCATGACTTGCCATAATAATAATGTCATATATCTACCTCATTTAGAGTATGTCTTCTCAACAAACTATCCTTAACACCAATCATCTTAGGTAGATGATTATTCCGTTCAAAAGGTTTGTCAGAACTTGCCTTCCCAATGACAACTTGGAAGAAGTCATTTTGTGTGTCAGTCAACAAAGGAATCTCGTTCTTGTTAGTGTGATTGATAGAACAATTACACCATAGGTTGTCGGTCGGGTTGTGACACTCAAGTATTTTTGAATTACAATATGCATTCATTTTTTTGGTCGCTTAACTTTCTTGGGCTTTCTTCTTTGTTTTTATCCTCTTGGCACACTTTAATCATGAGTCTAAGCTCTAGCATACTTTCATATGCTCACATACCTCATCAAACTCATTTTTTTTAGCTACACTTTAACTTAGTTTAACCTTTGCATGTCTTGCTAGGAGTATTCTATCCCTATAATGTTGCTCCTATTCTTTTATATATTATGTTGCACGAAGCTAACCCTTGATGTAGAAAAAGCCTTTGTAAGAATTTGATCCATGGATCCGCTAGATACTAAGGTAAATAAACAAGGGGATTCAATCACCATAGGGGAGCATTGAGCTAGGGGGAGCTCGGGGGGTATTTGAATATATAGCATGGAGTCGTCTTCACAAGTGGTGATAGAAGACTTCACTAGGATGATGCAAGCTCGACTTTCTGGGGAGAAAGGAAGGTGTTGTAATAAGGGGGAGAAGTTGAATGATAGAAGTAGAGAGCTTAGGGCAATTACCTTTTTGCTTCTACAAAAGGGGGAGAATGGAGTGTAAACAGGTAACTTCTACATTTTAATGTGTGTTACGGTTTACATATTTGTCATCATCAAAAAGGGGGAGATTGTCAGTGATAATATTACGATATTTAAACTAAACGGTTTCTGTTAGTGCAAATATTACGATATTTAATCTATACAGTCTTGTTTGTTTTGATTGATGACAAACCATGTAACTTGTAATACATAACGTAAAATGTACAAGTTACTCGTAATCATATTTTGTCTCAACATAGTTTCAACAACTCTCGACGCCTCAAGTCCTTGTATGCTACAACACAGGTTCGCACATGTTTGTTATGTTGCGTTATGATCAAAACCCAAATAAACCATTAAACACATCTAGCAAAATAGTTTATATAAAACCAAAACCATTTTTATGAAACACTTATAAGTAATATTTATTACTTACATTTTCATAAAATATATTCTTTAGAACCAACTAGTTAAATAAAATAAACTAGCTAATAGAGTTGGACTATCCATAACCTAAAACCCATGACCCATAACCCATGACCCATGACCCATGTGCATTAATGTCTTTGACATCGTGCATGACATCCCAATGGATAAAAACCATGACCCATGACCCAAAGTCCATAACCCATGACCCAAAGTTCATAACCCATGACCCAAGATGTCTTTGACATCATGCATGACATCACAAGACCCATGGACCATAACCCATGACCCAAAGTTTATAACCTATGACCCAAGATGTCTTTGACATCATGCATGACATCACAAGACCCATGGACCATAACCCATAACCCAAGACCCGGTGTTTATAACCCAAAACCCGGATTAGTTACCCAGATGGCCGGATCCCGTGGATCCCTTGGTTTACAAGGGCCGGATCCCTCTCAGAAGGGATCCTTGGGGACAGAGACATATTTGGTACTTTTGCCTATAAATACCAACCATTGCACACCCATTTCATCACACCTTTCACATACTTTCTGTTGGGAATGCTCCTAACACGTAAATGGAACGACATTTACGGGATTACATTAGTTATCTTGTTAAGCCAAACACATGGACTAGTTATGTAATATTGTGATAGTTTAATGTGTGTAAAGCTATATATACCCCTCCATACTTCCATGGAGGGGTGAGACATTGTGTGTATTTTCCCTTTCATCTTTCTTATTAATAAAACACTAATTTTTCTTTATCTACTCTCTCTCTAACTATGGCTACTCCTTACTTTCAAAATCTCCAACCTCCCAAAACCACAATATCAACTAAAACAATAGATCCAACAAATGGTATCAGAGCTAGGTTGTTATATTTGGTTGATTTTGTTGTGTATCTTGTCAAAAACGCAACCTTTTAAACTGTTAAACAAGTGTTGCACTGTTTGGTATTATTTTTCGAGTTTTAACAGATTGTTAGTGGCCAGTTCTGGTTTCTTTTTGGTCTCGTTTTCTGGGTTTATGGTTAAAACGTCATTTTTTTTAAAATGGTCAAAAAAACTGGAAAAACTGCATTTTCTGGGTTTATATTTTGAAGTTTTCCGAGTATGAATTTGAGTTTTTCCGAGTATTGCAATTTGGTAATTGTTCCGAGTATCCGATTCCGAGTACGGAAAGTTCCGAGTATAAATTTTTATTACTAATTTTGGAAACGTAACTCTGTCCGAGTTTTTACAAATTTTCTGAGTATACTAAACTTTCCGACTATGGGTCGTTCTGACTATGATTTTGATTCTATCTGAGTTGACTCAGTCCAGGTTTGACTCATTTGACCTCAGATCCACTCCTCATTGGTCCGAAACAGTCAGCATAACAAATAGAGACGAGGAAGAACAAATCACTGCCGCGACACAACAAGCCCAAAACCAACATCAAATCTCAATCTATCCTAAACCCAAGTCAAACAACACCATAACTATCCTAAATCCAATCTCCAATATATACCAAGACTCAGACATTAAAAGAAAAAAAGTTATATGGATCTCAGTTTGTCTTTCGCATACCATAGCAAGCTCCAAGATCATTCAAGATCTTATCAGAACGAAAGAAAACCATCACAGATCTGTAATGAAAGACTCAAATGAAATATTTAAAATGATCTCAGTCGCTTCTCTTTCGTGTGGTAAAACAATAGCCATGGAACTCAAAGATCAATACACGAAAAGAAAAACATCATCACAGATCATTTTGATGAAGCTTATGCTTCATTTTAAATATCCAAAATCAGAAAGATAAAGAAAATAACAAATATGTTATTCCTTTATCTTTGGTTCGTTCTAAGACACAATCAAAACGATAGAAACAAAAGTGTAGACACCTACCCGAGACCCATCCAAGGATCTTGACACCTTTTTGTCAGAGGAAACCATAGATGCTTCATCCTTGGTCTTGCGTCACGTAGCAGAAAGAAACAAAGATAAGGTAAAGGGACGGTAAGCATCAGTCGGTGTTGATGTTTGATTTGTGTTTAGATGATGATGGATAATGAGATGTGATGAGTTTCTTTTTGAGTTTGTGATGTGACCGATCTATTTTGAAGAGAGGATAAGATAGGTGAGTGTGGTAGGTGAAAGAAATATGGATATGTATTTTAGGTTTAGGTCATAATGTAAAAGCGTGTTATGATATATAACTAGATCGGGTATTTCACTCTATTTGGATTGGGCTGGAATGGTCTATCAAACAAATTGGATTTGGGCTTTGGATTAGATCTGTGAATGAGCTGCTAGATTTGAGATTATGGATTGGGCCTGTTTGTTGTTGGATCCGAAAATGGTATACATTGGGCTGAACCAGATTCAAATGCATTTTTGGTATAAGCATTGGAAAATTGAATGGTATTTTGGTTCTTACAAATTTTCACGGGAATACATTTTTGACAAGATCAGGAATAAACCATTATCATGATTCATTTTAACCGTCAAAAGGCTAGTTTTTGGGTATTTAACCGCAAGATGTTTATTCATTATTATTTATTTGAGGTTGAAGTGGGATTTCACGGGTGCATGTACTTAGTATCTCAAGATATCGGGGTTGGTTGGATGCATGATTCTTCGAGATCCTTGTTAGAGCTTTTAACTGCAAGAATGATTAAGACTTGATTTGTCTAGTTTTACCTGATGTAAGGAGTTATGTTGTTGTGCTCACAGTGTATAGCTATCACTTTAAAGGAGTTACGTCGTAGTGCTCAAGTGTCACAAAAGTTGTGGATAATTCGAGAGAAGTTCATATACAGTTAAGGATGGTTGGATGGGTATATGATTCTACATTTATTGAAATTCTCAGTATCGGTTCTTAGTCAGACAATAATGCAAGTTTAAGTCACAAGTTCGGGTTATTTTACTTCAGTCTCAAGTTCGTCATATTGGGTTTTCTCCATCAGTAGTCACTACAAAGAGCCGTCAGAATGATAATGGGTCGGTAAAGAGTTAGCTGAGAGGAGTATCAAAGAGTAAAGATGTTATCAGTAGTTGATTCTCACGGGCTATTTATGGTACTTCACACATATTCGACTAATTGGACATACAGGGTTACGCTGCCTCCATTTCCATCATAAACATAGTGTATATGCTTCTGATTCCGCGAAGACATCGTGGGGGAAGAGAGAGTGGATGTTCTTTGACTTCTTTGCGAAAACACTCTTTTTCCACAAGTATCTGCAATCAGGGGGAAGAAATGTGCACATCGGGGACGCATAACAGATTCACGTGATCGAGTTTACAATTTTATTACTACCTGAGAGACGTCCGCAGAGATGATAAGTGGTTCAGTTTTGTGATTTTGGTGTAATCGTTTCAACTTTCGCAGGTTGTGAAGTGTGAAGTAGCCTACATATATGAAAAGATATTGCTGATTTCTTGCATGTTACCCCCAAAATGAAGTTTTCGCAGTGAGTATGATTGTGATTATGTGACTAGTCAGATTTGCTTGGTGTGGTTTATGGTGTTATCTACAAATTCCACTATGTACTTAAAACTTTAAAAGTTAGAAGACATGTTAACTACATCAAAGTTTCAAATTTGCTGAAGATGGTTGTCAGTTTGGGGGGAAGCTGATTCAGAAACTTCGCCAAAAAGAAGCGTACGAAGAAGCTGCTAAAGACATGCAGCATGAATTGGGGGGAAGTTAAGCCAGTTCATGCATATTACATCATTTGCCTACAAGTGAAGAAAAGTTCTCAAGCCGAGGTACAAGATGAAGACAAAGAGCGTAAACTGCAGTCATCCTCAGCATTTGAAGAGCTTATGAAGACTTTATTTTACTTATTTTTGTGCTTGTAGGAAATGTTGTAAGTAATCCCTTATATCGTACCATTGGGGGAAGATTGTTGGGAATGCTCCTAACACGTAAATGGAATTACATTTACGGGATTACATTAGTTATCTTGTTAAGCCAAACACATGGACTAGTTATGTAATATTGTGATAGTTTAATGTGTGTGAAGCTATATATACCCCTCCATACTTCAATGGAGGGGTGAGACATTGTGTGTATTTTCCCTTTCATCTTTCTTATTAATAAAACACTAGTTTCCTTTCTCTCTTTACTATCTCTCTCTAACTATGGCTACTCTTTACTTTCATAATCACCGACCTCCTGAAACCACAATATCAACTAAAACAATAGATCCAACACTTTCTCTCCACCTTTTCTAACACACTTAGATCAATAGGAAAACATGTAGAACACCGTCTTCTCATATGATCATAATGCTTCTAACTTTCATTATTGTTGTAAGCATACTCCTAAAGTGATCCTCCAAAGCAAGGTTGTGGATCTTGCATACTTATCTACTGAAGTGATCCTCATCCACCACCATCATACATACATGAAGATCTATCACAACAAGCTTAGGGAACTTGTGATCTTCATTGAAGACTTTCTACTAATGGAAGTTTATTTAGATTAGACATTCATATTCATTAGACACATTGTCTTGGATCTTCTCTTGTATCATCTTCTTGTATCTCCAACTAGATTAGTTGGTTTATGTGTTTGTACCATAAAACACAAGGTTTGTTATGTTGGGCCACAAAACATAATGGGTGTCATAGATGTGTTGTGTAGATTGGTGTAGTAGGGTGTTGGTCTCTCATGATGTGTTGTGTTGGTTTGGTCCGCCGTGCTAAGGACTCGGTATCTAGCCTTGTACCGGATAAAGTGTAGGCGACGTTGTGTTGGTTTGGTCCGTCGTGCTAAGGACCCTGTATTTAACTTTGTACCAGATAAAGTGTAAGCTACGTTGTGTAAGGTTTCTTCGTCAAGAATGGAGTTTGTTGATCTAGTGAAGTAACTCTTGAGTTGGGTACTCGGGGAGTGGAGTAGGGCGAAGAGGAGCTTCGTGACCGAACCACTATAAATCCTCGTGTCGGTTTGCATATCCTTTTTACTTATCGCTTTACTTTTATTCTTGCTTTATATTGTTGATTGTCTTTGTGCTTGTTGTTTATGATTGTGTTGTGTACTTGTCTTACTCTATGCTTTCTATATGTTCATATAGTCTTAGACTATATTCAACACTTTACATATTATGTCAAGCTTGATCGGTAATTTGTCATAAGGATGTTTATAAGAAAAAAATATAAACAGGACTAATAATGGCGAAACTTTATCTATACTATATTTGATACAAAAGTTTTTAAACGGAAACGTATTCACCCCCCTCTACCGTTTCCACAATTGGTATCAGAGCGGGTTGGCTCTAGTTTTAAAACAAATGATTTTTTAAAACCGAGTAAGGTCCTTGTATCAAATTTTTGGTGAAGTCAAGCATAATATGAAGTGTTTTGTTGATTTTTTTTTCTTTTTGAAGTTTTGTTGTTAGATATCTTGTTATTCAAAAATTCATAACTAATTAACCATAAGTCCGTAGAAGTCATGCCACCTATCGTTTTAAAGGTATTTGAGTCTACGTTCATATGAAAAATAATTTCATAAACTGATTCAAAACAAAAATTTACAGAATCCTTGATTTATAATAGAAAGTCATTTTTCGGTCATAACATTTACACAAACTCTTGGTCTAATTAGAAACGAATGTCTTTATCTTTAAATATTAATGTGTTTTCTTT
The DNA here is from genome assembly GCA_021014915.2 of Artemisia tridentata subsp. tridentata. Taxonomy (NCBI): domain Eukaryota; kingdom Viridiplantae; phylum Streptophyta; class Magnoliopsida; order Asterales; family Asteraceae; genus Artemisia; species Artemisia tridentata. The sequence goes on from CP139509.1 coordinate 168,806,643, forward strand.
TGAAACTAAAGTTTTGATCATATTTAAAGGAAACTATTCAAGCTTGGTATACATGTTTATATTTAACACAAAACGATTATATGATCTTTCGTATGCTATGCTAAATGATTAATTGCTTTGCCTTGCACTACTTAATCGTATGTTTATCTCAAATAGTTTTTGTGCTTGTTTGTATCTGTAACATATGTGTTTTCCTTGCCATGTTATTCATTTGCTTTTGTGTCGAATATATACTAATCAATGTGCTATTTGAAGGAGTGTTTGGGATAACATCTAGTTGTGTTGAAAATGCTATTTTCTTAAATGTTTGGATAAGTCATATAAGTTGAATAATGTTTAAAACATGTAATATGCTATATGACTTCTTGTTGAGTTTGTTATTTGTGCAACATAAGTGTATTATGTGCTTATATGTTAGTTGTTTTCTTGATTTCATCTTTTCTTGTGTTGTTTTTCTGAAACGACAAGAATGTACATCGGATCATAACCCACTCTTGTGTTGTTGATGTACTTTCCCGTCTTCTTCCCCATGATCGCTTTCCAAGCTTTATAGTAGGATTGACAACTTGATTATTTCATCCGAGATACTCAAGTAAATTATTTTGCAACGCAAATATAATTGGTCATATCCGAAAATCCAAACTCAAGCTTTCCAACAACATACGTTGAACTTGCTCATCCAACCATATTTGTTCTCTATATGTGTTCTCCATACTTGTTCTCCATACTTGTAGTCCATATTTGTTCCCCATATTTGTTCTCCATTTTTGTTCTCCATATTGTTCTCCATATGAACTCCTTTAAATTTTTGTGTTTAAACATAACTTCTTTTTTACCTTAGGATTACTAATCAAACAAGTAGTGAATTTGATTTTTCTTTATTAGTCAATCACAACCACTTGCCTCATCAAGTGATTATCTTGCTTTGATCGAGAAGAGATACATGACTTCAAGGATGAAGTTTATTGTATGTTGATCACCATCCGTAATGACTATACTTAGCTCATCACCTTCATTAAACCGAAGCAACCTTCTAAACAATCTACTTTCGTATCTTCTTTATCTCTTGTTAAACTCATTATGTTAGATGTCCACCAATTATGGGGGAGGGAAATTCATTCACATAATCATTCTTTAAGAACACATATCCATGTGTCTCTTACTCTTCCAAACACATAGGTAAATATCTCTTAGCTAAAACCAAATCATAAAACCGCACTTGCTTCAAGCCTTTCTAAACCAATCACTCTCTTCAAAACTTTCCATCAAACCTTCTGCAACCAATTTGGATGGATGAATCTATACCACCTCTTCCTCACCATATCTTTTGCGAACATTGCCCAACCTCTAGGGATCTAACCATAGAAATTAAAGGACAAAACGCGATTCATTATAAACCACCTTAGAAGAACTACTTAGGACTCCGAAAATGACTCCACCTTCTAAATCCTAGGATTGTCCTAAACTAGCACGTCACAACTCTATTGTCTAGAACACTATCACATATCCTCTTCACTCTTGACACATACCTTGCACGCCATTGTTAGTGCAAACGATGTACCAATCTAGATCGTCTCTTCGACACTTACTATTATGAAAACTTGTTTTGAGTTTTGATATGTGTAAGTTATTTTCGCGAGCCCACTGTGTTGTTTTAGTTCTCAAACGCCGAATCCCTTTGGGATAACAGGCCGGATCCATTTTTAAATGGATCTGGAGGAACCAGTTGAACAGACATAGATTTTATACCTTTCTACCTCTCTCTCACTTTCCAGACCTTATTAGATCAGTATCTAATACTCTTTTAGTCACAAATAAGATCTCCTTAGCCTCGGTAGATCCCATACCTTCCTAAAACATGACTTAGGATCCCTCTAGGATGTTTATGATTTATCATTTTTCCAAAAATCAACAACTTTCCATTTTGGTGCTTACACCATCTTTCTCTAATCCTAATCCAACTATCTCCATATTCTTAATAATTTTTATAAATTTATATTAGCCATTTTCTCCCAAAAATGGTTTAAAATCCAATCTTTTAATTCTTGTGAATTTTAAGAAATTTTCTAATTTTCTCCACTCTCTGACTTCTATCGACATTAGACGCCTTCTTAACCAACTAAATTAGCTCTTGATCACTCATTAGGCTTCTTTTCATCTCATAAAACTCATCACTAGTCACATCCCATTATTAACTTAAGTTCTCAGGACCCTTATGACTTAAAGCAACCTTCTTTCAATCATAACACCAGCCTATATTAGCTAGTACACTTAAAATTCTCAACCAAATCCCTTCTTTCATGTCTCTAGTAGCCGGATCCCTGGGCTAAAGCTAGTCGGATCCCTTTGGAGAAGGATCCAGTGGATCCGGGCAAACAGAGCAGTTAAAAACAAACTCTTTCACTTATAATCTTCCTTTCTCCACTCAAACATCTGATCAACACATAGGATTATCAGTTTCCTTTAAGGACTTGTTCTATAGTCTTTCTCTTTAAAGCTTGTTGCGACATTCATGGAAGAAGAAACTTTTTATGTGTTCCGTATATGTAACTATTTATGTGTTCTCTTTTCCATGATATTATGTGAACAATTTCTCTGTTTGTACTAATTGATATAATTGTTTTCCTTTTTGTACTAACCTATTTGGATTTGTGTAGGTTGACAATGGTCGATTTCATAATCAAGTCAAGTTGTGTTCATTCGCACATTTATCATATTCCTCATCTTGCATCATCATCATCATCTTCCTCCACTTCTTTCACTACAAGTCATCATGTCTACCACCACAACTCTATTCTATCAAACCATCACTTTCATCTCTTAAACCAACTTCTTCTAAACCTACACAACCTGCACGAGTTTCACCTCTTGAACCTCGACTTCTCTCCTCTACTACACCTCATTCTTACTTGTGTCAACCACATCCTACTAGAGTCTCACTACCACTACAATCCATGGTCGTTGAACCATCTTCCACAAACATCTATGTTGTCAAAAGCCAAGTGAATTTCGTAATGAAATGCGTCTCATTCCCAAATACATTCTTTCTACCTTGAACAACCTTACAACCTCTAAACCAACCACGATGATGCAAGTAGTAGGATTACTCTCTTTTAACACTAATCTTTTCTTTGTAGGTTCACATATACACTTTGATGTGTATGACACTCTCGTCTATGGACGAAATTTTACACTAATCTTTTCTTTGTAGGTTCACTCATATACATGGTTTTGTATATGGCATACTTGTCTCCGGACGAGGTTTACTCTTTTTTTTTGTAGCTTCTTCTTGACGCCCTCGAGCAAGGGGGAGTTTCCGTCAAGCATCTTTAGAGTGCAACGTATGATCTACTCGTCCAAGGACGAATATAGTTTTGCAATGATCTCGTCTCCCTAATTACTTGACCCCCTCATCAAAGGGGAGCACTCGTCAAGGGGGAGCAAACTTGCATTTTTTCACTTTCCTTTTCTCTTCTAATCTCTATTATTCTTATATCTCTCTAACCTCAGATCCAAGGATCATTCTTATAGCTTTCTTGTAGCTTTCTTTTGTGTTTCTCAAGGTTCTTCTTACAAGACGAGATCACGCTTCTTTCATACAAGTCTTCAAAGCTTCAAGAGAAGTTGTTGGGAATTAAATGTTCAGAAGATTAGTATTGGAAATTACATGTTCACAAGATCAATTCTGCTCAAAGAAATACTCCAAGTATCATTCTACTGCTAGTGCATTTGATTCTATTGCTAGCGTTAAACATTCTACTGCTGAATGATGTTGCTGCTGGTGAAGAAGATTCTACTGCTGAGTGGATAACTATTGAAGTATTCTACTGCTGGTTGGATAAGTATACGAAGATATTATGTGTATAATAGTCAACGATACACGGTAGATAATATCTTTTAGACAAAGTGTTCAGTAACAAGTTGTAAACATAGATACATGTTGTATCTTAATGACTGACACACTCAAGCATATGTTCGATTAGACTTGAAAATATTTGTAAAGATCTCTCTTGGACTATAAATGAGAGATCTTAGACTAGATATTATGTGTGCTTCATGAGATAGATTTGTGCAAAGAATAGAACTAGAATATCTGGTAAGAGAAAAGAAAAAACACATCAATATCACAAGTCATAGAAACATTAAGATTCAAGGTTTTGTAACCCTAGTGATAGTGAAGATCACTCGTATTATTTTGAATAATATTGAATCATTTGGTGATAAACTTTCTGTGCTCATTGTTCTATAACAAACATAACTGTTCCATTTCCGTAACCAAAATAAACCTTCTAAATGTGGTTAAGTAGATTCCGCATACTTAATCATATTAACTCAAACATATCATATACACAAAGTCACAAAGGACTAACACCCTTCAAGTGTATCGAATCCCTCTCAGTTGGTATCAGAGCAAGGCTGATATTTTTGATTTAGAAGAAGAAATGGACGTTGAATCTATTCAGACCAATGTTGCTGCAAAACTACCCATGCTCAAACAGAATGAGTTTGAGATGTGGAGGCTGAGGATAGAGCAATATTTCTAAGTGCAAGACTATGCACTTTGGTAAATTATTGAAGATGAAAACTCTTACCAGCCTACAACCACTATATCAACAGTGGATGGCAAAGTGGTGACAACTCTGCAGATGCACCCAACATCTGCAGAAGACAGAATAAAGAAGAAAAATGATCTAAAGGCAAGAAGCATGCTGATGATGACCATTCCCAATGATCAACTTTTAAACTCCAGCAAGTTCAAAGATGCCAAGTCATTATTTGAAGCTATTGTTGCCAGGTATAGTGGAAATGAAGCCACCAAGAAAACCCACAAGACACTGCTCAAGCAGCAGTTTGAAAACTTCTCCTCTACCAACAATGAATCTCTTGACCATATGTTTAATAGGCTTCAGAATATTGTGAGCCAACTTGCTATTCTTGGGGTTGAAATACTTCAAGAAGATTTGAACTCAAAATTTCTGAGAAGCTTACCAGAAGAGTGGGCTATACATGTTGTAGTCTGGAAGAATAAGCCAGACCTTGACACCATGGAACAGATAGACTTGTATAGCAACTTTAAGATTGTGGAACAAGATTTGAAGAAAAATGGAGGTACTAGTTCTAATACTGGGAAAATGGCATTTAAGTCAACTCCTAGTACCTCAAATTCAAGTGAAGAGGTGAAAGTTGTTGATGGTGTTGGTGCTGCTAGTTCATCAAGTAGTACCATGGGTATTTTGGATGAGAAGACTTGTTGTGCATTTCTCACAAGTCAAACTGATGGGTCCATGCTCACTTATGAAGACCTCCAAGAGATCAATGATGATGATCTGGAGGAAATGGACCTAAAATGGAAAATTTCTCTTCTTAGCATGAGATCCAAGAAGTTCTATCAAAGGACGGGGAAGAAGCTCACAATCAGCAACAATGATACTGCTAGTTTTGACAAGTCAAAGATAGAGTGCTATAACTGCCACATGATGGGGCAATTCTCAAGAGATTGTAGAAGGCCAAGGCAGCAGGATAGCAAGAATAGAGGTTTTGGAAGCACATCCGAAACAAGGGAAGTTTCTGATCCAAACTCAAAAGCTATGGTAGCTATTGATGGGCTAGGTTTTGATTGGAGTTTCATGGCTGATGAAGAAGAAGATTCTTCACAGATGGCACTCATGGCTTTCTCTACTGAGGTAAAAAAATCATAAAGTTTGTTCTAATACTTGCACAGCTCTTTCAGAACTACAAACTTTAATCAAACATTATGATGACCAAAAGAAAGCCCTAAGCAGAACTCAACAAGACTTAGTAGATTATAAATGTGGTTTAGAATCCCTAGAGAAGCAGATCATTCATTACAAACAAAATGAATTTGCTTTTTCTGATGACAAAGCTCTTCATAGACAAGACATATTCTTTAGAGATGCTGAAATTAAGCTTTTAAGAGAGGCTTATGATAGGATCAAAAAGGAAAATGGAAACATTCACTTGACTACAGAAACACTAGAACATGCTTCTAGAGGTGTGACCAACATGATAGAATGTCAAGTGATTAATAGAGCCAAAGCAGGGTTAGGATATAATGCTGTCCCACCCCCTTAAAGAGGAATCCCTAAACCCCCAGGGATTGACCTAGAAAATTCAGGTGTAGCTGAATTTCAACAACCAGAGCTACAATATGGTGTACAGCAAAAAACAAAGCTAGTTGTTGATGAACCTAAGAAAGTAAGTGAAAGTTTAAGTAAAACTTCACTTCCTGAGGACAAGGTGTCCTCTGATAGAAGATCAGATAGTGTAGTCATTGAAGACTGGGTATCTGATGATGATGAAGATGAACAGGTTATGTCTAAACCTGAAGTGGTTAAGAAAGCAAGAACAAGTGTTCCTAAGATAGTCAAAACTAATACTGATAGACCTAAAACCAACATTAAACATGTTAGGCAACCAGTTAGATATTGTGAACAATACAGAACTACAAAAAAGCCTAAAGGCAACCAAAGGAATTGGAATGGCCTTAAGTCTCACCAACTAGGTGATGACTTTGACTTTTATAACAAAGCTTGTTTTGTATGTGGAGAATTTGACCATCTTGCAGCTTTCTGTAACCAAAGGGTATCTAGGTATACACACAATAGGGTGAATCTAAAAAGGCAAACTCCTCAATTTCACTTTCACTCTAATTCTAAGAGAACAAAACCCAGAGCAGTTTCAAAAGCAGTTCCTACTGCTAGGCAAGCAGTTCATACTGCTAGACCATTTCAGACTGTTTACACAAAACAAACAGTTAAAGGTGCAAAAACAACTTACAATCATGCATCTACAACTGTTAAAAGGCACATTCAATCAAAAGCAGTGGTCCAAAAACAAGTTTGGAAACCAAAGGGAACAACTACAAAGCTAGCAGTTTCTACTGCTAAGCATGTAGTTCATACTGCTGCTTGGGAAACTAGGGCAAATGCTGTTAAGGCCTCAGCATGTTGGGTTCTTAAATCCAATGTTGCATCGACTGTTCTCAGAAGATTACATTTCATTGATGCAAGAGGCAGATCCAAGTCAGTAATGGCTTGGTCCCCCAAAGGAAACTAATATTCCTCATTTTTGTGCAGGAACATTCAACTGATAAACAAGAGGATCAAGGATACTCAGATAGTGGATGTTCAAGGCACATGACAGGCAACAAGTCCTATCTTTCAGATTTTCAAACATTAGATGGTGGCTATGTTACCTTTGGAGGAGGTATTGGTGGCAAAATTTTCGGTAAAGGTACAATTAAAACTGGAAATTTAGATTTTGAAGATGTGTACTATGTACAAGAGCTTAAGTATAATTTTTTTAGTGTCTCACAAATGTGTGACAAAAAGAACAAAGTTCTTTTTACTGACACTGAATGTCTTATACTTTCTTCTGATTTTAAGATGCCTTATGAAAGTCAAGTACTTCTTAGAATTCCAAGAAAGGGCAACATGTACAGTGTTGATATGAAGAACATTGTTCCTAAAAAGGCTTTAACTTATCTTGTTGCAAAGGCCACATTGGATGAATCAATGTTATGGCATAGGAGGCTTGGTCACATTAACTTCAAAACCATAAATAAGATTGTTAAGAATGGTTTAGTAAGAGGTTTACCTCAAAACAATTTGAAAATGACCAAACATGCATTGCTTGTCTTAAAGGCAAACAACACAAAGCCACTTGTAAGCCCAAAATTTTTAACTCTATTGATCAATCATTGTTTATGCTTCATATGGATTTATTTGGACCTACTTCTGTTAGTAGTATGATGCATAAAAGATATTGTCTAGTTGTTACTGATGACTATATTAGATTTACACGGGTTTTCTTTTTAGGTTCTAAGGATGAGACTTCTAGCATTCTTAAGACATTCATTACACAGATAGAAAACCTAGTAGACAAAAGAGTAAAAGTCATTAGATGTGATAATGGGACAGAGTTTAAGAATAGAGTTATGGATAACTTCTACAAGGAAAAAGGTATTAGGAGAGAATTTAGTGTAGCTAGAACTCCTCAGCAAAATGGAGTTATTGAAAGGAGAAATAGAACACTCATAGAAGCTGCTAGAACCATGTTAGCCGACTCTAAGTTGCCTATCACTTTTTGGGCTGAAGCAGTCAACACTGCTTGCTATGTTCAAAATAGGGTTTTGGTTGTCAAATCTTACAATAAGACATCATATGAACTTTTTAGAGTTAGAACTCCTGCAATAGGATTTCTTAGACCTTTTGGATGTCATGTGACAATTATGAATACCTTAGACCATCTTGGAAAGTTTGATGGTAAAGCAGATGAAGGATTCTTAGTTGGATATTCTCTTAATAGCAAAGCTTTTAGAGTATACAACTTGAGAACTAGAAGAGTAGATGAAAACCTGCATGTGGAATTTTTAGAGAATAAATCCAATGTAGCAGGTCAAGGTCCTAATTGGCTATTTGATCTTGAGACACTAACCCATTCTATGAATTATGTGCATGTTGTTGCAGAAACTAATGATTTTTTAGGTTCACAAACAACAAATGAGGCAGGGTTAGACAAGGAGACAAATCAAGATCATGTATGGATGCCAATAAGTACCAGTGTGGCTTCAACTTCAATAAATGATGAATCTTATTTTGGTAAAGCTAAAGAAGATGTTGAAGATGAACACAAGGAAGATGGAACCAAGGAACAAGAGAATGTTTTTACTGATGATAGTACTGCTAAGACAAAGCATTCTACTGCTAGGCTTAATTTTTCTACTGCTGAGCCAAATGTTTCTACTGCTGTCCCTTCAGACTCAAATGAAGCAGATTTCTCAGATGAAGAGGTGGATTTGAGCAATATCTCACCTAACTATCAAGTTCCTTCTACCCCACACACCAGGATTCACAAAGTCCAATCCCTAGAAAATGTGATTGGAGATATACAATCAGGTGTGAAGACAAGGAAACAACTGATGTCTTCAGACCAACAAGGGCTTCTTGATGCCCTTTATGCTTCAAAGCAGCATGAGTTTTCAAACTCTTGTTTGTTTGTATGTTTTCTCTCTCAGGCAGAACCAAAGAACATTCTTAAAGCCCTAGATGATTCAAGCTGGGTGGAAGCTATGCAAGAGGAGCTTCTTCAGTTTAAGATTCAGAAGGTTTGGGTGCTAGTTGATTTACCTAAGGATGAAAAGGTAATTGGCACTAGATGGGTTTTCAAGAATAAAAGGGATGAAAGGGGCATAGTGATTAGGAATAAGGCTAGATTAGTAGCCCAAGGGTAAACACAAGAAGAAGGTATAGACTATGATGAGGTTTTTGCTCCAGTAGCAAGACTTGAGGCAATTAGGCTTTTCTTAGTTTATGCTTCATTTATGGGCTTCACTGTTTATCAAATGGATGTCAAGAGTGCTTTTCTATATGGTACTATTGAAGAAGAGGTGTATGTCTCACAACCTCCAGGGTTCATTGATCCTTACCATCCAGAAAAAGTATACAGAGTAGTTAAGGCTCTTTATGGCCTTCATCAGGCACCAAGAGCATGGTATGAAACACTGGCTTCCTACTTAATAGAAAATGGATTTCAAAGAGGAAAGATTGATCAGACATTATTCATCAAGAAGCACAAGAAGGATCTTTTGCTAGTTCAGGTGTATGTGGATGATATTATTTTTGGATCTACAAGGAAGGAGATGTGTTTGGAGTTTGAGAAGCTTATGCATGATAAGTTTCAGATGAGTTCCATGGAGGAACTTACATTCTTTTTGGGCCTGCAAGCTAAGCAATCTAATGAAGGCATATTTATTAGTCAAGATAAATATGTTGCAGAGATACTTAGAAAATTTCGCTTTGCTGATTCAAAAGTGGCAAGCACACCAATGGACTCTGAGAAGCCACTTCTTAAAGATTTAGATGGAGACAAAGTAGATATACACACTTACAGATCTATGATAGGCTCTTTGATGTATCTCACATCACCAAGACCTGACATCATGTTCTCTGTTTGTACTTGTGCAAGATTTCAAGTAACTCCAAAGGTTTCTCATTTAACAGCAGTCAAGAAGATTTTTAGATATCTCAAGGGTCAACCTAGGTTGGGTATATGGTATTCTAGAGAATCACCTTTTGACTTGGTAGCATTTTCAGATAGTGATTATGCAGGTGCTAGCTTGGATAGAAAGTCAACAACTAGAGGATGTCAATTCCTTGGGTGTAGACTTATCTCATGGCAGTGTAAGAAGCAAACAATTGTAGCTACTTCAACAACTGAAGCTGAATATGTAGCTGCTGCAAGTTTCTGTGGTCAAGTCCTATGGCTTCAAAACCAACTTCTTTACTATGGGTACAATTTTATGAACACTGTCATACATATTGATAATAGTAGTACAATTTGCATAATTAAAAATCCAGTGCAACATTCTAAAACAAAACACATTGAAATAAGACATCATTTTATTAGAGATTGTAATGAGAAAAAGTTGATTCAAGTTCTTAAAATTGATTCTGATTACAACTTTTCAGATCTTCTTACAAAAGCTTTTGATGTTGGAAGGTACTTGGTAGCAAGTATTGGGATGCTTAATCCTCAATGATTTAAAACTATGTGTTTTTGTATATAAATTTTTGATTGTACTGCTGACTTTATAAGTTACTACTGTTAGTGAAAAGTTTGTGCTGCTAGTACAAATTTTATTTGTTTAAGTTCATTTTGTTAGTCATACTATGATACTGCTATAAGACAAATGCTTTGCATTTTGTTTCTTGGTTTTGGACTAACATTTTCAGGTATGAACATTGAACAAAAAGGAAGTTTCAAGTGAAATGGAAGCAGCAGAATGATGATATCAGTTGCTGACATAATAGGTTTATGATGGACTGAGTTTGGGGATTCTTAACAAAGGTTTACACCTAAGTTAATTAAATTCTTTAAAACTTCTTTCTTGAAACCTAGTTATCATGTTTCACATTGAATTGATGGTTCAGTTGATCAGATAGTAACTGATTCAACTCACTTTCTATCATTTTATATTTTTAAGTATAATGAGCAAGTCTAAGGACATCTGATAGAAAGAACAGCTAGTAAAAGTGAATCTAACACTTGTGTTAGAGGCAACAATTGCTATGAGCTGGAAACCCTGTCAAGAAAGCCTTTTGAATAGGTTTATCTTTACACAGGCAGTTAAAATAACTGAAAATATTGGTTCTCACACAACCAGAGGTTGCTTTAAACCGCATTCTTGATTAAGTGTCTGTTATACACTTAATCCCTTCAAAATGGTTGAAAGCAGTATGATTTTTCTATAATAAAATCATGAACATACTGCTAAGTCAAAAGTTTCTTAAAAAGGATTTTCAAAGGGACTCAGCCATACCATCCATTGATGGATAATGAGTCAACGCCCCATGAATCACCTCTCATAGGAGTTAACACACCTAGAAGTGATGAGGGCAGCACATAAACTTTTAAGGAATTGATGGCTTCATGTACAACATTGTCTGAAAACAAGTTCACATTGGTAGATCAGATGATGATGGGATGATGGTGAGAGATCTATCAAACAAGGGAGGATGAAATGTTATTTGCATCTCAGGGGAGGAAATAAAGCCCAAGGAAGATTAACCAAATGAAAGGGAGGAAAAGACAAGAGCATACAAGATGATGACATAGAGGTTGAAAATGACAAGAACAGAGCTGATTCTGGAGTATTATATATATTCAAAAGGGATGAAGCATTCCAAAGGAGAAAGTTCTATCTAGGTTCTTTCAGTTTCAATTTCAGTTCACTACGTTTGTTCATCACTTGCAAAGGCGTGCTGATAGATGAATTCACTTGTTGAAACAAGCATCCAAGATACACAACACCATGGCCTCTTATATTTCCTCCATCCAAGAAAATTGCACCATCTTTTAGGCTTTGTTTAAAGCTTGAAGATTGGTACTAATATTGTTGAAGTCAAAAGAAAATGGCAGATGAGTTACTGAGAAAGATATTTAGTCTTACAGAACAAAAGGAAGCTCAGATCAAGGGTCTGACTAAGAAGTGTTTGAAAGATCTTCACAATCCTCATTTAATTCAGAAAACATGTTGATTAAGGGAAATCACATGTTTAGGGGAGGATTGTTGGGAATTAAATGTTCTGAAGATTAGTATTGGAATTACATGTTCACAAGATCAGTTCTGCTCAAAGAAATACTCTAAGTATCATTCTACTACTAGTGCATTTGATTCTACTGCTAGCGTTAAACATTCTACTGCTGAATGATGCTGCTGCTGGTGAAGAAGATTATACTGCTGAGTGGATAACTATTGAAGTATTCTACTGCTGGTTGGATAAGTATACGAAGATATTATGTGTATAATAGTCAACAATACACGGTAGATAATATCTTTTAGACAAAGTGTTCAGTAACAAGTTGTAAACACAGATACATGTTGTATCTTAATAACTGACACACTCAAGCATGTGTTCGATTAGACTTGACAATATTTGTAAAGATCTCTCTTGGACTATAAATGAGAGATCTTAGACTAGATATTATGTGTGCTTCATGAGATAGATTTGTGCAAAGAATAGAACTAGAATATCTGTTAAGAGAAAAGAAAAAACACATCAATATCACAAGTCATAGAAACATTAAGATTCAAGGTTTTGTAACCCTAGTGATAGTGAAGATCACTCGTATTATTTTGAATAATATCGAATCATTTGGTGATAAACTTTGTGTGCTCATTGTTCTATAACAAACATAACTGTTCCATTTCCATAACCAAAATAAACCTTCTAAGTGTGGTTAAGTAGATTCCGCATACTTAATCATATTAACTCAAACATATCATATACACAAAGTCACAAAGGACTAACACCCTTCAAGTGTATCGAATTCCTCTCAGAAGTGTTGCTAGGCTTAGTGGAGCAATAAGGGGTTTTCTATTTAACTTCATTAGGGATGATGCAAGCTCGCATTCTTAGGGAAAAACCAAGTCTAAACTCCAGGAACACACCTTTTTTGTTTCGACAAAAGGGTGAGAAGAGTGTAAACGAAGAAGGTAATGTAAAGGAAGTACGGACACAAGTAACTTTAACATTTTACCTATCTATTACGTTTACATATATTTTGTCATCATCAAAAAGGGGGAGATTGTTAGTGCAAATATTACGATATTTAATCTATACAGTCTCGTTTGTTTTGATTGATGACAAACCATGTAACTTGTAATACATAACGTAAAATGTACAAGTTACTCGTAATCATATTTTGTCTCAACATAGTTTCAACAACTCTCGACGCCTCGAGTCCTTGTATGCTACAACACAGGTTCGTACATGTTTGTTATGTTGCGTTATGATCAAAACCCAAATAAACCATTAAACACATCTAGTAAAATAGTTTATATAAAACCAAAACCATTTTTATGAAACACTTATAAGTAATATTTATTACTTACATTTTCATAAAATATATTCTTTAGAACCAACTAGTTAAATAAAATAAACTAACTAATAGAGTTGGACTATCCATAACCCATGACCCATGTGCATTAATGTCTTTGACATCATGCATAACATCACAATGGGTAAAAACTATTACCCATGACCCAAAGTCCATAACCCATGACCCAAGATGTCTTTGACATCATGCATGACATCACAAGACCAATGGACCATAACCCATAACCCAAGACCCGGTGTTTATAACCCAAAACCTGGATTTGTTACCCAGATGGCCGGATCCCGCGGATCCCTTGGTTTACAAGGGTCGGGTCCCTCTCAGAAGGGATCCTTGGGGACAGAAACATGTTTGGTACTTTTGCCTATAAATACCAACCATTGCACACCCATTTGATCACACCTTTCACATACTTTCTCTCTACCTTTTCTAACACACTAAGATCAATAGGAAAACATGTAGAACACCTTCTTCTCATATGATCATAATGCTTCTAACTTTCATTATTGTTGTAAGTATACTCCCGAAGTGATCCTTCAAAGCAAGGTTGAAGATCTTGCATCCTTATCTACTGAAGTGATCCTCATCCACCACCATCATACATACATGAAGATCTATCACAACAAGCTTAGGGAACTTGTGATCTTCATTGAAGACTTTCTGCTAATGGAAGTTTATTTAGATTAGGAATTCATATCCATTAGACACATTTTCTTGGATCTTCTCTTGTATCATCTTCTTGTATCTCCAACTAGATTAGTTGGTTTATGTTTTTGTACCATAAAACACAAGGTTTGTTATGTTGGGCCACAAAACATAACGGGTGTCATAGATGTGTTGTGTAGATTGGTGTAGTAGGGTGTTGGTCTCTGATTCGTTGTAAGCATGGGGCAGTTTAAATATTTGTATTCCCGTTAGATGAAAGGTCACATGAGGACAAATGACAATTAATCTTTCGGAGTCGTATTCCACGGCGAGATTTGAATTGAAATTCACGTTATGTCCTTTGTTATATGCTTGATTATCAAATGTATTTTGTTTTTATAATTGACTTTGAAAGCTAAATAGATTAATAAAAGAAAACTAGAAGCAAAACAATAATATAATAACTAAAATACGATAATAAAGGATATGCTTGTCAAGTGAGGCGAAAAGATCATTAAGTGTGAATTATCGTTTAAAATGGTGAATTAATACCCGTTTTAAAAACTATTTTCTCACAACGTTGGTTTATTTTGAAAACAATCTTTAATCTTGGTAATAATCACTAGATTTAAATGATTGATTATCGTAATGGCTTTTGCCCGTTAAAACAACCAAGTAAATAAATCTAAAGTAATCCGGAAATTATTAATTAGCAATCTTAAATACTCATTTAAAAAACTATTTTCTCACAACGTTGGTTTGTTTTGAAAACAATTCTTTATCTTGGTAAAATTACTAGATTTAATTAATCACCCTAATTGCTGTTGCCCCTCAAAATAACCAAAAATAAATCCAAGTAACCAAATATTATTAATCAATAATTTTTAAGTTTTCACACTTAATTTCACAAATCACCAACATTTAACAAGCATATAAAAAAAATCTACCCGGTAAGCATGACTATTAATCTAACAATCTCAACAATAATAAGCATATTTTCTACACTAAATATAAGCTAAAGAATTTAAAAAGCTAAATATGACAATAAACATAATAAAAAGAAAGTAAAGAAAAGGAAGAGAGAGCACCGGGAATGGATTAAGAATGATGACGATAACCATACTAAACTAAAAACCCCTCCAAAGCTCATACTTAACCCTAAATACTTCTTATTTACACATAATCATCTTCTAATCTTCAAAAGCTTGAAACTTTATTTAATGTTGAGGTGATGTGTTATAGAAAGGTTGCAACTTTTAAGTGTAGAAAGCTTACAAATTAATAAAACTTGACTTTTAAAACTATATTAACACTAAAAATGTAAAAAGTTTAAAACTTTAGATAAAAGACTAGGTAAAAATAATGTTTAGACTAAAAAGATGCAAAATTTAATGTTTCAAAGACTAAAATTAGAGATTTATATAAAAAGATTGAAACTTTATAATATTAAAACATAAAAGTAAAAGATTTGTAAAAGAGAGTTTATAACAAGAGTGATAAAAAAAAGATTTAATAAGAGATTAAGTGGGTAAATACAAAATATAAAATTTGACAATAAAAACTTGAAATTAATAAAAGATTTAATAAAATAGACAAAGATTAATACTTTAAATTACCAAGATTTATTACAAAGTTTAACTAATTTAAATAAAATTAAAACTAATCTAATAAAACCTACAAAAAGAAAAAGAAACAAAGAAAGAAAAAATATGGAACTCTTCCGGTTGGCTGATGTTGTTGTTGGTTTATATCCTCAACTTTTCGTAGCCTCCAAGATAAGTGGGGCCCAGGGGTAGCTACGTAATTTGCAATCAGCTCCATGGGCAAATATGTCTTTTCGCAGCAGCCATATAGTAATAAAAATATAATTGTCATCCATGAGATTCTAACCTGGGCCAATCCTTCCACAACACCAACGCTCAAGCATCTAGACCAAGAAGCTTTTGTTGCTAGTTATCCATTTAAGCTTCTTTTATCTCATTTCTTAAACCAATCCGGATTATGCTTATATACCAGATATTTTCTTCGTTTGTATTTCGATTAATCTTTGAAAGTTCCGTCTTTTAGCTCGATGCTCTAAATAAAATTACCTACAATATAAAATAACAAAATTACATAATATATGCAATTAAATTTGTATTTTTGCTATCTATTTAACCGTAAATGAGTGATTTTTGACATTTTAAAACATATATATTTTAACACATATCAGTCTTTAAGGACTTGTGGTCTAGTGGGTGGGGCTTAACTTGTTAAGCGAGCCACAAGTGGGAGTAGTACCGGGTGGGTGACCACCCGGGAAGTCCTCACTTGTGGTCCACTCGCAGACCATATTGTTCCGGAGATATATTCGCAATGATGGTTGGAACCCCTTAGACCTAGCCGCTGGGGGTTCGAACTTGAGCAATGGCCCGGTTTTCATCCGGCTGTTACTCCAGCAAGGTAACTTGTGTGGAGGCAGTACGGTTTCCGGGGGAAACCCGTTGCCACCTGTGATCAGCGTGGGCCCGGTTAAGACAACATAGTCTGGCGGGGTGGTGATGGGGCCTTCGTTCGCGAAGGTGGTCGTGTCTAAGTTGATATTTGCCTTTCAAAAAAAAAAAAATATATATATATATATATATATATATATATATATATATATATATTTTAACACATGCCAGTCTCTCATGATGTGTTGTGTTGGTTTGGTCCGCCATACTAAGGACTCGGTATCTAGCCTTGTACTGGATAAAGTGTAGGCGACGTTGTATTGGTTTGGTCCGCCGTGCTAAGGACCCGGTATTTAGCCTTGTACCGGATAAAGTGTAGGCGACGTTGTGTTGGTTTGGTCCGCCGTGCTAAGGACTCGGTATTTAGCTTTGTACCGGATAAAGTGTAAGCTACGTTGTGTAAGGTTTCTCCGCCGAGAATGGAGTTTGTTGATCTAGTGAAGTAACTCTCGAGTTGGGTACTCGGGGAGTGGAGTAGGGCGAAGAGGAGCTTCGTGACCGAACCACTATAAATCCTCGTATCGGTTTGCATATCCTTTTTACTTATCGCTTTACTTTTATTCTTGCTTTATATTGTTGATTGTCTTTGTGCTTGTTGTTTATGATTGTGTTGTGTACTTATCTTACTCTATGCTTTCTATATGCTCATATAGTCTTTAGATAATATTTAACACTTTACATATTATGTCAATCTTGATCAGCAATTTGTCATAAGGATATTTTTAAGAAAGAAATATAAACCGGACTAATAATGGCGAAACTTGATCTATACTATATTTGATACAAAAGTTTTTAAACGGAAACGTATTCACCCCCTCCCCCCTACCATTTCCACAGTTTCTTCGGCTTTAATAATGACAACGCAAACCACAAGGACCATCTTTGTAATTTACTCGAAAAAAAAAATTGATGAACAATACAATGATAATGATGAACTTACAAAGATTGATAAACATAGAAGTTTACGCATTTTTCAAAGTTAGAAGTGTTTCAATCTTGTCACCTTCTTTTTCATATTTAGACATTGCCAACAATGAAGTACCTTTTAGACAAAAATACACCGTTGGTCCCTAAACTTGCCAGAAAGTATTGTCAGGGCCCAAAACTTGGGAAAATCATCGCCGTGAGTCCAAACATTGGCTTTTTGAGACCGATTGCATCCCTTGACCCGTAATGCTCAGGTCAATGTCCCGTTATATGTCCTAAAATCCCGTTATCCATTTCGTTTGGAGGGTATACTCGTCTTTTAACCGTGACGATTTTTTCTCTCTCTCGATGTACTATCCAGCAGATTTCTAATCCATTTTCCCGCCATTATGTCTAATATAAGTAGGTCGTGTACTCATTGGTCATCCCCAAACTTGTTTTGGAAGCCTACCCAAAAAACTCTAATGCAATGTCACTCATCAAATCTAATAATGTAAGTAAAAAATTAACAAGCACCAACCTTGGATTTACTCTATGGCAAATTAGAGAAGAGCCTTTCTTTAATGACCACGAGATAGAGCAAATCTGTGCAATCAGGAGATATGGTGTTAGGAATTAAATATGAGTTGATATTGACAAAATATGAAAGATGAAGGAGACTTATGAAGACAAAGATAAAGGACCTTAATTGTCATATTTAGAGTCTTTGTAACCCTAATCCTCTAGTATATAAAGAGGATAGGTCGTAGGTTTTTATAACACAGGTCTTCCACAATGTAGTCATTAAAAATGTGTGTGTGTCTAGGCATCAAGTCCTCTAATGGATGCCTAGGGTTTGTAATTGATCATTCGACAAACCTTGTTTAATAATAATGAGTCGTTTGATTATTCCGCTGCGTACAATATTGTTATTCATTATTATTAATTCCTAGATGAGGTCTAACAAACCTCGAGCTAACGATCTTCACAAGTGGTATCAGAGACAGGTTGCTCTTGATATCTAGGATTCTACAAGGTTTTAATTGGTGTCGAAGAGTAGCAGATTTGAAGAAAATGGTTACTGTCGAAGATAAGAGGTTATCGTTTAATATCTTTTTCACTCAATTCTAAATCTGTTCCTACTTGCAATTAAGGATATTGCAATTAATTTTCTTGTCGAAAGTTTGCACATGCTATGATCGATCTGATTGGCTTATTTAAATTAAGTGGATCAGTGATAATTGTGTTCTATTGGACCTCGTACTACATGGAATTAATGGAGAATTGATTGGTCAAAACTTCATCTTATACGGACGGTGGTCAATGGTTCAACATGAGGTAATTCTTTGTATTATTGATATCACGTGGGCATGTGCTTTGTGGTTTGTCGTCTTTATGGTCATGAAGAGCAGTTGACTTGATTAATTGGAGATTGGCTGCTGTGTTTGTCGCTTGTGGTTTATCAAAACAAAGATTTTGTCGCTACCTATTCTATAATTGATGTCTGTACGTAAAGGCATCTGACGTGAATAATTTTTGTACTGCTGCTCTCCCAGTTTCTACTGCTCTCTTTGGAATTTGTACTGTTCGATGAACAGTTAGTACTGCTCATAGCAGTTTGTACTGCTTGGTATTCAGGAGTTAGTACTGCTTTCAACATATTCGTACTGCTTGGTTCTCACTTTGTACTGTTAGCATAATTTGTTTGTACTGCTGCTTGGAAGTTATGTGGTACTGGTGGTTTCATATGCTACTGCTGCTCGTTGATTTTTATGGGCATTCGATACACAAAGTGAGGGGAAGCATTGGTTATTGATTTGGAACTGGTGATTCCAAAACACACATACACAGGGAAGAAACACACACACAAGATGATGATTTGATTTCTGTTCGTACAGATTTATGGCTCGTATTTATTAGCGAAGTTGATTAGTTATTACTTATTTGACGGTGAAGTGGAATTTTTCAAGTTTGTGTTTTATTATATCTTAAAGTGGTTGCAACACACTTTAAAGATAACTTATTCGTTCGTTCAAGACTACGAATTGGCAAAACACTTGAAGGAGTTACGTTATTGTGCTCAGTGATTTTTGTCAGGAGATTACGATCTCCTTATAGGACACAAAGGTTGGTTTATTCTACTTCAGCATCGAATTGGTAATGGTTGATTTTCTTCTTCAATACATATAGCCTATAAAATTGAAGATTCAAGGAATGGTTAAGATATAAATTTCAGGGGAAGCTTAATTGTTTTAATATTAACCATTTATATGCTACATCGAGGGGAAGGTTTTCATGATTGCTCGTTGGTATTCTTACTGAAGATTTGGGATTTTTATGTCTTGCGTTAATTTAATAAGTAAGCGTTTTGGTGTTCTTAATGGTGGATAATTCAAGACATTAGAAGACTCGATTGGAAGTATGGTACTGGTTGGTGATTATGACGATCAAAGTTGCATATTTCTTTTTCGTTTCCTAGTTGAGTATGACAAAAAAGGGAAGAAGTTATTGAATATTGCAGCTTGAAGATCCTTGATGGTATGCATGGCTTAAGGGGAAGACGACATCTTTCATATGCTTGGTTTTGTCATATCAACTAGGGGAAGATTGTTAGGAATTAAATATGAGTTGATATTGACAAAAGATGAAAGATGGAGGAGACTTATGAAGACAAAGATGAAGGACCTTAATTGTCAATTTAGAGTCTTTGTAACCCTAATCCTCTATTATATAAAGAGGATAGGACGTAGGTTTTTATACACAGGTCTTCCCGATGTAGTCATTAAAGGGGTGTGTGTGTCTAGGCATCAATTCCTCTAATGGATGCCTAGGGTTCGTAGTTTGTATAAGCTGCAAGAATCGTTCGACTAACCTTGTTCAATAATAATGAGTCATTTGATTATTCCGCTGCGTACTATATTGTTGTTCATTATTATTGTCTTAATCCTAGATGAGGTCTAACAAACCTCGAGCAAACGATCTCCACAAGTTACACTGATATGTTTTTAAGATTGTTTAAGGTATTTCCCTTTTAGCTAAGATAATCGTAACAGTGTTTTGTTATGTGTTTCAACAGCTGGTCGATCGGGTTCGTTTAGCATGAGGTTTCATCACAATGGTACATTCAAAAACTAGCCAAGGAGAATATACGAAGGTGGTAAGGAATGTCAAGTTGATTATGTTGAAATGAATGAGGTATCTGTTGATGAAATGGATGCTCTTATGACCGAAATCGGTTATGCTGAATGACAAACCAATTACTACTACATTTTTAAGTCTGGTAATACATTGGATGATGACTTGTTTAGTTTTCATGAAGCTGTGAATCTTGATTTGTTGAAAGACATTGTCAAAGACCATAAGTTGATAGATGTTTATGTTGAAATAGGTAAGACAAGATTAGAGTTGTCTGAAATGTCCCCACAATCTATTAAGATTGTATTTTAGGAAATGGGTGAACAAAGTTGAAAAGTATCTAGTGCTGCTATCCAATCGCGTTGTAGACGATTGGTTTTAGATGACCTTGATAATGAGCCTGTACTAGAGCCTTTTATGCAACTAACACAAGTATCAATGGACATCAATTATATTGGAGAATCTAGCCAGTTGCCAAACATTGAGCCTGTATTTTTGACCCTTGACATGTCCTTTGCCAGCCAACCTGTTGATAACAATGAGGGTGCATTAGTACTTATTGATAAGGACAATAGTTTTTCAGGACCCTGATAATTTTGAGGTTAATCTGTTCTGAGTGACTCAAGATAAGCAGTTAGAGAAAGTAGGAAGAGTACTTGTTGATGCCAATAACAGATTTGAGGAGCCTAATGGGGATGTCACTTTGTTCCAAGTGACTTAGGATAAGCAGTTAGAGAAAGTAGGAGGAACACCTGTTGATAGCAATAACATGGAAGATGAGCCTGATGTTGATATAACTCTGTTCCAAGTGAGTCAGACTAGTTACTTAGGCAATGTAGGTGGTGACACAATTATGGCAAATGAAGAGAATATTTGTGAGGAGAATGATGTACAACTTGCTTTGGTCCAAGGGGGTCAGAGTCATGAGTTAGTGTTGGGTTTATTGATTTGATGAGATAAAACAAGAAGAATGAAAACAAGAAGGACTAAAGAAGACAAAGGAGTAAACTTCAAAGAAAGAAAAAGATTACTACGGATCTTTTTATTATTTAGGAATATACTTTGTAACCCTAGTATTCTCTATTATATAAAGAGATACAGGGATTAATATTTTAGTACGATGTCTTCCACAATGTAATCAGTTAAAGTGTGTGTGTGTGTTCTAGACGTTTGTCATAGAAAACGTCTAGGGTTTAGTTTGTTTCACTTCAAGATCAATTCATTGATCCTTGTTATAGATTAGATAACACGTTATTAATATAATTGAAGTGATGTTTTGGTGAAAACTTTGTGTCAATAACATTGTTATTTGTTTTAATCCGCTGTGCATAATTATACGATGTTATTGTTGAACCCTAAGGCTCAAAACGATCCAAGAACTTAATTGATGATGGCGTGCATAAGTTCTATCAGGTGGTATCAGAGCTTGGGGAGCTCGTTACCTAGGGATTCACAAGGTTTTCTGTCAAAGAGAAGCAGTTTTGGAGAAGGTACGATGGTTTTTGAGGTTTTTATTGTGTAATCGTAATTTTTTTTTGTATCGTTCTTTTGATGATATATGGAACACAATACTACATGGCAAATATTTATGATCTAAACCTCGTACAAATTAATCATTGACTTTGTTTGTCGTTTAAGGCATGATGAATTTTATATTCATTCTGTTTGATCGATTCACAATTTCATTGGTAAATTGTTGTCGCTTACTGATTATGGCGTGATATTACTGGTTGCGATAACTGCTGCTGATATTATTGTTGGTCAAATTGAGATATTAATGGAGAGTAGAAGATCTGTTTGTCGCTTACTGATTGGATGACATCTGACACATTAAATTGGAGGTGAGAATTTTTAATTGTCGAAAAGCAGCTATGTGGGGTTATGATTAATTTATTCCGTTATTTATCAATGGGTCGGTGAGTTATTTATTTTGTATGTCACTTCAAGTTGAAGAATTGTCTTTGTCGCTTGTGATCTCATGGTTGATCAAGTTGAAGAATTTATACATGGCGACAAAGTGAGTCAATGGCATTAAATTGGTTTATCTGCAAGTAGTGCGACATATGCATGGTTTGTGGGGTCAGTGGATTGAGTTGTTAGATGGTGGCACGTACTGGGTTATGCACTTTACTCTGCTGATACGCAAGATTTATTCTGCTGCTGCATATATTACTCTGCTGCTACTGATACACTCTGCTGCTAAGTTATTTCACTCTGCTGTTTGTTATATAACTCTGCTGATTGTTATATGACTCTGCTGCTCGATGTGAATTTACTCTGCTGTTACGCATATTGATTCTGCTGATGGACTTACTCTCTGCTGTTACGTTATTGCTGGGTTTACATGATTGATACTTGCATTATTTACGAGCAGTGAGGGGAAGTAAGTATGGTTATTGGTTTACACACACACAGGGGAAGTTCACACACACGAAGAAGATTGTTTTTGGTTTATTTGTTCGTTAAAGTTTAAAAAGGCTCGAGTTAATTTTCTTATTGGAGAAGAGGAGTTTTTGTTACTTCTTTGATGGTGCAGTGGAATTTTTCAAGGTTGTGTCTTAGCATATCTTGAGGTGGGTGTTACACCTTAAAGGTAACTTGTTTGTTCGTTCAAGTGACTAAGAATTGACAAAACACTTGAAGGAGTTACGTTATTTGTGCTCAGTGGTTGTTGTCAAGAGATTGCGGTCTCCCTATACGTGAAGTATACGTTCGAAGTCGTATTTAGTACAAGGCATAGGACACAAGGTTGGTTTCTTCTACTTCAACATCAAATTGGTGATGATTATTTTTCTTCAACAGTATATAAAGCCTACAGATTTGGAAGAATCATTTGATGTTCATGCACCACTCGAGGGGAAGTGTTTGATTTTTACTATTGTTGATCATTATTACTACTGCTAGTTGGAGTTTATATTGTTTTGGATTCATTATTCGTATTTGAGCTTCATGGTGGGTAATTTGAAACATTGGACGACTTGGCTTAGAAGTTTGTGATATTGGTTAGTGGTGGTCGAGATCATTATTTTCATACGTACCCTATTTGTTGATAACAAAAAGGGGAAGAGATGATGGAGTGGCATGGCATGGCTTAAGGGGAAGACAAGATTTGTTTTCATTCGTGGGTGAGATTTAATTATCTCAACTTCTCTACTTCGTCTAGGGAAGTTCGTACAAGATTCGTGGTTGTTTTGTCATCATCAAATAGGGGAAGATTGTTGGGTTTATTGATTTGATGAGATAAAACAAGAAGAATGAAAACAAGAAGGACTAAAGAAGACAAAGGAGTAAACTTCAAAGAAAGAAAAAGATTACTACGGATCTTTTTATTATTTAGGAATATCCTTTGTAACCCTAGTATTCTCTATTATATAAAGAGATACAGGGATTAATATTTTAGTACGATGTCTTCCACAATGTAATCAGTTAAAGTGGTGTGTGTGTGTTCTAGACGTTTGTCATAGAAAACGTCTAGGGTTTAGTTTGTTTCACTTCAAGATCAATTCATTGATCCTTGTTATAGATTAGATAACACGTTATTAATATAATTGAAGTGATGTTTTGGTGAAAACTTTGTGTCAATAACATTGTTATTTGTTTTAATCCGCTGTGCATAATTATACGATGTTATTGTTGAACCCTAAGGCTCAAAACGATCCAAGAACTTAATTGATGATGGCGTGCATAAGTTCTATCAGTTAGGCATCGCTGGAACATCTACTAATATAAATGATGACATGAATTTGGAAAATGAGTTACCTGTGATGGATGATGATGCCTTTTACACTGCTTATGCTTCTGACTCAGACATAGGTAACTCAGGGGTGCCAAGGGATAGGTCAGATTCTGTTCATAATGGTTTTTATACCACATTCTTTTACCGTAGTAAAGGCTTTGATAGTGCAAAACATGTCAAAGAAAAGGTAAGAGAGCATTCAATAGAAACTAGAAGGGAGTTACTTTTTCTAAAGAATGACAAAAAAAGAATAAGGGTCAGATGTGTGGGTTGTGTTCCACTTTCAGGCCCAAATGAAAGTGCTGGACTGGGTATAGGCCCAGTTAAAGGTCCATTAACCAGAAAGGGTTTAAATGCATTAATTGTAGTAAAAAATGGCCCTTCCCATATACTCTGCCCATGGCTGTTGTTTATCGGCAGGGATGGTGAAAAAGGTCCTTGGACAGTCAGAAAAAATAATGATCAACACACATGTTTGCAATCAAGGGCGCTCAAACATTTTGACCTTAACTTTATCTCAAAGTAAATAACAGAACAAATTCAAACCAATCCATGGATTCCAGTCAAGTCTGTTCATAATCAACTTACCAATCAATTTGAGCTTGAAGTGTCAATGCAGAAGGTTTTAAGGGCCATGTTAATGCAAATATTACGATAGTTAAACTAAACGGTTTTTTCAGTTTTAATAATGACAAACATGTAACTTGTAATGCATAACATAAAATGTGCAAGTTACTTGTAAACACTAATCATCGATACATACTTACATCAACGTCTCTCAACAACTCAAGTTTGGTTCAACGTAGTCGAAGATTTCCATTCCGACATAAATCACTCAAGGTATGAACAAACAAATTTAAACTTGACGGATGATCAAAGAAATAAATTTGTTTGTTTTAAACTTCACATTTTTATGAATGTAACAAAACATTTTTCAAAAATACATTTTACAAATTATTTTTGAATTAGAAAGAAATGTTTTATTTGAGAAAATTATTTCAAAAATAGTAACAGCTATTTCCCCTGGTACCACTAAATTTAGTGGTACCGTCGGGTATTTAGTGGTACCGTCGGTCTGTAACGGCTAGTTTTTCCTTTGCCTATAAATAGTGGACCATTTTACACTTTTTGGTAAGGTTTTTCGCACAGAACTTTCTGTTCTTTATCCACCCACTCCAATCCACTTTCTTTGATCATGTAGTTAGTTTATCTTTGTTTAAGAGTGACCCAATCATCCATTCAAGTAATCACCTTCATTCATCTACTAGTGCAAGAGAAGAACACATAGTATCACAAAGATACAAAGTGTTGTAGTCATAGTTTAGTGCACTTGTTACGCACTTCTTGTATGTCATCGTACATCAAGTTCTTGTCACCATGCTTAGGTCGATCATGAAGATAGTGTAGATTGAGTTGATCATGTAGATCATGTATAGGTCGGGTAGATCATGTGAAGATCGGTTAGATCGTGTAGATTGTGTTGATCGGGTAGATCGTGAGTAGATCGGGTAGATCGTGAGTAGATCGGGTAGATCGAGTGTAGATCATGTGGATCTTGTAGCTTGTGTGATTTGTGAGGATCGGGTAGATCGTGAGTGAGATTGGTACTAGCTAGATTAGTACTCGACATTTAGCTTAATGTCGGAAAATAATGTAAGCGATGCGGTTTATGTGTTTAGGCCTCAAAACACAAGGTTTTTTATATTGGGCCACAAAACATAATGGGTTTGGTTGTACCCGAAGAAGAACCCGACATCTTGCTTTGTGTCGAAAAATATTGTAAGCGACGTTGTATGGTTTTCTCCGCCAAGAAGGGAGCTTGTTGATTAGTGAAGTAACTCTCGAGTTGGGTACTCGGGGAGTGGAGTAGGGCGAAGAGGAGCTTCGTGACCGAACCACTATAAATCACCGTGTCCGGTTTGCGCTTTCTTTACTTATCTCTTTACATTTATATTTTGCATTTACCGCTTTACATTTATATTTGGCATTGCATTTATATTTGTGTGGTTTGTTGCTTATATTGTGTTAGTTGTGTTTGTGTCATGACATGTTATTTATAATATGTCTAAGCTTGTGTTATTGAGACATGCCTTATTTGTTGCTTTATAATATCTCTAGTTCTTGTAAAACTAGAGTTGACACTTTTCATATTAAGTCACACTTGATCGGGTGTTTGATACGAAAAGATTCAAGTTTTTAAACGGGAACGTATTCAACCCCCCCCCCCCCACGTTTTCCACAGGCCAAAAGAATAGCATTAAGAAGCATTAGGGGTGAACTCAAGCTACAATTTACCATATTGAGAGATTATGTTCAAGAGTTGCAGAAGAGAATCCCTAATACAACAGTTCTGATGAATGTGGAACGGCCTGCAGAGGATACTCTTCCAAGAAGAGAATTCAAGAGAATGTATGTTTGTTTAGGTGCATTGAAGAAAGGATTTAAAGCCTTTCAGAGACAGTTGTTGGGGATATATTCTTTTCCTATTGATGGTCCTTTGAAGGGTCAACTTCTAACAGCTGTGGGAATTGATAGCAACAATGGTATATACCCATTCGCTTATGCTTTTGCAGAATCAGAAAATATAGGATCATGAACTTGGTTTCTTCATTGTTTATCTGATGATCTTGCACTTGAGCCAAACTCAATCTTCACTTTTATTAGTGACATGCAAAAGGTACTCCCTTAAACTAGTACTGATTTCAAGTTCCTCTGTTTTTAAACAGACACTAAATATATGTGTTTTTGTGCAGGATATCATTGCAGCTTTAAGAGATTTTTTTCCAAATCCAGAGCACAGATTTTGTCTTAGAAGCATTCATGAGCATATGAAAGTTCATTGGAAAGGTAGGGCCTTCAATGACCATCTATAGAGTTGTGCAACAGCCTCAACTGTTGTACAGTTTGAGAAAGCAATGGCTGCTTTCAAGATATTTTGTCAACCTGCCAATGCTTGCTTAAGTCAGATACCACAAATCCATTGGTCAATGTCACATTTCTCATGTAAGTTATCTATCTGTGTAACGTAATTGGTATATGTTAATGTACTATGAAATGTATAAGTAATACAGCTTTATTTTTCTTGTTTAGGGAGACCTCATTCTGATGTGTTACTTAATAACATGTGTCAATTATTTCATGAAAAACTAATTGAGGGTATAAACAAACCAATTATTACAGCCTTAGAATACATCAGGGAATACTGTATGCAGAGAATCATGCATGTTGTGATGGTCATTAAGAAGAGTAATAGGCCACTAACACCAACTGCACAACCCATGTTAGATGGTATTAAGAAAGAGGTTGTTGAGTATAATGTTTTATGGAATGTGGGAGATAAGTTTCAGGTTAGTGGACCATGGGGAGACCAATGTGTAGTTAATGTTGTAGACAAGTCTTGTACTTGCAGAAGATGGGAGATAACTGGTTTACCATGTAAACATGTTGTTGCTACCAATTGGAATATGGCTTTAAATGGACAACAAGTAGGAGTTGTGGAAACATAGGCTAATCCTTGTTACTATATTAACACTTGGGAAGTAACCTACAAACACCATGTCTGGCCCATAACTAGCAATGAGCATTGGGTAAAATCATCTGTGCCCACAACAATTGCTCCACCAAAACCTCAAACAACTACAGCTAACTCAACAAGTAAAAAAAGAGTAAGGATAGCTCCTGAAACTGAAGAGATTGTGAAGAATGGTAAGTTGTCTAAGGCTTGGAAGAGTGTAATGTAACACCCCCATCCGAGAACGGGTCAAATGTTACATTTATGGCGTAAAACAGAACATACGCAAGCAGAAGACTTTAATAATACCATGGTTACAAAAGTATTCTAAGGAATAATAATAATGTAATCAATCTGAACATAACAACTTCCAAAACTAAGATACAAACTAAGTCAAAATGAAAACTCTAAGTCCAAATCTAATCCATGGGGAGCTATCAACAGTGCAGTCCACTAAGAGCTCCTAAGCACTCTTCACTCAAAACCCAGCTTCCCTGTTAAAATCTGCCGCAGGAAAAGAAAATGCGGCTGAGCTTAACAAGCCCAGTGAACAGATATATATATAATGAAAGGTAATAAACAAACGAATTAACGAAATGAAACTAAGGAAACCTGCTGAACAATATACCATGAGTCATGAGAAAATAAATGAATGAATAAGGAATTAGAAATAACAAAGGAATGCCCACGAGCCCTAAACAGATATGTCTAGACATGATACATGAATAGACCCAAAACAGATAAACATAATCATAATCATAATCATAATCATAGAAAAGTCATAGCAAAGTGTACATGGAGTAGCTAGCTCGCAATGTACCAGAAGTGAAATGGGGTGTATAGCACACATACAATCCATTCACTAAATAACTGAACTGAACAAAGTACCTAAGATGCATCCATACGCTCCCTGCAAAACAGATATACATATACAAGTTCGAGACTGTTCATATGTACGTTAATATAATAATAATAAGTATGGCGGCCATGGTTGCTATATAGCATAAGTGGGAACACTGTGGACTAAAACCCAACTCCACAGATAGTGTCAATACCATTGGTACATCAATGACACGGCCATGGACTCCCCATGACTGGCTACAAATATGGGCAACATGATAGACATAGTACATGAAATCTAATGATAAGGGATAATTATAAATTATCCAACTCAGATAATAGCTATATGAATAGAATATAGCATGAAATGAATAATCAAATGAATAACTAAACAGATACGGATCAAAGCATAACAAATATCAGGAAACAATGAGTCATGAGAAATCTTTAAGTAATAGATAGAGTACAAATAGAATAAGTAATTTTGAAAATCATTTAAATACTGTTTTCATAAACGTATTCTTTTAAAAGCAGTTTTCAAAAATGTCATTAAACCTTCATATAAAAGTAGTATCACCTCGATTTCATAGCAATCATTTTAAAGCAGTTTTTCACAAAACATTATCATGATATATTTAAGAAAGGTTTTCATACGAAGTTATAATATTAAATGGGTTACAAAGTATCAAAGGATTTTAATACGGATATTGAAGTCACAAGAGAGAACTGATGAATCAAACCATACCAGACAGAATAACCAAACGAATATCAAATGAATCATAACTCAGAATAGGAAATATCAAGGAATCAAAAGTCACGAGATACCCTTACTAAAAAAGGGTGGAATATTGTACCTTAGCAAGCAATGAAATGGAAACGAAATGAAATGAACAAAGGGACGGGAATCACTCCTTCTTCATAGAATCTACATGAATTATGGATCAATTATTATTTAGGAGTCCGTTTTTAAATGTCATTAATTGTCATAACTGATTCTTAAATACGTATAGTTATTCATTGATTGTGACTAGGGTTTCGTTACTGAAATTAGGTTAACATATGTTTAAAAGTATCTGTATTGACGTTACAAATGTAATTTAGGTCAAAACACATTAAATGGGGTTAGGCTACACTAAAACCTTAACTTATAACATATTTCAGATTTTATCATATTCTGGTCCCTTTATTTATGAATTTTATATCATACTTAAGTGTTTACTGAGGAGCTCAAATATTTATCATAGATACTTATACATTTTTGGAACTTATTTTAATTTTCCCAGATTTTATTTCAAAGTGATAGTACCATTTCAAAAATCGTTCCCAAACCTGCCCAGAAGGTGCACTGCGGGTATACCCTGAAAGTTTGTATTTGCTTAACCCATTTGATCCTTTCCAAAAAATCCCCAAAAATTCCAGTAAGTCCTACACATCTTAGATATTCTCTATATCTAATGAGACCTCCTAATTCTTCACAGTTTAGAAATTTAAATTCAAAAATTGCAGCTGAATTTTCAGACTCATAAACTCAGGATTTACATCTAATGTTCTAAAAATCAGAAAGTCGCCTACCCGACCTCCAAAAATTATGAAATTTTATATCCAAATAGCACACATCTTGAACTTAGTTTTAGACTCAAAAATCATGCAAAAACACGTTGGCATCATCAAATTAGACCCTTTTAAATCTGACCCAAATTCTGGACAGCATACAGTTGAGAAAGAAACAACACAACCCTAATCCTCTTAAACTCTAATCGACCCATATTAATTTCCTAGGGTTTTCTAGAATTCATTAGCCATATTAATGATCCATTATTACCGATTTTAGGGCTGAATAAATGGTTAAATACATGTCGACCTAAGGGTTGGAAAAAGGGCATCCAAACAGTCCCAACACATGACACCAAAACAGTTTATATAGGCGTATAATTTTTATGATTTCATGTAGTTTTTTTATAAACTCTAACACCAGGTCTGATCGATACATGCAAACGATTTCAGAATCAAACCCTAACCCCTCGATATAAACCCAAACAGCCCCATATTAATTAATGATCTAGGGTTTCTTTTATTTTATGTGACATACACTTTTGTGTAAGTGATTATTAACGAGTAGTATTACATGATTAGGCTAGGTTTCATATATGCGTATACTATAGATTCGAGTATAGGCTGCATGTTTTAAAAGCGACAAAGGAAGTTAATGAGGGATACCTTAGGCTGAATTAAGGGAGAATCGACAAGGACAAGAACACAACACACCAAAAACTGCTTCAATGAAATACCAAGGCTGCATGTTTGGAACAAGATTGATCGCCAAGGCTGCCAAGAAAACCCTACTCGATCACCCAACCTTCAAACCTTTGCCTACTCTTAATCCTTGGCAGCAACTGATTGGAACTGTTATTGTTTTCTGGTTGTCTACTGATAAAGAGGGAAGGAGAGGACCGATTTTTTTTTTTTTTTATTTTTTTTTGGGAAGGAGAGGACCGATTTTTTTTTTTTTTTAGGGTTTAAGTTTGTTTCGGTTTGGAGGAAAAGAGAGGAACCGCAAATTAGATAAGGGGAAAGCGTGTATTGATATATGGTAAGTTGTAATATCAGTTTAAAAGAATTGATATGAGCATATCTCCTATTTAGTAGACAATATCAATTTGACCTTATCTTTTCAAACGTGTGAAGTGCTTTTCAAAAGGGATATTCGGTTCTCAAGAATTAAAGAAAACGTGTGCCAAAATTTTTAAGAGGGAAATAACGTGTAGCTATTCTAGGTAAAGATGTGTTACATATAATCTAATGTGAAAGATATATTCATGCGTTAACTTGATTCTTATCTTGACAAAACCATATGGAAGCAAACGTGTGAAATAGGATACACAACCATGCTTTGTGTCGTGATGTCATAAAGCAAAAGAAAAACGTATAACAAATGTGGCACAAGGGAGAATGTCGTGTGCTAAGTAGTATAGGATTAGGAAGGTTACAAATTTTATTTGTCTAGTTAACTTAGGTTAATTTCATATAATGTCTTATTATCATATAAAATATAGTTTAGTACATCACCTATTTAATTAATTAACTTAGGTTATACACCAAAAGAAATAAAAAAAAATGTAGTCCATATTTTAGGGTATTACAATTCTTCCCTTCTAAAAAGAAAATTTCGTCCGCGAAATTGAAGTGAAATGATTAAGCGGAAACGTACCAGATTACAAAAGGAAATGAAAACGATTTTAACAAACGGAAAGGTTGTTTCTCATGACTCGATCATGACGATCCAAAATAGCCTCAGGCTCTCTCAACAGAACAAATCTGATCCAACGGATTCGAAACCACATGCGACGGATGATAACTGAGACATCTCAAATGAGATACATGAACTGAAGCATGATATGAACATGAGATAAATACGGAGGCAATGCTAAACGGTAGGAATTTTCACAATCCTATTCTACAATTCCGACGAATCAAGGAAACGTACAAACGATCAACGAAGTAATTATCGAATTATCGAACGTATAAAATGCATAAGGATAAGGGTAGAATAACCGTAATGATAAGAACGAACTTAAGGACTAACGAATCACATAATAAATTTCTATATTATGTCAGAACGTCTAACCCTTCTGTACGGAGATACCCCAAGAACACACAACCCCCGGTCTAAAATTCCAAAGTTCCTCTACCACGGTAACTATTCTATCAGTCACTATAATCAACTCCGGTTCTTCAATAAGCAGCTAATTAACCTCCTTCCAGCAAAAGATGTTCTATACTTCCATCTCTACCAAAGTACAAGATCCTAACATATCCTCTAAAGTCCGATTAGTTCATTTCTTCTGTCCATTTATCTGAGGGTGAAAAGAAATCTTAACTTGAGTCTGATTCCTCAAGCCTTCTGTAGTTCTCCCTAGAACTGTGAAGTAAAACGCGAATCTCTGACATGATCACTGCTGTCAACTCCAAGTTATGTGTTGGATATTCTGCCTCCTACGGTTCTAGTTGTCTTGATGCATAAGCGATATCCTTCCCGTGCTGCACAAGTGTATAACCAAGTCTCTCACTGAAATCATTCCCAAAATTGGTACCCACCTAGAAGCAAATTCCTGTTTCAGCTCTTCAAACTCAGTTCTCGTTCCTCATCCCAACTAAACTTCTCCTCTCTTCTTATACGCTTCATCAACGATAACACCAGTCGTGAACATCTTCCACAATCCTTCTGTAAGACTCAAAGGTTCTAACCCTAGTAACTGTTGTCAGTCTTGACCATTTAGTGATAATCCCAATCTTCGCAGGATCCAAAATGATACCATCTGCTAAGAACGTCACTTGTCCCAACCACAATATCAACCTTCGAGAATTTTGTTTTAAAGCTTCATCTAATGCAACATTTCTAACACAATACGAGAACGATCTTCATGTTTCTCCTTCATCTCTGAATACACCAAGATGTCATAATATGACAAATTTGTCCCAGTACTCATGAAAGACACGATTCATCAAGTCCATAAATAGTCAGAGCATTAGCCAATACTGTTGGCATCACTAACACTCGTAGTGGCCGTAACGAATACGAAAGGCAGTTCTAGGAATATCTTCAAGCCATAAATCCATCTAAAGGAAAACTTCGCGCCCTAAAGTTGATCAGATACATCGTCGATTCGAGGTAGTGGCTAACGGTTTCTAAAAGTAATACGATTCAGCTTTCAGAAATCACTGCATAACCTCCTGCTACTATCCTCCTTTTTTACAAATAAAACTGGAGTACTCCACGGAGGTGTACTCGGACAATTAAACCACTTACAAGCTGTTCCTTTAGTTCTTCCCATCTAAATGGTGTCATTCAATATGGAGTTTCAGATTCAGGAAAAATGTCGTTCCATACAGATAGAGTTCTGTCTCATCAGAACTTACTGTTCTGGCACTTCTCAAGATATCTTATGCTCCCAATATGTTCAAGTTATATGATGTTTGTATTATCACGTTGATCAGGCGTCATAATACTTGCATCATATAATCGTTCCTTTATTGGTATCATATTCCACCTCGAGTCTTGACTAAACAATCTCTTAGTACCATGTCATATCAACTTCACATTCTGGTGGAAATCTTGGTGGTTCGATTCAGGAATTACATCGAGAAAATTCAGATTGCAAAATAACTCTCAAGGGAAGATCCATCCAACGGTGTATTAAATAGGTGCTAGAAAAACCTTCACAACCGCGAAGAATAATGTAAGAGTTTTTAGGGTAGTAATGATAACAACGGTTAATCAGTAGGAAATCATGGTAAGGAATTCAGGATTGTTCAAAACGCCAAAGGTGGAACGTAGTATGACAGTAGTTAGCATCTAAATGCTCAGTCCGTCGGTCCATACCAGAATGACATCGAAACCGTATACTTCCAAAGGAAACAATTTAGCAGAACAAAACCTATTGTCAAAACGAAATAGACAATTACCTATACTCGTGGTTACTCACCACCAGATTTCTCATGGGAATGGAAAGGGTTAAGGCATAACTTAATAGTGTAGAGGGGACCTTAATATGCTTTACAAAAGCAAGGGAATCACCGAATGTGTTAAACACATCATGGTCATCGAAATCCTCAGAATGGTCGAAGAGGCATATAAATGATTAACAAACGAATCAGTGGTTAAGGTCGGAATCAGAAAATAAGACTCATATAGTGTAAGGCATAACCATAAAATTCTCAAGGCATTCTAAACTTACTTGGTCACTAAACTCATGCTGAGAAATATGATAAGTTTCCTAAGTCTCCAGAAAGAATGATCTTAAAGGGGCTTAACTAAAAATTAGGGGCACGAATCAGAGTGATGCGGAAGCAATATACCTAACAAATGTCTTATCACATAGTCTACCCAATCCTCACTGGTCATATCTTAAGTTCTTCCAGAGTGGAAATCCTAAGTCAAATTCTCAAAGGTTGTTTCATAAGCTCCTATAGTGCAAACCTAAGGGCCTAATATTCACAGGTCATGATTTTATGTACTACAAGTCGAAGCCTTTGCTCTGATACCATAATTGTAACACCCCCATCCGAGAACGGGTCAAATGTCACATTTATAGCGTCAAACAGAACATACGCAAGCGGAAGACTTTAATAATACAATGGTTACAAAAGTATTCTAAGGAATAATAATAATGTAATCAATCTGAACATAACAACTTCCAAAACTAAGATACAAACTAAGTCAAAATGAAAACTCTAAGTCGAACTCTAATCAATGGGGAGCTATCAATAGTGCAGTCCACTAAGAGCTCCTAAGCACTCTTCACTCAAAACCCAGCTTCCCTCTTAAAACCTGCCGCAAAAAAAAGAAAATGCGGCTGAGCTTAACATGCCCAATGAACAGATATATATAATGAAAGGTAATAAGCAAACGAATGAACGAAACGAAACTAAGGAAACCTGCTGAACAATATACCATGAGTCATGAGAAAATAAATGAATGAATAAGGAATCAGAAATAACAAAGGAATGCCCACGAGCCCTAAACAGATATGTCTAGACATGATACATGAATAGACCCAAAACAGAAAAACATAATCATAATCATAATCATAATTGGTGTGTGCATGATTATTGCTCTAATTTATATCCACGGTATGTCGTTGTGGTTTTAGCAGTATTCAAGTTTTAAATTTATATTTAGCCGACTTATCAATAAAACACACACTTTAACGAGCAGTGTACCCGGTCAGTATGAATATAATGATAAGTAGAGTGTCGATCACTAAGAGTGGAACGTATTATCTAGTTATTCTAATCAGTATTTTAATATCTTAAGTTAGCTATACAACCTAATCTAACGCAAGGGGGTTCAGCCTGAGAGACTGGCACGGTTTGGTTATGATTAAATAATAACTATACTAATGAGCACGAATCAGCGATTAGCACACACGTACACAGATAGATACTTGAGACAATAAGAAGACCTGTCCTGATGATTAAGTAGCTTGTCACTTGTTTTATTGCTAGTTTTATATGAAGTGTATAGTTCGATGCAACGCATCGAGAATTAAACCTTTCTCGTTGGCTCTAATCTTATCGGCGAGTAAACCCTTAATGATTACTTATGTTTATCCTATTTATTAAAGATACGCTGAAACAAATAGGCGAGGAAAGGGCATGGCGACCCAAGCAATGCTCAGCTAGACACAGAGGTTATCAATGCACTAATAAAAGTCACCAAAGACATCAACATATAAACTTTAATTAATGGGAAAGCAATTTTAAGGGGTGCCCATGGTTTTCCGTAGTCACATGGAATCGGCCCATCAATCCTGATGAATTAAAGTGTACTAATACAATAAAACAAAACTACTTAATGAATTGAATACATGTAGGACCTTCTTACAGCTCTTGTATCTTCGTTTAGGGTGTGTCTTGTGCTGCTAACACGTCTGACTTTGTCCTAGGGTTTCTTCTGTCTTTTGCTAAGTCTCGTACTCCGTATATTGCACACAAAATTCGTCTGACTTTGGGGTATTTATAGTTTCTGTCTGAGGGTTAGATGCGGCGCATTGAATAAGTAGATGCGGCGCATTGACTTAACTTCGCGTGGGGTCCAAGATTAATATATTCAGGAATATTCGTATACCTGCCTTAAGATGCGGCGTAACTCCATTTCTCTATGCGGCGCATGTCCTTTGCTGTCTTGGATCGTAACTTGTGAAATCTTGATAGTGATGCGCCGTATGTAAGAAGTCGGATGCGGCGTATCTGGAGCAGAATGATCTTGATCTTGTACATTTCAATAGACTCTTAACTTCTTGCTTGTTTTGCTCCATAATTAGTCCAAAATCGCCAAGTTTCACATAGTACTTGTTTTTACCTGAGAATTACAAAAGTAAACATTAACGTATCGATTCTCACAGATAATATAATAAAACAAGTCAAATAAATAGGATAAATGATGATAATAAAATGTACTTATTTGAGTGCATCAAATATCCCCCCACTTGAACTTTACTTGTCCCCAAGTAAACCTTAAAATTAATCTTATGAAAATGTATCCTAAAAGATATTAGGATTTATTTTTATATTTAAGCATGTATTCGTTTTGTCATAATCACACAACCAAACACTTAACGAATTAGAAATAAAATAAAATATTTTGATAAAAGCAAATCTAATCGTTTAACGGTCAAGTCGTGACAAATATTCTATCATAAGCTTGGCAAGTATACGCATCTCCCCCACTAAAGCCAAGGAATAACAAGTCTAAAGCGGTAAAAAGGGTTTGTAGGTTAAGGGTTAATAATTCTTCTTAATCTCTATCGATCTCAAATTCCAGAAAAGGCGACAAAATCACAAATACATGATCGAATCCACGAACACGATACTTGCAATTGCTCAAATCCTTAACTCGAATAGGCTAAAGATAGGACCAAGTAATCTTTACCAATAATATTATATTAAAAAGGGTGACAAAATCATAAATACATAGCCGAATCCACGACTACGATACTTAAGATTGCTCAAATCCCTAATCTCAATAAATCAAAGGTTTGGATAAAGAATAATATAGGGTATGGATAATATTTGGGATACAAATTGGTGTAAAATGAAAAATAAACAAAACAGATAAATTAAAATCCTAAGTGTGGTAAATTGCTTTCCCAACCATCCCATGAATAAGACTCATATCATTGAATAACTCACGCTATAACACTTGAAACACACGCTTTAGGTAGACACGAATTATACTCAACAAGATCTCAATCAAAGAATAACCTTAGTTGGCGTTCCCATAACGGCCAACTCCCATTCAATCCATAAATATAATATATAACAAATAGTGATGATATCGACCACTTAATACAAAACTTTACATAAGTTGGTTAAAACAAACTTCCAACTTTTCCTTTTTCTTTTTCTTTTCCTTTTTTTTTCTTTTTCTTTTTTTTTTTTCTTTTTTTTTTTTTTTTTTTTTTTTTTTTTTAACATCAACATATATGTGTAAAATTTTACAATCACCATTTTTTCGGATAATTTTTCCATACTCTTCATACTTTCAGAAATAACTGTAATAGCGAAAGTAGTAAACACACGAAAAATAAACTCAAAGATATACAATATTTACTTTCATACCAATTGCATTGTGCAATTTCCTGACTCAACCAAAGATAATGAATTACGCACGCGAACACAGGTAATGTAAGGAAACACACTTTGCCTAAAGCAATTAACCAACCACGGATTTTAATCTACAGGGTAAGCTAAGGTGTAAGGGTGTAACGAAACATTATAACAAAAGTGTAAGAATCGAAAGGAATGGCTCTGAGTGTTTTTCTAGGGGTATCTTACTCTAAAAGTGAGAGTAACAAAAGGGTTTATACGGGGGTTAACTAACCAGTGTGGTTAGCTAATATCACATAACATATAAAGGCTATTTGGGTGTAATCCTAGAAATTTACCAATTTAGACAAGTCATTCCAATTATGTAGATAATACTTATTATGGTGGTCTCGAATAGTATACAAGCCAAGTTCTAAAGTTTACAAGTCACCGGCACACTCATAGATTTGTGAATTTTGAAAAGTTCACAATTTTTGAAAATAATGTTATGTGTGCAGCTATGTAATTTAGACTTTAAACAAAAACATGCTAAAAATTTTAAATTTTGATATATTAAGCACATTTTAAGCATATTTTGAAAAAATTTAGGACAAGTAAGTGTTCTAATTCTCCAATCCCCCTACTTAAGTTAAACAACGTCCTCGTTGTTTGTAACAAAGATTAAAAACTGGAAAATAAAAGAATTAGAACAGAAAAACTCCCCTGAGATTTGCTCGGTATGATCCTCCATTATTTGTTTAAGAGCAAAAATCAACTTTCTTGTGGATTAGAACGTTTAAGCTTCAAAAAATGATGTATCCACGAGAATGCAGGAATCTATAATACCATTCAGACTTTAACACACCTGAGTTAAGAAGGTTCAAACTTGCATAATACATTAGTAGTTAGTAAAAATGAAACATAAAAATTAAAATGAAAATCATCAGGTCAGTCGATACGCCGTATCTTATGGAAGAAGATACGCCGTATCGAGCCTGGAATAAATACGAATCAGAATAGAAGATGCGTCGCATCCTTAACCAGGGATGCACCGCATTAAAATAAACTGACAGAAAGTTTCAAAGTTAAAAATAAAAATGCAGAAAATTAAATAAGATATGACCAGTGCAGGCGATGCGTCGCATCTTAGGATTGAGATGCGCCGTATCCTCTGCAGGCCTGACAGACTCGACACAGAACAGAATAGTAAAAATTTTCCGGGTTGTCTCCCGGTCAGCACTTGTCTTTATTCCAGAGTCTTCAAGTTAGACTCACGTTCAGCTCCTTATTTAGATCTATTGATCCCTACATGTCCGTGCACGATGTAGTTGCGAATTACTTCGTCACGAACATATTCCGGCCCCAATTCAAGTACACCTTTGTAGAATCCTTTCATCTTTTGGTACGGATACTCGATCCCTTTCTCAGCGTCATTTTCATCTACAAAAAGAAATGGTGTAAATTTGTAACAAAATTTGTTAGGGGCATGTTTAAACCTTGGGTGAGCACGAGGCATCATGTAAGTGATAACGTTGCTTCCACTTTGAAAGGTGATCTTTCCTTCAAATATTTTAGCGTTAATTTCGACCTCCTTACAAAATGGTTTCCCAACGATCACGTCACCCATCTCAACATCACGATAAGCATCCATGTTTTCCACCACAGTGAAATCTGTAACAATAGTTAAATTCCCAACAAAAATAGGTACATTCATGAACATTCCAACTACGTTTTTCCCTTTATACACAATTTTGTTTTTCATTATAGAATTATAGAAATCTTTTGACATTACATTAATTGGTAAAATAGGGAAAAAGTTGGCACTAACCTGTTTAAATCCTATCATGCAAGGAAATTGTAAATTATAAGCACAATATACATGGATCTTTCTACCATAATCACAGAAACTAGGATATCCTTCAAATTCATCATAATTCTTAGTGTTGATCATATTGACTCTAGGTATATCCATAATTTCTCTTTCTTCAATTTCGGGTTCAAAATCCTCCATAAATTGATCATTGATTCCTATTGGTAAATTAAGATCATTTAATTCAATGTAGTCTCCACTATAGGTCTCAAGTGATTCGTTATTTACCAAGGTTTCTCCCATAAACCTAGCTTCTAGATCGAGGTCCATACGTTCTCTTAATCCTAGCACATAGACGCCTCTAATTATGCTTTTAACAGGATTTTGGCACTTATAGACTAGTTTATTATTCCCTACCCTTAATGAAATTTTTCTTTTAAACACATCAATCTTAGCATGGGCGGTAGACAAGAAAGGTCTTCCAAGGATTAAAGGAATCTTAACATCCTCGGGCATATCTAATATAACAAAGTCTACAAGGAAAACAAACTTCTCAATCTTAACTAGCACATTTTCAGCAATCCCTTCAGGTCGTTTTACCGTTTTATCAGCCAATTCAATAAGCAACTTAGTTGGTGCTAATTTTCCTAGTCCTAGGGTAGTGAATGTCTTAAGGGGCATTACACTAACGCTAGCTCCTAAGTCAGCTAACACATTATTGAAAGATATATCATTAATTGAACAAGGTAAAGTAAAACTTCCTGGGTCCTTTTCTTTATGAGGCAAGGCATGTAAGTCGGTTGCAGAGCTCTCTTCTTTCATTGTAGCCTTGATCTCCTCTTCAATCTTTGCCTTCTCTTTTAGTAACCTCCTTAAACTGATTGAAGAATTAAAGAAAAATTCGGGCTTTGCAGCATCATTACCATTCATCAATCTTCTAGGTATGTTAGGCGTGACTTCCTCAGTGGTGCTTATGGCCTTGACATGATCTCTTGGGTTGGTTTCAGTTGAGCTAGGTAAACTTCCGTATCCCCTTTCTTGAAGAACTTTGCTCATTTGTCCAATTTGTTGTTCCAATGCTTTGATCGAAGCTCCTTGATTTCTTGTAATAGTATCCGTTGAAGCTCGGATTTCTTTGATCATAGCAGTGTTCTCTTCATGTCTTTTAGCAGCATCGGCCATAATTTGCTTTAGAGTGTCATCTAAAGTCTGCCTCCTTTCTTGATAAGTGGGATTAAAGTTGTTCTTTTGATAGTATCCCGGAGTAGCTTCCCTAAATCTTCCTGAAGGTCGGAATGGTTGTCCAAATTGTGTGTAGTATGCTTCTTCAAACGTCTCACTTTCATTCTTATTAGGGCAATCTTTAGTGTAGTGAGGTCCTTCGCATTTTTCACATCCAACTTGGGCAGCATACACTTTCTCATCATGCTTCTTCATCTCTCTACTAATTTTATCAAATTGAGCTTGAATTGCAGCAAACCCGTCAAAATTAGTGCTGCTCTTAGATCTAGTAGAGGTTCCATCGTGCCATTTTTGAGAATGATCAGCAGCTTCTTGGATAGCTTTTCTAGCATTGGCTGCACTCATTTGAGGCACAGCTCCCTTAGCATCCAAGATTTGTCTAGTAGGCACGTCCAATCCTTGATAGAACAATATTATCTCCTGCATTGGACTTAGATAATGTTGAGGGCATTTCATCAATAAGTCTTTAAATCGTTCCCAAGCTTGATAAAGAGTTTCATCAGGCTCTTGCTTGAAACTGTTGATAGCCTCCATCTTTTTAGCAGTTTTAGCAGGTGGACAATATCTTTTCAGGAATTTGCTCTTCAAATCTTCCCATGTTGTGATTGAACTAGCAGGTTCATTCCTTAGCCACTTATTAGCAGCTCCTTTAAGCGAAATTGGAAAGATTCTTAGCATGAGTTGATCGTCAGAGACTCCTTCTGTAGTAAACAAATCTGCAATCTCGAGGACCTTTTCAACATGTTCATTAGCATCTTCATGTTCTGTTCCACTGAAAGCATTTTCTCTTAGCTCCTTGAGAAACTGACCCTTCAACTCAAACTTTGACTTTTCATCAAACTTTGGTCTAGCAACTCCTGAACTGTAATCAGCACGGGTATTGTTCATGTATTCCTCCATGGTAGTGTTTTCCGCCATTGTTTCTGTTTCTTCTTCCTCTTTCTCTTCAGAAAAATAATCAAGCTCGAACGAACTTGAAATATCAAAGCTTTTTGTGTTGAAAAGCCTTTTAAGCGAATGAAAGGCTCGTTCAGGATCTTCGAAAGGTGTAATCAAGTTCTTAGTTGAACTCCTGGTCATGCACTTCCTGAAACTATCTCAAAAGCATCAATAGGGTATGTTCAAGAAAGTAATATATCAGAAAATTAACAACGAAAACGGAATACGAAAAATAAAAGTTACTGATATCTGCAGACGATGCGCCGTATCCAAAAAGTTGGATACGCCGTATCTTATAATCGTTAAAATTTAATCAGACTTTTATTCAGAAAGCAGATACGCCGCTTATAATTTAGAATGCGCCGTATCAGTTTAATTATCAAAAATCGATTATATTTATTAAAATTAGATGCGTCGTATTAACAAAAGTTAATGCGCCGTATTTTCGTTACGTTTCAAAATACAAGATTTTTGATTCAGAAGATGCGCCGTATCGATAGAGATCGATGCGTCGTATCTGTTTAATAATTCGAAAAACTGTTTTTAATTTAAATAGACAATACGCCGTATCTGTTAAAACAGATGCGTCGTATGGCGTTATCGTTTAGAAAATTTTTTTATTAAAAACAGAATACGCCGTATCTTGGGGAAAGATGCGTCGTATCGAATTTATTAAATGCGTTGTATTTTATAAAAATTAAACGCAATACGCCGTATCTGTGAAAACAAATGCGCCGTATCGTTTGTATCAGCACAGTACAACGATAGCAGTATGCAGAAAACAGAAAAAAAAATAAAAACAAAAATAAAATCAAACAAGAAGAAACAAAAATTAAAGAAAATAAAAACACACAAAACAAAAAATATGCAAATAATACAATGAATGCAATTTAACTAATATATAACAGGGTTAGTGGTTAGAATACAAAAATTAAAAAGAAAAACCTAATTAAAATACTAATCAAATTAGCAGATAATAACAATTCACTCCCCGGCAGCGGCGCCAAAAACTTGATGTGTGTGCGTGTGTGTTGCTCTAATTTATATCCACGGTATGTCGTTGTGGTTTTAGCAGTATTCAAGTTTTAAATTTATATTTAGCCGACTTATCAATAAAACACACACTTTAACGAGCAGTGTACCCGGTCAGTATGAATATAATGGTAAGTAGAGTGTCGATCACTAAGAGTGGAACGTATTATCTAGTTATTCTAATCAGTATTTTAATATCTTAAGTTAGCTATACAACCTAATCTAACGCAAGGGGGTTCAGCCTGAGAGACTGGCACGGTTTGGTTATGATTAAATAATAACTATACTAATGAGCACGAATCAGCGATTAGCACACACGTACACAGATAGATACTTGAGACAATAAGAAGACCTGTCCTGATGATTAAGTAGCTTGTCACTTGTTTTATTGCTAGTTTTATATGAAGTGTATAGTTCGATGCAACGCATCGAGAATTAAACCTTTCTCGTTGGCTCTAATCTTATCGGCGAGTAAACCCTTAATGATTACTTATGTCTATCCTATTTATTAAAGATACGCTGAAACAAATAGGCGAGGAAGGGGCATGGCGACCCAAGCAATGCTCAGCTAGACACAGAGGTTATCAATGCACTAATAAAAGTCACCAAAGACATCAACATATAAACTTTAATTAATGGGAAAGCAATTTTAAGGGGTGCCCATGGTTTTCCGTAGTCACATGGAATCGGCCCATCAATCCTGATGAATTAAAGTGTACTAATACAATAAAACAAAACTACTTAATGAATTGAATACATGCAGGACCTTCTTACAGCTCTTGTATCTTCGTTTAGGGTGTGTCTTGTGCTGCTAACACGTCTGACTTCGTCCTAGGGTTTCTTCTGTCTTTTGCTAAGTCTCGTACTCCGTATATTGCACACAAAATTCGTTTGACTTTGGGGTATTTATAGTTTCTGTCTGAGGGTTAGATGCGGCGCATTGAATAAGTAGATGTGGCGCATTGACTTAACTTCGCGTGGGGTCCAAGATTAATATATTCAGGAATATTCGTATACCGCCTTAAGATGCGGCGTAACTCCATTTCTCAATGTGGCGCATGTCCTTTGCTGTCTTGGATCGTAACTTGTGAAATCTTGATAGTGATGCGCCATATGTAAGAAGTAGGATGCGGCGTATCTGGAGCAGAATGATCTTGATCTTGTACATTTCAATAGACTCTTAACTTCTTGCTTGTTTTGCTCCATAATTAGTCCAAAATCGCCAAGTTTCACATAGTACTTGTTTTTACCTGAGAATTACAAAAGTAAACATTAACGTATCGATTCTCACAGATAATATAATAAAACAAGTCAAATAAATAGGATAAATGATGATAATAAAATGTACTTATTTGAGTTCATCAATAATCATAATCATAGCAAAGTCATAGCAAAGTGTACATGGAGTAGCTAGCTCGCATTGTATCAAAAGTGAAATAGGGTGTATAGCACACACACAATCCATTCACTAAATAACTGAACTGAACAAAGTACCTAGGATGCATCCATACGCTCCCGGCAAAATAGATATACATATACAAGTTCGAGACTGTGCATACGTACGTTAATATAATCATAATAAGTATGGCGGCCATGGTTGCTATATAGTATAAGTGGGAACGTTGTGGACTAAAACCCACCTCCACAGATAGTGTCAATACCATTGGTGCATCAATGGCACGGACATGGACTCCCCATGACTGGCTACAAATATGGGCAACCTGATAGGCATAGTACATGAAATCTAATGATAAGGGATAATTATAAATTATCCAACTCAGATAATAGCTATATGAATAGAATATAGCATGAAAAGAATAATCAAATGAATAACTAAACAGATACGGACCAAAGCATAAAAAATATCAGGAAACAATGAGTCATGAGAAATCTTTAAGGAATAGATAGAGTACAAATAGGTTAAGTAATTGTGAAAATCATTTAAACACTGTTTTCATAAACGTATTCTTTTAAAAGCAGTTTTCATAAAAGTCATTAAACCTTCATATAAAAGTGGCATCGACTCGGTTTCATAGCAATCATTTTAAAGCAGTTTTTCTCAAAACATTATCATGATATATTTAAGAAAGGTTTTCACACGAAGTTATAATATTAAATGGGTTACAAAGTATCAAAGGATTTTAATACGGATATTGAAGTCACAAGAG
Organism: Artemisia tridentata subsp. tridentata; assembly: GCA_021014915.2. Lineage (NCBI taxonomy): Eukaryota > Viridiplantae > Streptophyta > Magnoliopsida > Asterales > Asteraceae > Artemisia > Artemisia tridentata. The sequence goes on from CP139509.1 coordinate 168,851,605, forward strand.
AGAACTGATGAATCAAACCATATCAGACAGAATAACCAAACGAATATCAAATGAATCATAACTCAGAATAGCAAATATCAAGGAATCAAAAGTCACGAGATACCCTTACTGAAAAATGGTGGAATATCTGTACCTTAGCAAGCAATGAAATGGAAACGAAATGAAATGAACACAGGGACAGGAACCACTCCTTCTTCAGAGAATCTACATGAATTATGGATCAATTATTATTTAGGAGTTCGTTTTTAAATGTCATTAATTGTCATAACTGATTCTTAAATACTTATAGATATTCATTAATTGTGACTAGGGTTTCGTTATTGAAATTAGGTTAACATATGTTTAAGAGTATCTGTATTAATGTTACAAATGTAATTTAGGTCAAAACACATTAAATGTGGTTAGGCTACACTAAAACCTTAACTTATAACATATTTCATATTTTATCATATTCTGGTCCCTTTATTTATGAATTTTATACCATACTTAAGTGTTTACTGAGGAGCTCAAATATTTATCATAGATACTTATACATTTTGGGCACTTACAGTAATTTTCCCAGATTTTATTTCAAAGTGATAGTACCATTTCAAAAATCATTTTCCCAAACCTGCCCAGAAGGTGCACTGCAGGTATACCCCAAAAGTTTGTATTTTCTTAACCCATTTGAACCTTTCAGAAAAATCCTCAAAAATTCCAGTAAGTCCTACACATCTTAGATATTCTCTCTGTCAAATGAGACCTCCTAATTCTTCACTGTTTAAAAATTAAAATTCAAAAACACCAGATGAATTTTGAGACTCCTAAACTCAAGATTTACATCTAATGTTCTAAAAATCAGAATGTCACCTACCCATCCTCCAAAAATTATGAAATTTTATATCCAGATAGCACACATCCTGAACTTAGTTTTAGACCCAAAAATCTTGCAAAAACACGTTGGCATCATCAAATTAGACCCCTTTAAATCCGACCCAAATTCTGGACAGCATGCAGTTGAGACAGAAACAACACAACCCTAACCCTCTTAAACTCTAATCGACCCATATTAATTTCCTAGGGTTTTCCAGAATTCATTAGCCATATTAATGATCCATTATTACAGATTTTAGGGCTGAATAAATGGTTAAATTCATGTCGACCTAAGGGCTGGAAAAAGGGCATCAAAACAGTCCCAACACACGACACCAAAATAGTTTATATAGGCATATAATTTTTATGATTTCATGCAGTTTTTATATAAACTCTAACACCAGGTCTGATCAATACATGCAAACGATTTCAGAATCAAACCCTAACCCCTCGATATAAACCCTAAAAGCCCCTTATTAATTAATGATCTAGGGTTTCCTTTATTTTATGTGACGTACTCTTTTGTGTAAGTGATTATTAACGAGTAGTATTACATGATTAGGCTAGGTTTCATATATGCGTATACTATAGATTCGAGTATAGGCTGCATGTTTTAAAAGCGACAAAGGAAGTTAATGAGGGATACCTTAGGCTGAATTAAGGGAGAATTGACAAGGACAAGAACACAACACACCAAAAAATGCTTCAATGAAATACTAAGGCTGCACGATTGGAACAAGATTGATCGCCAAGGCTGCTAAGAAAACCCTACTCGATCACCAAACCTTCAAACCTTTGTCTTCTCTTAATCCTTGGCAGCAACTGATTGGAACTGTTATTGTTTTCTGGTTGTCGACTGACAAAGAGGGAAGGAGAGGACCGATTGTTTTTCTTTTTTTTTTCTTTTTTTTAGGGTTTATGTTTGTTTCGGTTGGGAGGAAAAGAGAGGAACCGCAAATTAGATAAGGGGAAAGCGTGTATTGATATATGGTAAGTTGTAATATCAGTTTAAAAGAATTGATATGAGCATATCTCCTATTTAGTAGACAATATCAATTTGACCTTATCTTTTCAAACGTGTGAAGTGCTTTTCAAAAGGGATATTCGGTTCTCAAGAATTAAAGAAAACGTGTGCCAAAATTTTTAAGAGGGAAATAACGTGTAGCTATTCTAGGTAAAGATGTGATACATATAATCTAATGTGAAAATATATTCATGTGTTAATTTGATTCTTATCTTGACAAAACCATATGGAAGCAAACGTGTGAAATAGGATACAAAACCATGCTTTGTGTCGTGATGTCATGAAGCAAAAGAAAAACGTGTAACAAATGTGGCACAAGGGAGAATGTTGTTTCTAAGTAGTATAGGATTAGGAAGGTTACAAATTTTATTTGTCTAGTTAACTTAGGTTAATTTCATATAATGTCTTATTATCATATAACATATAGTTTAGTACATCACCTATTTAATTAATTAACTTAGGTTATACGCCAAAAGAAAAAAAAATGTAGTTCATATTTTAGGGTATTACATGTAAAGTGTAGTGTTTGTGGAATTGCTGGACACAACCGAAAAACTTGTCTTGGCCATGGTGGAACTCAAAGTATTCAAACTGGACCTAAACAAAAATGTTCAAGTGCTAAGGGAAAAGGTAAACAAGTTCCTCAAAAGGTTGCAGGCAAGAAGACACATCCTATAGGTAACAAAGTTGCAGCAGATAAACAAGCTGAAGGTACAGGTGTTGTTGAAATTCAAGATGATGCAGCTGAAGGAACTTGTGTTCAATCTGAAATTCAAGATCAAGCTACTCAAGATATTGCAACCGACAAACAAGGTGAAGTTCCAGGTGTTCAATCTGAGAGTCAAGTTCAAGCTACTGATGATCCCAGCATACATGATGAATCCCAGTCTCAATCCCAACAACATGATCAATCACAGTCTCAATCTCAGGTCCATTCAAGTAGTGTGCAAGCAGTTCTGTTTCATCCCAGCCTACTGCACGAAGAATGACTAGGCAGCAGGCTCCACTGGAAAGAATGATGGCCTCACCATATGTCAATTATGTTATGCTAATGAACTAGACAACATTTCTTTATGTTTGCTATGAACAAGTTATGTACTCTAAAAACATATGTGTGTGTCTAACTCTAATTATCATGATTTGAAAAGTATGAAATTTTATGCATTTGGAATTATATCCATTTGCATTATCTATGGAACCATGTTATGTTTGTGTATTTTCATTGTGTGCATAGTTTGCATCTTGTGTAGACTATATCTTATAGAAAAGTTTATGACTGCATCACCTTCTACTGCAAACTTTGTCTGAGGTGATGTACAAGAAGTTGTGTCTTCTTTAGTAAGATGTGCATAAAGGCAAAACTAACCAAAGTCAATACTTCATAAGAATGTTGACAATTAAAAGTCAAACCTAACCAAATTGATAACCATCTGCATAAACATGAGGCAATAAAGCCAAAACTAACCAAAGTCAATACTTCATAACAATGTTGACAATTAAAAGTCAAATCTAACCAAATTCATAAGCATCTGTATAAACATAAGGTAAACTCAGCAAAAAGAACAAAATTCATATCCATGTAGGAGACAAAGTTACTACCATTCAAGAGAATGTAAAGTTAGAACATACAACATAATAGTTTGGTCAAGGTTCTTACACTACCATGATGGCCTAACAAGTAATTACATTTCCACATAACACAAAACATGGCCATCATACATTAAAGCTAAAAAGTTAGCCAAGTGCATAAACAATCAAGAACAATATCCAACTGAGCACCAGGTAAATCTTTCACTTCCACACATCACCTTGAGCAGCTTCTAAACTTGCCTCGAGCTCATTTCTCCCCCTCAAAAGGCCTGGTATGATCATTCTTGAACGAGCACACATTTCTAGATCATACCAACCTATCCACCGACAAGAAGGCCCCTAATCATGAATATGGCAAGTCATTAAACAACCACCATTGTTACAATGTACTTTGCTACTTGCGAAAACAAACTAATACAATAAATCTTAAAACACACTTACTTGATCAGGACAACCATAGAATCGGCGCCCTGGGTTGGCCGAGGTCCATGAAGTGCGAATTATAGCTTGCTTACCACACAACAAGCGTACCATGTTGAAAGGTTTAATGATTTGTAGAAGAAAGGTTTTGGGGGAAAGTTTAGGGATGATAATTGACGATACAATTGTGGCTCAAAGTAATATAGGGAACTGGAACACTGTACAACGGCTTGAAATAGGACGCTACAGTGAAAGACGATTTTGCCCTCACCAATAATTCATTGACCTGAGCATTATGGGGCAATGGACACAATCGGCCTCAAAAACCCAAGTTTCGGGCCCTGGCGATGCTTTCTCGCAAGTTTAGGGACCAATGGTGTATTTTTGTCTACCTTTTATTTGATTCTCTTCCTTATGAAAAAAGATAGAAAGATGTACATTTTCTTCCTACATTTTATGGTACTTATATTACTAGTGCATGTGTAAAAAGGTACATGCATAGGAAGATTGTAAAATATCAACCACAACACTTGATAACATCAAATATTCTTGATATTTTAGTGTCAATTTCCCCCTAATATGCTCATCATTTGTATCATTTTACTTGAATATATATTCTTATTCGTTTATATTTTGTTTTCAGGTAAATAATGAGCATAGGAACAAAGAGACGCGGATTTGGAAGGTTATTAATGCAAATACATAAAAGTATGCTGACCAGACAAAGGTTACGGCATAAATCCCCACTCCACTTACGCCGTAACAAGGATTTACACTAGAAGACAAAGTCAATGCTGACCAAGGTTATGGCATAACTCACACTTAGGTCACGCCGTATATATATTTCAAAGACTTAGAAGAATTTCGTGGTTCAAGGAGTTAAGGCGTAACCATTTCCATGGTTACGGCGTAAAGTCGTTAACGAAAGTTCCACGGTCGTAACTTATCTCTAAGTTATGTCGTAACATTATCACTGAGGATAAGATCATCCTAGATTTGAAGGTTACGCCGTAACTAACCCTAGTGGTTACACCGTAACATAGTCGAGGCTATAAATACAAGCCCTAATTCCACATTTTTACATATCTTTTCCACACACAACAACCAGAGAACGTTTTAGGGCTTCAAGGAGGACGATATTCACCAGCATACAAGTCATTTCCAAGGGAGAATTCACGCCAATCTATACATAAGTTTTAGTATTTCGTATTACATTTTTGTATTGAATTCGATGTCGTTCATTATCATGTTAAACATTGAATTTCCTGCATTTATTAATATGAGCGGCTAAACACCTTTGGTGTTAGCCTAATTATGAAATTGTTATTGCCTTGATGTAGTTTTCTCGTTTTCATATTCGCTTTATATGTATGCTTTCTTTGTTTATTTGCGGACACCCTTGTTTCGGTAGCATGGAGTTTTGGTAGTATCTAGGACCTGTAGAATTGACCATAGGACCATAGCATAATAGGTTACGAGTAATTGTAAGAATTGACCATACGACTACCATTATCTTGTGTGAGAATGGACCAAAGGATCACCTACCAAAAGGAAGTGCTTAGGAAGTTAGGGGGAACCTAAGTTCGGACAGGCCGGTTTTCGTAGAATAAATCTTAGATCGTAGCGGTGCTTAATGACTCTTCCGTAGGGTAAACCCACGAACTCTTGTAATCATTAGGTTACGAAATATGACGCTACGGGAAATAGGCTAGCCAAATTGACCATAGGAGTCTAGTGACTTTAAACCCCATATGAAGCGATAGAAAACATTAATTAGAAAACTTAATCATTGCTTAACAAGATTAGTAATTAAGCTAGCACATTTCTCTCTGCTGAATATCTATTCCACTTTATTTGCTTTCGTATTTTATTTCATTTCTTAGTTTAATTAATCAATTCATAAAACCCTCTTTAAAATCTGTGACACTTAGAACTTAGATTAGATCCACCCACATAGCTCTTGGGACGACTTTGGCTTTACCGAATACTACACTACACACGATCGAATACACTGCCCGTCAGTGCATTAGATAGACCATAGGTAGACGAGACTTTATAAATATTAAAATTTGGTCAGAAATCCTACATCAACACTAGAAATCTGAATGCAACCAACCACTCTTTTATTAATATTACAAACCCAATAAGGATTGTCCTTAAATAAGTTCAAATCAATTCATACAAGGAAAATAGATCGTCCCCAACACGGATGAGATCAAAAAATACAACACTCATACTACAAGCACTTTTCGTAATCAAACGATTACAAGATGTAAACCTAACTAAAACCAGACCAGGAATGCAACTGAAAAACGAGAGAGAATATGAGAGATGAGAGAGATGTAAATCTGAGTTGTAAATCCCTAATACAGATGAGATGCTTTTTTAGTCACCTGTTCCACTTTAGCCCCTAAAATATCCCACTTAACAAAAACAAAACCAAAGTATTATATCTTTGAGGCAATAACAACAATAGTACATGAACATGAATGTAAATCCCTAATACAGATGAGATGCTTTTATAGTCACCTGTTCCACTTTAGCCCCTATAATATCCCACTTAACAAAAACAAAACCAAAGTATTATATCTTTGAGGCAATAACAACAATAGTCCATGAACTTGAACCAGTCAATATAAGTTTGTAAACTTATACCTTTTAACAAAGATAAGTAAGAGTAAAATGTAGAAGAATACAATGAAGCTCCAAAAGTCCAAAAGACAATTCGTCTTGTTCCTTAGGTCGTTAGGAAATCTTTTGCTGCATGTATGCTTACTCTTCAGTCTTTTTAAATAGGGATAATGGCCTATAAATATATCTTACTTGTCACCCTATCATTTTATATGTATCGAATTAATTGTTTTTGCTATTTTGTGTACCTAACTTGCATTTTGCGGCACTTGTGTGTATTTTGTGACTTTTTTGCCCTTCAATTTATTAACACTCATATTACCTGGGAGGGGCAAAAAAGTCACAAAATACACACAAGTGCCACAAAATGCAAGTTGGGTACATAGAATAGAAAAAAAATAATAAATAAATAAAATAATGCATATAAAAGGATATAGAGACGAGTAAGATACATTTATAGGCAATTATGGCTTTTAAATAAAACTAAGTCATTGTGTTCCATTCGACTATTTTCACGTTAGTTATGTCCTACCACTTTGTGTTTTGAATGGCTAAATTCTTAAACCTGTTTCACGTACACATTACACTAGCAAAAGGACGGTACATGCAGTGGCGGATCTAGGATTAAAGTTTAGGGGTAGCGTGAAAAAAAAAGTTAACCATAATTATTTTTTTAACCGTACATTTAAATAATTAAAAAAAAAAACACAATAATAAAAGAAGTTAAACAAATACCTAATAGATCTCAGAACTCTCCTCTTCGGTTTTTCATAGCTTAAAAACGAACCATTACATCCTCATTCGTTACTTCGTCAAATGTCTCTCCTTCAACAGCACATACCATATTACCTGGGAGGGGCAAAAATACACACAAGTGCCACAAAATGCAAGTTGGGTACATAGAATAGAAAAAAAATAATAAATAAATAAAATAATGCATATAAAAGGATATAGAGACGAGTAAGATACATTTATAGGCAATTATGGCTTTTAAATAAAACTAAGTCATTGTGTTCCATTCGACTATTTTCACGTTAGTTATGTCCTACCACTTTGTGTTTTGAATGGCTAAATTCTTAAACCTGTTTCACGTACACATTACACTAGCAAAAGGACGGTACATGCAGTGGCGGATCTAGGATTAAAGTTTAGGGGTAGCGTAAAAAAAAAAGTTAACCATAATTATTTTTTTAACCGTACATTTAAATAATTAAAAAAAAAAACACAATAATAAAAGAAGTTAAACAAATACCTAATAGATCTCAGAACTCTCCTCTTCGGTTTTTCATAGCTTAAAAACGAACCATTACATCCTCATTCGTTACTTCGTCAAATGTCTCTCCTTCAACAGCACATACCATAGCATTGTTCAAATATTCGTCCCCCATTCGATTCCGCAAATCCGTTTTAATAAGCTTCATTTTAGAAAAGCATCTTTCAACAGTTGCGGTTGAAACCGGTAAAACCAATGCAAGCTTCAAAATCCGATAAAATAAAGGAAATGAGAGATTTTGTCCGGTTTCCACCATTACCCGAGCTAGGTGACAAATCCCATCCAAATTCAAAAATCTATCATCTTCCTTTACCGAGTGATAAAAGACTTTAAGCTCACCCAAAATACACCCGCTATCGTTCACATTAAAATCAACCGGGTGTAAACACATATTTTGATTTTAGCCTGTTGAGTTTTTTGTATGCTTTTTTTTTTTTTTTTTTTTAATTTTTCCTAAATGGGCTTGGAGTTGGACAAATGGCTAAATGGGTTTATTTTCAAACATTTAGTGGGCTTGGGCCTTGGAGTTTTTTTTAAAGAATGATATGAGCCTTAGAAAATTTGTTTAGGGGTAGCGAAAATTTGTTTCAGGGGTAGCGAAATACGAAAGATAGTACGCAAAACGTTAAAAAAATAAAAAAAATATAAAAATAAAAAAAAAAATCCACTACCGGGTAAAAGTTCAAGGGTAGCTATATTTGGTTTAGGACGTGTCACTACTACAAAAAAGGCCATAGAGCCTGGTTGAAAATGGTCATAGTGCCCGGTTTTGACTACGGGCTCAAAGGGGAGGGGACTCTATTGGGGAATCAAATAAAGCCCGGTTTTGAAAATGGGCTCTATTACCGCTTATAGAGCGCTGTTTTCAATCAACAAACATGGTTCTATGTGAATTAAAAAATTAAAAAAAAAAAAAAAATACAAAATATATATATATATATATATATATATATATATATATATATATATATATATACAAAAGATCTTTACGCTGTAACTCTAGCCATTAAATCAAATTTCTCTTGAATAATGAACATTATTCAAACCAAGAAGATTCATTGAGAATACAACTTAAATTGTGTTAATACATTGAGATTAATCTTGTGACTACTCTTACAACGAAATGAAAGTGAAAAATACACCATTGATGTTACTATGAATTGATGTTGCTGTGAAAAATACACCATTGTGACTACTCTTAATACGCCTTTGAATAACTTGACCCCCAAAACAGATAGGGTATGATGAAGTTGACGTCCCAAAACCGTCTTTAGAGTTGAGAATCACGCCAGATGACGAATACATAATAAGTCTTGACTTTGCCCGTCCTGGTACACGCTCCGAAACACAATAGTACCTGCAAGACACCACATCACCACCAACAGAAACTAAATCAAGCATCTCAAATAGCCAATAAACCATTTATTTAAGGTAATTCCATGCTTTAAGCCCATGACAGTCATGAGTAGACCCATAAAAAAAACTAGTATAATTCAAATGGGTTATGTTGTTTTGTACTGACACATTACAATAGGTAGAAAGTGAGAAACCATACTTCTGTTTTTGTGTAGCAAAAAGCTAATCGACAAGCTCCTTCTCCAACTCGTCGTGTGATAGCTCACTAGGTTTCTTACTCATCGCACTTGGTGTACAAAAAGTCCTTTCCCACAACTTACTTTAAAGTGATGCAACAACTGAAATTGGTCACCAAAAAATGATGGATAATAAACCAAAGTTGATGCAAAATGAGAAAATTGGTATCGACCTACATTGAATATATTAAAAGTGATAATACCTTTGCGCTTTTAGATACCCAATAACCCAATAATTTGCAGACCCATCAAATATTGAGGAAAGGTCTTCAAGCATAAGTACATATCTGCATGTACCATGAACGAGCAAAGAAGAATGATATGGTCAGCCACATCCAGATACTAGGCAACTCATATAGTTGTGCTAGTGTTTTTTAAAGTCAATCGATTTAGGTATGCTTACAGTACACTCAATAGATTCAGATTTGGGTCATCTTGTTCTTTAGCTTTCGTTCTAGCCGACTCATTGTATATAAAGGCTGCATATATTACTAGTATGGATTATAACAAGTGAAATATCTAACAATTTTGTTACTTAAGGGAAAGTAATGATAGGTAATGGATGATCAGACAATTGCCTTAGAATAAAATTTATCCAAGCATTAGATAACCAACAATTGAACTAATTAACACACTTTTTAGGCAAACATACATAAGTACTTGGGTATACCTGGATAGAGAGTAGCGTTTAGGTCAACGTGGTCTTGACCTTTTGTTCTTACCGACCCATCAAATATAGAGGAAATGTTTCGAAGCATAAGTTTATATCCTGCACATATACCATGAATGAGCAAAGAAAAATAGTCAGTCTCGTCATACTAGGAAACTCTTTAGTCGTGCTGGTGCTAAGTTGAAACAAAAAATAACTCTTAACACTAGTACATTTAGGACGATTCCCGTCCAATTTTTTTACATGTTGCCGACGTCATGACGTCGGCATAATGAGTTTTCGACGTCATGTCATCGGCAGCAATTAGTCGATAATGCTCCGTCGGGACTTAAGTTCCCGACAAACAACTCCGACGACAAAGTGGGACCCACACAATTTTCCGGTCAAACGTTTTTGTGGTTCAACAATATTGTCCCGACGACACGTCGTCGGGACAATATTAAATAATTAACGATTTAATTAGCGAACTTAATTAATGGTCAACAAAAGTCAACAAAGTCTATATATTACCGACGACAAGACGTCGGTACTATATACAAAGGTCAAGAAAAGTCAACACAAGTCAATGTAATTTTATATAGTACCGACGAAAAGACGTCGGTACTATATACAAAAGTCAACACAAGTCAATGTAATTGTATATAGTACCGACGACAAGACGTCGGTACTATATACAAAAGTCAACAAAAGTCAATAAAAGTCAATGTAATTGTATATAGTACGGACGACAAGACGTCGGTACCGTTTAAACAATACATTATGTACACTTAAATGCCGACGACATGTTGTCGACATTTAGTTGTATTGCAGCTGCACAGCAGCCTGCGCAGCTGCAATTTCTAGATTTTTGCCGCAAAAATTTGCGGCAAAAATCTACAATAACCTGCTGCTATATCTACAATACATTCCAATACATCCAATACCACTAGAAAACGGCTATAAACTTTATAACGGCTAAAACAGTTATATATAACCACTAAACACTTATAAACTTTACAAAACGGCTATAAACTTTATAACACCCTTAAAATACATTATATACTTTACATAACGGGTGTTATAATCGCTAGACCTAGCTGCTATATCTACAAATGTTGCAATATCCGCAATGCTCAAAGATAATAAGATTCGTGTCGCCAAAATATAGTTTCAAGGATAAAAACAACACAAAATAACACATAATATATACCTCTACGGCCCCTCGTCGTCATCCATATCATCACTACGACGATCCTCATCATCATCACTCTCGACGCCTGAGCTACTCTCGCTGCCAGAGCCACTCTCACTGCCAGAGCCACTCCTGCTCCCGCCTGAGGCACTCGCGCTTCCGCCTGCGCCACTCCCTCCCGCGCCACTCCCGCTGCCGCCTCCTACGTCACCTCGAGAACCAACCTGGCTAAGAAACTCCTCCCATCGCGGGTTGCTCGAGACAAAACACGTCAACAACTCGAGCTGCTTCTGATTTGCCAATGCTTTCTTCTCAGCTCTTCTGCTCTTCTTCTCAGCTTTTCTGCAAATCTTCTCAGCTTTTCTGCTCTTCTTCTCAGATTCATCAATCTTCTTTTGAGCTTCATCAATCTTTTTCTGAGCTTCAGCAAGCTTCTCGTCGATCTCGGCCATACCTATAAACGAAATAATCAAAATTTAAAAACGGCCATTTCAATACATAAGATGAGTCATTTAATATTATCCAACTGTACATACCTGGAGGTGGAGGCGGGGTGTGTGGTAACCGTGGCCTCTTCAAGCCAGGTACCACCCTGTCCCTGCCGGCTATGTGACTACGTTGCTTGCCCTTTAGTACTCGGGCAAGTATCTCCTCCTCCGGGACGTACGCCACCTCTGTCGGCGTATCCAATCTCGGCTCCCTTAGCCTGACCATCTCTTCCTATGTAGTTGAAAAAAAATGAGAAAATTAATATATTAGTCGGGTTAATTACTAGATTATGTTTCAATAAATCAATAAAGTGCGTGTTTGAAAAAAAAAACGATACTTACATACTGATGAAGCGAAAAGTGTACCGCTTTTAAGGGGTCATTTAAGCCCTAAATCGTATTTATTTGATCAAATATTGCCCTAAATCGTTCCTTTTGTCATTTTAGGTACTTTTGAGGAGAAATCTGGAAAAGGAGGCATTTTGGACGTTTTTGGAGCATAAAAGTGAAGGAAACGGCAAAGTCTCAAAAAATCGGCTAAAAGTTACCTTTGACGGCGTCACAATTAACCCCAGACGGCGTCATGCCTTGGAAAGAAAAAGTGGACGTGAAATTTACTCATGATAAGCCAGTGAAAATAGCATGTGAATTCTGACGGCGTCACGCTTTAACTTGATCAAGGGCGTCACGACTTAAATCAAAGAGGGACGGCGTCACGTTCAAGGTTCGACGGCGTCAAGCCTTGATAAGCCAGAATGGATTTTTGAAGAGCTAAAGAGGGACGGCGTCAAGAAGGTCATCCGGGAACCCTAAAAGCGGCGAGGTGACGGCGTCACACTCCATAACGTGACGCCGTCAGATCCAAAAATCTATATATAGTTTTCTAATTTTTTGTCATTAAGTGGAACTTAGTGTGTGGAATTTTGGGAGAAAACCCTAAGACGATTTTAGCTTCTTTTTCAAGGCTTTTTGCCTTGAGATCTTCCATGTTACATTGAAAGATAAGTTATCAATTAATCATTCAATATGTCTATGTGTTGTTTGATTTTATCTTGTTCTTGTCTTTTGTTTAACATGTTAGGCTAGATTTATCTTGTGTTTGCTTAGATCTAATGAAACCTAGCTATTGATTATTGGTTATTAGTGTGTTATTAGTTGTATTGGATGATTGTTTATCTATGTTAGGCTTAAGAAAACTGGCTAACTTCCTATTCGGTAACTTGCTTGAACGTCTTAAGAAACATGAACCAAATGCGTACTAAAGGTTTTTATGGTTGTATTTAATGCACAAGCGAATTCTAGTGATCCCATGTTAGGAGCTTCCTAGCCGGCTCGACATAGGAGTGAAGTAGGAGCTTGTAGAGTTGGGGAAGTAAGTACGCCACCCCACGAATGGTATTAAGGAATACACCCGTCATCCACGCAACTAATACACACTAATTAACCGGTAAAAGATAGTTAGGGAGTAAGGAAATCTAAGTAAACACATTTCTCTACATATTAGTTCTCACCAACATTTTATTTTCAGTTATTTATTTTATTTGCATTTGTAGTTATTTGGGTTAGTTGACTAGCAACTAATTCCGCCCACTCCTTCAAACCCGAGATTTTACTTGCTTTCATAAAAATATAAAAAAGCATAAAAAGAATCTTCCGCAACCCTTAGACCTAATTAGAGTAGTCTTTCACACCTAACGAACACTATTCCCTGTGGAGAACGATCAATCCCCCGTACTTACCACTACACTATACTACATCGGTCAGGTACACTGCCTGGTGGGGTTGTAAGCCTCTTGAGATCCCTCGAGAGGTAAAACCTGTTGTAAGGTTACAAAACCACGCATCAAGTTTTTGGCGCCGCTGCCAGGGAATAGTTATTGTTTAGGTTGAATTTTTATTTCTATTAGGTCTACTCACTAGATTCCTTTCTAGTGAGATTTTTGTTTTATTTTTCTAGGTTTTCTTTAGTCTATCTATTTTCTTCGTGTCTTTGTTCGTAACCATACCATCCGACATCATGGAAGATGGTAATACCCTTAACCCCAACAACCCACCACCACCTCCTAGAGCCCGCACTTTAGGAGGATATTCCCTAATTTTGGATGATGACCCCCCTAATCTTAGAATCACTAGGAGCCGAAGCTCGATAAAGACTCTTGCCACACCCTATGCTGAACCCGAAAGGGAAATGCATAAATTAAGGCGACTCCACCAAGCGGCTGAACCATCTACGATCAATTTTGATGATGCCCTCTCCGAGGAAGAATCCAATCATCATTCTACACCTCCTAGCCCTCAACCCAATCACGATATGGAAGCTCCCGAAATCCCAATCCCTAAATGTCTCAAGGACTACTCTTCTCCCACCCCTCGTGGTTTTTCCAATGCTATCGTTTTTCCAAATGAACACACGGATGGGGTCTTGCGTGCAACCGATATTTGGCTGGTCCAAAGTGTATGCAAGTTTCACGGATTGAAAACTGAAGATCCAATCCAACACATCAAGGACTTCCTGAAAATAGTGGATACCCTCCATACGGACGGAGCCACTAGAGATACTTCCCGGTTGCGATTCTTTCCCTTCACCCTTCATGAAAAAGCCGGAAACTGGTATAACCAACTTCATTCCGAATCCATCTTCACATGGGAACAGCTTATCTCAAAATTCTATGAGAAATTCTTTCCCGTAGGAAGAACTTCAACGTTGAGAGACGAAATCCTCCGCTTCCAGGTTGGACCAGCAGAACCTATTCACAAATCTTGGGTTAGATTCAAGGATCTAATTAGACAGGTCCCTCATCATGGCATTGAACTCTGGCTTCTTGTCCAAATCTTTTATGACAGTGTCTCCAAAAACGACCAATTGGGCATTAATAATTCATCAAAAGGAAAAATAGCCAAACTAAGCGTTGAAGAAGGATGGAATAGAATTGAGGAATACGCGAATGATCAAGACGATACCTGGGATGAACCCGATTCGATCATGAGCGTTTCCAAGATCATGAAAGAGCCTTCTTTTTCTAGCCGGGTGAGTAGGTTGAATGATCAGGTATCTTATCTAGACAAGTCGCAACCAACTAAGCGGTTATCAAACCCATACTTGATCTGTGATCAATGTGGTGGCCCGCATGAAGTGGAGGAATGCGGGGATGATACCACCACCGAACAAGCATGCTTGTCAAGCCACGACATCTTCGATGATCCTTCGCTCTTAACTTTCTACCAAAACAATGATTTCACCCCTTGGGGAAATCTTGTGAGAGAAAAGGGAGGAGGAGAATATCTTGACTATAAGGTTAGGAGCACTTTTGAGGATGATCTCGGGCATTTCACGTTTGAAAAGAATCTGCAACTAAATGGTCTCGACAACCTTATCAATAGCCAACAAACCGACATGAAGGCCAAATTCGCAGAACTCAACGCCACTCTCGACGGCCTTGGCCAACCTCAAAGAGATCCCTTACTCGCCATCACCACTCGTGCTGGAACAACTACTAAGGATCCACCTTACCCAGCTCAACAATCTAACGTCACGGAACCCGACACCCCTCATGAGGAGGAAGGTAATGTGAACGACGAAAATCCCGAGCAAACCCCTCCGGTAACTCCGTCCCCACCTATTTCTGCCAAGCAACCCATTAAAGTCCCATACCCATCTCGCCTCAAGAATCAAAAGGTCGAAAATGATAATAAAAGATTCTTGTCATATTTGAAGAATTCGGTTGTCACCATACCCCTTCTTGATGCATGTTATCATATGCCCAAATATAGTACATACTTCAAGAGGCTGCTCACCAACAGGAAAGGGCTCGAGGGTCTTGTAACCTTAGGAGAAGAATGTTCTGTGGTGACTCAACGAGGGCTACCAAAGAAGGTGGACGATCCAGGTAGTTTCACCTTGCCCTGTTCAGTCGGATCTCTTTCAGTCAAGAATGCTTTAGCCGACTTAGGAGCAAGCATCAATCTTATGCCGCACTCCATGTTCCTCAAGCTAGGGTATTCTGGGTTGAAACCAACCCGTATGAGCATCCAACTTGCCGATAGATCAGTCAAATACCCCTTAGGTATATGCGAGAATGTGTTGGTTAAGGTAGGGAAGTTTAAATTTCCAGTTGACTTCGTCATCCTAGAAATGGAAGAAGATGATCTTGTGCCCATCATTCTAGGAAGACCATTCCTTGCAACTGCTCGTGCTGTTATTGATGTTCATGACGGCAAACTAACCTTACGAGTGGGGGCCGATAGCTTAACCTTCGACATCAAGGACACAATGAATCTTTCTCTCGAAGCAGATAATCAACTGTATTTCATTAAAGAAATCGATGAATTATCCGACGAGATTGACAATTGTATAGATGAACAGATGGAAGCTGGTTGGTTGCGAGATGAAGCTTTCTTACCCATCTTAGAGGAGGAAAAGACTATGGATGTGAATGCAGTCTCCTTCTATCCCAGACAAGAAATCGAACAGCTTGAGCTTCGTAAACCCGAGAACAAACTTAAACCTTCCATCATCGAGCCACCCACGTTAGAACTCAAGGAACTCCCGAACAACCTTGAATATGCCTTCCTTCAAGGAGAAGATCAACTTCCGGTAATCATAAGCTCCTCCTTGAAAAGTGAACAAAAAGATAAACTCTTAGGAGTTCTAAAAAAATATAAAGGGGTTATAGCATGGAATGTAGCCGACATCAAGGGGATTGACTCTACTTTCTGCACGCATAAAATCCTCATGGAGGAAGATTATAAACCCTCCGTGCAGCCTCAAAGGCGAGTAAATCCCAACATAAAGGAAGTTGTAAAGAAGGAAGTCATTAAGCTCCTAGATGCAGGGCTAATTTACCCGATATCGGACAGTCCATGGGTAAGTCCTGTACAGGTTGTACCAAAAAAGGGAGGAATGACGGTGGTGAAGAACGATAAGGATGAGTTAGTACCTCAACGAACAGTAACTGGATGGCGTGTGTGCATCGATTATAGGAAGTTGAATGACGCAACTCGAAAAGATCATTTCCCTCTCCCATTTATCGACCAAATGTTGGAAAGGTTAGCAGGGCATGAGTACTACTGCTTCCTAGATGGGTTCTCAGGGTATTTCCAAATCCCTATCGCTCCTGAGGACCAAGAAAAGACTACGTTTACATGCCCCTATGGCACCTTCGCCTACAAGCGAATGCCCTTTGGACTATGTAACGCCCCCGCCACTTTCCAGCGTTGCATGACGGCAATCTTCCATGAGTTAATGGAAGACAGCATGGAGGTCTTCATGGATGATTTTTCAGTCTTTGGAAATTCTTTTGATCGCTGTCTTGCTAACCTTGAGAAAATGCTCAAACGTTGTGAGGAGACCAACTTGGTACTAAACTGGGAAAAGTGCCACTTTATGGTGAAAGAAGGGATTGTGCTAGGGCACAAAATTTCAGGAAGTGGAATCGAAGTAGACCGGGCAAAAATTGAAGCTATATCCAAACTTCCCTATCCAACAACTGTCAAGGCAATCCGTAGCTTTTTGGGTCATGCTGGCTTCTATAGGAGATTCATTAAAGATTTCTCAAAGGTAGCTAAACCAATGACTCAGTTGCTCATGAAGGATGCCCCGTTCGACTTCTCTCAAGAGTGCAAGGACGCATTCGATCTATTGAAGCAGGAACTTACCCAAGCTCCAATTATGGTTACCCCTAACTGGGAGTTACCCTTTGAAATCATGTGCGATGCTAGTGATTATGCTGTTGGAGCAGTATTAGGCCAAAGGCTTAACAAACACTTTCAGCCAATATACTACGCTAGCAAAACCATGAATCCTGCTCAAGAAAACTACACTACCACTGAAAAGGAATTACTAGCCGTGGTATTCGCTTTTGATAAATTTCGCCAGTATCTTGTCCTTTCTAAAACGGTTGTTTTTACGGATCATTCAGCTATTCGATATCTTTTCTTTAAACAGGATGCTAAACCACGATTACTTCGTTGGATCCTACTATTGCAAGAGTTCGATGTTGAAATTCGTGATAAGAAAGGAGCAGAGAATCTTGCGGCTGATCATCTCTCTCGTCTCGAAAACCCCAGCCTCGCTGAATCTGACAAGAGTGAGATTCGGGAAACATTTCCTGAAGAGCAGCTCATGTCAATAAATGATTCTGAACCTTGGTATGCGGATTATGCTAACTACCTGGCAAGTAGAGTCATTCCTGAGCATATGAGCAGGCATGAAAAAAAGAGGTTCTTTAATCAATTAAAGTACTACTTTTGGGATGAACCCTTCTTATTTCGAAGATGTCCAGATCAGGTAATCAGGCGTTGTGTTTCGGAAAGAGAGGCTGTCAGAATTATGAAAGAGTGTCATGCAGGTCCATCTGGAGGACATCACGGAATAAGCACTACTGCACGAAAGGTCTTCGACGCGGGATTCTATTGGCCTACAATATTTCGTGATGTGAAGGGAATGATACAAACTTGTGACGCATGTCAAAGAGCTGGGAATATCTCTAGGAGGGATGAAGCCCCACAGAATTATATACAAGTTTGTGAGGTTTTTGATGTCTGGGGAATTGATTTCATGGGACCATTCCCATCTTCTGGAGGGAATGAATACATCTTGGTGGCCATTGATTATGTTTCGAAATGGGTGGAAGCACAAGCCCTTAGGACTAACGACGCTAGGGTAGTCATTCATTTCTTAAAAAAATTGTTCGCTAGGTTCGGAATTCCGAAGGCTCTTATTAGTGACAGGGGAACCCATTTTTGCAATTCACAAATGGAGAAAGTCATGAAAAGGTATGGAGTCTCTCACCGATTCTCCACCGCTTACCATCCTCAAACCAACGGTCAAGTCGAAAACACTAATAGAGCCATAAAGAGAATATTAGAGAAAACGGTTAATCAAAACAGAAAAGATTGGTCTTTTAAGCTCGATGAGGCTTTGTGGGCATTTCGAACCGCCTATAAGACACCAATCGGGACAACCCCGTTCCGTATGGTATATGGCAAGGCATGTCACCTCCCAGTAGAACTGGAACACAAAGCATATTGGGCACTTAAGGCCTGTAATTTGGATTATACAGTTGCGGGAACAAATAGATTCTTACAGCTCCAAGAGCTCGATGAATTGAGATTAGAGGCTTATGAATCTTCCATTACATACAAAGAAAGGGCGAAAAGATGGCATGACCAACGGATTAAGAGACCCAAGGAGTTTTCAGAAGGGACAAGGTCTTATTATATAATTCTCGCTTAAAGCTATTTCCTGGGAAACTTAAATCTAGATGGTATGGACCTTTTACCGTAAGGAGCTCCTCTAAAACCGGAGCCGTTGTGTTGATTGACGACGATGATAGAGAATTCACTGTGAATATACAACGAGTCAAGCATTATCAAGAGAATGGTAATGAAATGATCAATGAGGAAGACATAACCTTTGATGAAGAAATCACGTAGTGTACGTGACTTTGAGTCTAGCTACAAGACTCGTTAATAAAGAAAAGCGCTTCTTGGGAGGCAACCCAAGCTTTATTTTATTTATTTGCTTTGTGTGTTTATTTGTTTGTTTGTTTGTTTTTATTTGTTTCCGTATGTGTGTTTAAGTTTTATTAGTATTGATTCATGTTCAAAAGTAAATTGTGAAAATGCTTTATTTTGTTTTTAACTTCGTCTTAACTACATATAAAGGTATTTTGCAAAAGATAAGTGTAAGGGAAATCTAAATCAGTTTATTAGAACACAAATGAACATGAATCATAATAATAATAAATTAGCATACATATTCGTATTTGTTTGAGTCAAATGCTTGTATCGAGTCATAATGATGTTTTGCAGGATTTCCAGGAAGTAAGGTAAAGGTTTTTCCAGAAATTTTCCGGAAACTTAAAATGAAAATTTTTGTCAGGTCATTTCTGACGGCGTCAGGGTTTATAACCTGACGGCGTCAGATTTAATTTTCAGAAATTTTTGAAAGTTTTGTTTTTAAAAAGTTTTTATTAAAATCTCCAACTTATAATCTCCAGGAATCTGCAAAGTTATCATTCCACAAGCATTATATCCTTATATATAGATTTTTCCCGCCGATGTTATGCAGGTTTTCGTGTTTGTTTTCTCAGGTTTAACAGGTTATTTTGGACAAGGAAATGTTTTGAATCAAGCTTTTGGCGATGCATTAGTCATGGAGCTTCAACATTACTTTGGAAGAAGATCTAACCGTGTTACTTCATTATCCACCGAGCGAATCAGGGGAGTATTTGATTTCATTCTTTTACTTTATGCTTTTACATCTTGTTATTTGAACATTGGGGACAATGTTCATCTTAAGTGTAAGGGGAGGGTAAAAGTACGATTTTAGAGAATGCCATTGCGCTTGATTTTTGTTTGTTTAATGGTAGATGTGTAATAAAACTGAGAGAAATACTTGTTAAGGTAATTTTAGTGCCAAATTTAAAATTTTTTACAACATATAGGAGTGAAACTTTGATCTTAATGAGCGTCTCACGGATAGGAGTTATATGACTAGCACAAAAACCGTACCACTAAAAAATTTTCCACCCCAAATATGTGAGGTTCGCCCCTAGAATTGGTAGGAAAAGCATTTATGCTATGATGTGTGTACCGGTAGCACTTAGATTCTAGAACTTGCGTTAGGACCATTCCGAGGCCACAAGTGAGACTACATTCGTGTAGTTAGATTTACTACATGATAAGAGGCATTAGGATTAACCCGTTGTTTTACACCTGTGTTTTTGTTATAATTACATTGGCTACATTGGTCAAGTAATTCTCCCACACCCTTTGCGTTGTACCCATTTTTAGTACACGATACCCCTAGTACACCCCTCAGAGCCTATCTTTTCGTTTCGACCTTTAAGCATTTTACTTAAAGGAAGAATTTGTTACACCCCACTAAAATGTACACCCAAATTGCCTTAGCCTACCTTGTATGCACTCATTTTTAGTGCATTATTGTTACAACATTTGTTTAAACCCCAAGTTAATTATCTAATTGATTACATGGTTGCTAAGTCGAGTCATATCCTTGTACATATTGTTTTGGGACGATTGGGACTCATGGGTAAAGTACTAGTGTAATGGAGTAATGGGGAAGAACATCATTTATTACCCCCATATGTGCTAAATGTTTTAAAAGTACTCCAAGTTTTTCAATTATCTTAATTCGAGTCATTAGATTAGTATTTGTAAAGTTATGTAAAAGTTCAAGTGTAAGGGGGATGCAATGCCCCTATGATGTATTATTTTGGATGGTAGGGCAAGAGTGCATGCAAAAAAAAAAAAAAAAAAAAAAAAAAAAAAAAAAAAAATCGAAAAAATCAAGAAAAATACAAAAAAAATGAGAAAAAGAAAAGTAGAAAAAACATACGGACTACCATCCCGTTTCATTTTATGTTTATTTTATGTTTTTGTTATTTTGTTTCATTAGCTTAAGATTGAGTCGAGTCTTGGCTTAGCAACATTGTATAGTACATGTAATTGATCAAGATCTTTAACTCGCCACCAGTAAAATATCCTTTATCCAACAAAACCGTGTTTTCCTTTTCCCTACACCTAACGTTATAATTACTTTTATGTTTGCATTAAATGACCCCTAACTTGTATTTTGATTAGAATAAAAGCGCATTTGCTTGAGGACAAGCAAATCTCAAGTGTAAGGGTATTTGATGAAGCGAAAAGTGTACCGCTTTTAAGGGGTCATTTAAGCCCTAAATCGTATTTATTTGATCAAATATTGCCCTAAATCGTTCCTTTTGTCATTTTAGGTACTTTTGAGGAGAAATCTGGAAAAGGAGGCATTTTGGACGTTTTTGGAGCATAAAAGTGAAGAAAACGACAAAGTCTCAAAAATCGGCTAAAAGTTACCTTTGACGGCGTCACAATTAACCCCAGACGGCGTCATGCCTTGGCAAGAAAAAGTGGACGTGAAATTTACTCATGATAAGCCAGTGAAAATAGCATGTGAATTCTGACGGCGTCACGCTTTAACTTGATCAACGGCGTCACGGCTTAAATCAAAGAGGGACGGCGTCACGTTCAAGGTTCGACGGCGTCAAGCCTTGATAAGCCAGAATGGATTTTTGAAGAGCTAAAGAGGGACAGCGTCAAGAAGGTCATCCGGGAACCCTAAAAGCGGCGAGGTGACGGCGTCACACTCCATAACGTGACGCCGTCAGATCCAAAAATCTATATATAGTTTTCTAATTTTTTGTCATTAAGTGGAACTTAGTGTGTGGAATTTTGGGAGAAAACCCTAAGACGATTTTAGCTTCTTTTTCAAGGCTTTTTGCCTTGAGATCTTCCATGTTACATTGAAAGATAAGTTATCAATTAATCATTCAATATGTCTATGTGTTGTTTGATTTTATCTTGTTCTTGTCTTTTGTTTAACATGTTAGGCTAGATTTATCTTGTGTTTGCTTAGATCTAATGAAACCTAGCTATTGATTATTGGTTATTAGTGTGTTATTAGTTGTATTGGATGATTGTTTATCTATGTTAGGCTTAAGAAAACTGGCTAACTTCCTATTCGGTAACTTGCTTGAACGTCTTAAGAAACATGAACCAAATGCGTACTAAAGGTTTTTATGGTTGTATTTAATGCACAAGCGAATTCTAGTGATCTCATGTTAGGAGCTTCCTAGCCGGCTCGACATAGGAGTGAAGTAGGAGCTTGTAGAGTTGGGGAAGTAAGTACGCCACCCCACGAATGGTATTAAGGAATACACCCGTCATCCACGCAACTAATACACACTAATTAACCGGTAAAAGATAGTTAGGGAGTAAGGAAATCTAAGTAAACACATTTCTCTACATATTAGTTCTCACCAACATTTTATTTTCAGTTATTTATTTTATTTGCATTTGTAGTTATTTGGGTTAGTTGACTAGCAACTAATTCCGCCCACTCCTTCAAACCCGAGATTTTACTTGCTTTCATAAAAATATAAAAAAACATAAAAAGAATCTTCCGCAACCCTTAGACCTAATTAGAGTAGTCTTTCACACCTAACGAACACTATTCCCTGTGGAGAACGATCAATCCCCCGTACTTACCACTACACTATACTACATCGGTCAGGTACACTGCCTGGTGGGGTTGTAAGCCTCTTGAGATCCCTCGAGAGGTAAAACCTGTTGTAAGGTTACAAAACCACGCATCACATACTGAACACGAGCCTCATCCTGCAACCAAACACCATCCTTGCAGTGGGTGTCAAAAAAGGTCTGGATGAGGGACGGGTACTAATGGTCCTCGCTGTTCTCGAACTGTATATACACATGCATATAGGATGAAACAAATTAAAATGACAAGTCAAACGCCATATATATTTTATTTAGTATAAATACTTTTAATTAATATATAATTAAAATTAAATAATCTTATAAAAATAAAATGTGTCTTACATATTCGTGTCGAGTAGCGGCCAATGATCTCGAACCGTGGCGGCTGTGAACCTTGTTCTTCTTTCGGTTCTCTTTGTTCACAGCCGCTCGTTTTTGTGCCTTCTCCGACATGTACAACTCCACATGCTTCTCCCATACATCCTGCTCCATGTTCGGAGGAGGTCTTCTTCTGATCGCTTCCACATTCGGAGCCCCACCCTGGCTGGTAAAGTAATCTCGCTTCATGTCATATTTGTTGTTCGCGTATCGCTTAGCCAGATACGCGGTGATGCCGGTCCGAATGTTCTCCCAGTCCGATGAGCGCATGTGGCGCTCCAAATTAAACATGCGCTGCAAACAAATATAGTTAAAATTAATATAAAGATATAAATAAATAAACAAATTTAAATAAATATACACATTTAAACAAATTTAAATAAATTTAAACATTCAAATAATTAAATATAGAGATATAAATAAATAAACAAATTAAAATAAATATGTACATTTAAATAAATAAACACGATAACATAACAATATAAAAGGAAAATTTAATAACTGACCCCGAAATGTGGAAGGAAGTGAGCCGTCTTCTCCTGTTCTATACTGTACCAGGAGTCATAGTGTAACGGCAGCTCCCTAATCAGCTCGCCGACGTAATTGCTGTAACACCCCCAATTCAATGATGCAGCGAAATTCAAACTGGGTGTTACTCGACGGCACAACAGTCATAATAATAGAAAACGATCTCTAACTAAGTCATTTTAAAAAGGATTTATCATTCAAATAATATATCAGAGTTTACAAGATAGGTCCCAAAAGGTTTCATGTTTACAAAATACATCAATATAAAGTCATTTGATGTCGTTTTGAATGATAAAATAAGTTATAGCCTTCTTGATTGAGTCTGTGCCCCTCCGTGCCATCCTTGATCATTATGCACCTGAAATACATGCTTAAAACTGTCAATACAAAGGTTGAGTGATATTCATAGACTTTGTTATGTAGTTGAACACAATATGTTGGTAGTGTGAGTTAATTAGACTCATACTCATGGTTGGAAAACAAAATGGTTATTATTATTCACTAAGCTCATGCAACCAATACGTTAACGTGTACCAATATCAATCGGTGGAGTTACCCCGGTAGGTACTTTGCCGTCATACCTAAGTCTCAAATATTAGTGCATTTGTTTGCCTGACTGGTCAACACAAACGGGATTCGTCAATCCCAATAGGCCTATTCACAATACCCGCGCTCACTATCCTAGTGATTAAATGGTTCATGATATGGGGTCTTGGATTGGCAAGGATGGTACTTAGTGATAATAAAACAATCATATAGCATACAATTTTAAAGCATTGTGTTTGGTTAAAATAGCATGTATTCCCCTCAAGGGTTTGTAAAACAATTAAGTAAATGAAAGTGGGGCTATGAACTCACCGTGAGTTGGATGGTGTTATAGTGCTTTAATGAGTTCGATGGATAATCCGGGAAACCTCTAAGTGCAACCTACAATAGAACGCTGCGACTTAGGTTTGGAATAATGTCTAAGAATACAAAGACGAGCCTATATATGTCTTGCATATTGTTCATGATGTAGTACTTAGTGTGTCAGGTAAGTTGTTGTATAAAGATGGTTTATGAAACATGTTTAGTTTGTATATGTCGTACTACCGTTCGGGCCATCATGATTCAGAGGTCATGTAGCAAACGTTCGAGGAGCTAGGACACTTTAATTTGTAAATCCAGTAACTCGTCAATCCGTTTACCCAAATGAAACCCCTCACATAAAGCTCCCTAGTGTTGTAGTATTCGATAGAAAATATATTTTGCTTATTTGATTATATGACACATTAAGAGTTTATAAATACAATAAATAAACTTAACAAAGTCCATAAGTATTTAAATCATGAACATAATATAAGGACCATATATAGCATGAAATAAAGGTAAGAAACATATAAATGATGTTAAGCAAGAGTGGGTGTTAGTCTTCTTACAACTTTTGGCTTTCACTTAAGAAAGGAATTCAAGGATCTAATGACAAGAACTAGAACAATTCCTCCCTTGGAATCCTTTGAAAACCCGAAACTAGAATAAGATTATAACAACGCCTTTTTGGAAACCCGAAGTGATTTGAAAATAATAACAAAGTCCTTTTGGAGACTTGAAGTTATTTGAAGATTATAACGTTTCTTTCTTGAAAACTTGAAGAAAACAAGATCAAAACCTAGTTTCTTCTCAAGAACACAAGAGTGTTCTTACCAAATCTAATAGAATTGCCTTTAGGGTTTAGGACTTTACGTTTATAAGAAAGGAGGGTGCAAGTATTAGTGTAGTTTTAGGTTAGTATTTATAGGAAGAAATTAGGGTAGTTTTATAAATAGATTTTTACACATGTAATGATCTTAGGAATCAATGGCTAGGATCAAGCCACACAAAGGGTGACCCCCCCCCCCTAAATGGCGGTTTTCAAGCCTAGGGTGGATGACAAGGTTAGTTTTTGGTATTATCTTGTTTATGGAGTTAGTTTTGGCTCCGTTAATCGCTAACCGTAAGTTGTTAGGTCACGAAACGTAAAACCGGGTATCGTAAAAATATGAAACTTGTAGGAATGATTTAACTTATCATTATACTCCATAATAAAATATAAAATGAGTGATAAGTTCCATCGGGTTGCTTAAACACTGTTAAAACTGGAAACGCGGGTCTAAAACGCGTAATACGTAAAATGTACGAAAGTTGCGTAAAACTGAGAAAAGTAAAATGTAACTTTTCTAATATGACGATAATGAATTAAAATGGCCTATAATGTCTAATTGATTATGAGTGTACTAAATATTAATCTGATGCGAGGAAAATTGGCGCAGTTGGTTTTCGTTAAGCGCAGGATGTTTAAATGGCGTTTAAACCAAATGTGTAGTTTCTTAATAACTTTTGCGAAAATGACCCGATGAGCGTCAAACTTTCACTTTGTCATGGAAATAATTTATCTTACGAGAATATGAAATAAAAATTTCGGGAATGAATAGTGAAAAAGAATAGTAAAAATTTCGGGAATAGAAATTAACCTGAAATGCGAATTGTTACAGTCTCCACCCCTTAAGAGAGCTCCGTCCCGAAGATCAATTTGTGTTGGGTGTAGAAGCATTGTTGGTAAAAAGGTGTGGGTATTTCTGACGTATCTGGTCCTCTCGTTCCCATGTGTATTCTGGACCACGTCGTGAGTTCCAACGAACTTTGACAATTGGGATTCGGCTTTGTTTGAGTTGTTTGACCTCTCGGTCCATGATTTCTACTGGTTCCTCGATGAATTGAAGATCATCGTTGAGTTGGATTTCATCGAGTGGAATGACGAGTGATTCGTCTGATAAGCATTTCTTTAGATTAGATACATGAAAAGTGGGGTGTACACTACTGAGTTCTGATAGAAGCTCAAGTCTATACGCTACTGGACCAAATCTGGCTAGGATTTTGAATGGTCCAATGTATCTTGGGTTTAGTTTTCCTCGTTTACCGAATCGTATTAAGCCTTTCCAAGGCGATACTTTTAGCATAACCCTATCCCCGAGTTGGAATTCTAGGGGTCTGCGTCATGTGTCGGCATAACTTTTCTGTCGATCTCTTGCAGCTTGAAGTCGATTTCTGATTTGTACAATCTTCTCCGTTGTTTCACGTATGAGTTCTGGACCAGTGAGTTGAACATCTCCCACTTCGGCCCAACAGGCAGGTGAACGACACTTTCGTCCGTAAAGCGCCTCAAATGGTGCTGCCTTGATACTTGTGATAGTTGTTTCAAATGTGTCACAAGTCAAAACCTCTCCCGAAGAAAAGTCAACTCGCGACGATTTAACGCAACAATCAATTGTAATAAACCAGATAAGCGAATACCCGGGTCGTTGTCCCAACGAGGTGTGAAATTGAGGATATCGTTTGAGGTTCGGAATTGAAATGCTTGAAATATGGATTTTCAGTTTGGTTTGTGTCTAGGAAAGCAAAAATAAAATTTACTCAAAAAGAAATGTAACCGGAAATCTAAAAACGAGCGTAAACGTAACAATCTATAAAAATTAACCCTACGGATGCAAATATAATTTTCCTACGTCCTAAATGATAAAAGAAAATTTTAGAAAAAAGAATTGTATTTTTTTTTACTTTTAAATAATTAAATACGAATTAAAAACTAATTTAAAGAAAATAAATGATTAAAAATACTAAATGAAAAGAGAAAATTCTGGAAATTTTTGGGAAAATACTTTAAGGTAAACAGAAGCTAGGAAAAATATAAAAAAGGTCCCAGCTTATTTCAATAAGCTGGGAAAAACCTATAAGGTTCGGATAAGCTAAAAAGAAAAGGGTGTTATAAATTAAATGGTGCAAGCCATAACTGAAATAAGACCCAAGGGCAGTTGGTTTGGTGTTTGTGTGGTGAGCTAGAAGGCCCAGGTTCGATTCCCAGTCATGGCATTTTTGCATACTTAATTTTTTGTTGTTTTTCTTTTTTGAAAACTGAATAATCAACGACAATAAGCACTTTTAAAACTGAAAAGATTTTTTGAAATTCAAAGATAAGCTCAGATTAAGCTTATCTTATCTGATCAGTTGGAACAAAAAGGAACAAAGGCTAATGCTGATAAGCTTAAGGGACAAGATAAGCTACTAATAAGCTAATGGGAACATGAAATAAGCTGAGTATAACTAAGAACTAAAATCAGGATCACAATGAACCATAAATAACAAGCAATAAGCATAAAAAACACAAAATAAGCCACAATGTCACTAAGGGCTGCTGATGCATGTGAAAAACAGGTCACTTAGGCCTTTTTGGACTAGAAATTAAGCTAGTAAACTAATAATCTACACCCTAAAAGTTGAAAACAGATCAAGATCATCTACCAATGAATCCATAAACCAAATTTGAGAACATTTGGGGCCTGTTTGTAGCTTAAAAATAAGCTGTCAAAAAAGCTATATGGGGCAGAACAGTGAAGGGCAAAACATATCTAAGGAAGCTATTATGGACTCAGTGATAAGCACTGTTAAGCTGAGAATGGGTCTAGAAAACATGCACAAGCAACTTACAATCAGCAAATCACTGATGAACTGAAAATCAGCCATGAATAACTAAACTTAAATGCAAAAAAGGACTATAAAGGGGGTTGCAAAATGTGAATAAGCTAGAATGGGGATACTGAAGTAGCAGAAAAACAAAGAAAGGGACTCTACTGGATACTCAGAATAGACTAAATGGGCAAAGCATTGTCACAAGAAAAGCTCAAAAAAAAACTTATTGCCATTTTGAGCTTATTTGCTCAGTGCTATCCCTTAGTTGAACACAACTCCACTCAAACCATTAAAAGCAGTCAAATGAATTCTAAAGAACTTAAAAACAGCTTCTATAAGCTAAGATAATCACATTCAAACTTAAAGCTAGTGCAGATGAACAGTAAATGTTAACTTTCATTGACCAAGTAATAAAAACGAGAAAACTTGAAATTTCATTAATTAAAATTAAAATTACAATACTGAAAGCATAAATAAAACATAAATAATAAGCTACTGAATTAATAATTACCTAAAAATAAGCTAAAAATAAACCTGAAATTGCTACAGTACTCTATCCTATTTATACTAAACTATATAATCTAGGTTTCTTCTCCTTTGTGCTTTTCTTGTGAGAGAGAATCCCAGTTACTCATTTGTGCTAATTTCTTGACCCTCGGATTTTCTTGCTCCCCACAACACTAAATATGAGCCGTAGATGATCTTGTGGTCCTATGGATCGATGAGGTGGCAAGGAGGTGGGGGAACACGGTCATGTGGTGTTCTTTGGAAGGTAGTGAGGTTGAGAGTGATGGGTTGAGGGATTAAGGGTGATTAGGCGGGAATTGGGTTTAGAGAAGAAGGTGAATAGTAGTTAGGTTGTGGTTAAAGATGGGGTTTGACTACTGAGTAGTTTGAGTTTGACCCCCGGTTTAGCTAATATGAAATTTTGGGCTTTTGGTGGGTTTTTATGGGCTGAAATGGATGATGGGTTATTTAATGATCCGGATAGAATGTAGTTAGGATAGGTTGGATATTAATCACAAGGACCAAAGTTGTACATTGTTGTAATTGTGGGGACCAAAACTGCCATGTCTTCAAAGTTAAACCAAGGGCTAATATTGCCAAATAAAAATAATCCAAGGATCGTTTTGAGATTTCCAAGCTCGAATTAAATCCATATGAAAATTGTCTTTTCTGGCTTCGGTTTTCGGCTCTTTTCCATATCACGCTCGGTTTTGTCCATATTTGCCTCGTTTTCAATCCTTTTGTACCTGAAACACATAAAACACAATCCAAGGATATATGTAACAATATAGGGTCTATTTGGGTGTTTTTGGTCATTTTTGTGGGGTTTTCGGGTATAAAATGATGAGTAAAAGGCCACTCATCAATCCCCCACACTAAGCAATTGCTAGTCCCTAGCAATCCGATCATATGAAGTAATGAAAGGATCAAAAGAATATCAAATTTATCAAAATTATCACCCCGTTTTGACTTTATTATAAAATGCAAGTAAATTAAAACGAGAACAAACGTAAATAATATGCTTGATTATCAAAAATGGCATCATGGAATGGGGATCACACAAAGTGGGTGATTCCGGGGAATTTTAATCGCCATCCTCTTTTTTATACTTCCCAACTAAGTTTAAAAACCCTTGTGCAAACGTTTTTGTAAAATGCTAACACTACTTATGGAAGTTAATTGTGTATTACTCCTTGTTCGCAAATTCCTATTTTCCTCTATTTATTTT
Source organism: Artemisia tridentata subsp. tridentata (assembly GCA_021014915.2). Classification (NCBI taxonomy): domain Eukaryota; kingdom Viridiplantae; phylum Streptophyta; class Magnoliopsida; order Asterales; family Asteraceae; genus Artemisia; species Artemisia tridentata. The sequence continues at coordinate 168,881,497 of CP139509.1, forward strand.
ATTTTTGGTGAGAAATGAATTACTTTAAATTCTCGTTTCGATAATTTTTAGTCCGATAAAGATACCTAGTTTAGATGCTAATTAGTTTCTAACCTTCCTCCGAAAATCGTTGCCATAAAAATGAGGTCCACATCAAGGTGATTTAAAATGGGGCTTATTATTTTATATTTTTGACTTTTGTAATTTTTTTTTTTTTTTTTTTTTTTTTTTTTACAACTTAACTTCTTATTTTACCATAAATTACGGAGCTTCACGGGAAAATTCCAAGACCTTATACCTTAGGAATAAAGGATCCAAGGGCCGTTACAACGGAGAGTTCCAAGACTTTATACATTCTGGAAATGAGGTTCCAAGGGTGTTAGACCAAGACCTTACAACTTCCTGAATAAAGATCCAAGGGCCGTTATAAGAGGGTAGCCAAGACCTAAACGCCTTTTGGAAATAAGGATCCAAGGACCGATCTCGAACCGTAGCTTATAGCACATAAACTTAAAATTTATTTATTTTTGCTTGATTTTAGTGCCACCACTCCAAATCTCGTGTACCATAAACTAAACGGAACTTTACAGATAATTCCAAGACTCTAGACATTCATGAAATGAGGATCCAAGGTCGTTAGACCAAGACCTCACACATCCTGAATTAGAGATCCAATGGCCGCTTTATGAACCGCCGCTTATGTTACACGACACTTGTAGTAACCTTGATGTGTACCCAACTTTTATAAGCAAGAATTTTCTTAAGAAGACAAAAACTAATCATCACCAAAACCTAATACCCTTAATTATTCCTAGATTACTAGTATTGGGTGAAATAAGCTTATGGGAACAAAAAGCCACAAATAACTTCGATGAGCTCTAAAGAGAACCAACTACTCCACATTTAGCATTTTCATTTGCACAATTCGTAAAAACTTAGCCTAAATGTTAAGGTTAGCAGCCAAATCAACACTTTGGCAGAGTCGGGATTCTCCTTGTTCTAGCCTAATCAAGTCTAAACTTCCACTAATACCGAAGCATTAATGTATAGCAAATTATTTTTTTTTTTATGTGCAAAGCACTTCTTTTTCATGCAATTTTTAATTAAAAGACGATAAAAATTTTAAAATTTTGGTCAAAACGGGGGTGCTAGGGGACTAGTAGGTACAAATTGTGAAAATTTTCAAAATTTGGGTCAAATTCGCAAGAATTCCCCCCCCCCCCCCCCACACACACACACACTTAGAATTGAATATTGCCCTCAATATTCAAAGTACCGGCTATTATGCCGACACTATAGAACGTAAAAAGGTAATACTACTAGCTAAGTGTGGAAATGAAATCTTTTTCACAAAAAGGATTAATAAGATATCCCTGGATAAACATAAACATAAAGATCGGATATTGGGCGACTGGATTGAAAACAGGCGCATCAATCATCACGATCTACGGGAATCCTGAAAACAAAGGCAAACACACAACAACAAAGCAACAAGTAGAGGAATTCCCCCACACTTAGTGTTAGAAATAAGAAAGAAGATAGAAGGATAACCATGGGTTGCCACCCACGAAGCGCTTGTTTTTTATCGAGTCGTATAGCTTAGACTCACCCCGAATTCATTTGTTCTTGGGGGAGCATGTGGAAGAGAAAATCTCCATCGGACTTTCATTCAATATGTTTGAAGAAACATTGAAGTGCTTGAAAGTTCCACTCCGATGAGATACCCACGGCTTAAAAGAATGAGAGATGTCGGGGTCAAAGATGGTATCTTCACTCCCGAATGAGTGAATGAGAGGAGAAGTCACCAGATAGGTGAAGAAAGGGAGAAAGACTCGAACGACATATGTGAAGTCAATATAAGGGCGATCCTCAAAGGGAAATGTCACATATGTCGGAGAAATAATATCCTTTTGAATCTCGGGATTATTAATTGAGGTCATATTATCAAAAACAATAGAGTCTTTGACCTCATCGTTCTCTAACACTTCGACAAAAAGAGGATTTACGTTGCTAGAAAAGCAATCGTCATCAAATTCAAAAATAGTGTTAGAGAAAATCCCGGAAGTAACCACAGAAATGTCAAGAGATTCTCCAAAAATTTGAGAATCACATTCACTGTCGAATATCTCCTCAGACTCACTTGGGGTTGGGACAAGGTTCTCAGCACTAGACTTTATAAATTCGTCCGATTCCTTTTCAGGAATAGTGCTAAGATGCTCATCCCCCATAATGAGAGAGTCCTCGGGTCTAGACTGAGAGGGTTGAGAGATGGTATCATTTAAAGGAATAGCACTCTCCTCTTCGTCTTCTTCTTCCTCATCATCGTCATCAAGAAGGGCAGCCCTGAGAAACATGGAACGCCTTTTTGCTGCTCGTTCTTCGGCTAGAAGTTCTTCACAAGATTTTTCATGACGATCTTCTTAGGGAAGTTCTTTAATCGAATCCTTAATTTCTTTTAGTACATCAAGCATAGCAATGAGAAGTTGTTCTTTTTCTTCATTGAATAATTCTTGAGGAGATGGCTGAGGTTGAGGTTGAATCATTTAGTACTGTGGAGGTTAGTCATGATAAGAATAGTCATAATTGTTACAAGGGTCACGCTCATAGACAAGCGGGTTCCTCGTTTGACAATCAGAGCTATAGTGTGGACCTCCACAATACTCACAACAATACGTTTGTTGTGACTGATTCGGTGAATTATATGGATAATGGTCATAACCAAAGTTTTGATTACATGGAACTTGCTCATAGTGTTGGGTTTATTGATTTGATGTGACAAAATAGATAAAAGAATGAAACAAGAAGGACTAAAGTTGACAAAGAGTGAAAGCTTCAAAGAAATAAAGATACAGGAAATATTCTATTATGAAGAAACGATTTTTACATATTCTGTATACTTATCTCTTTGTAAACCTAATGACTCTATTATATAAAGAGTCATAGGTACAGGTTTTTCATATATGTCTTCCACAATGTAAATATCAGAAAGGTGTGTGTGTGTGTTCTAGGGCGTAGTAATTATAAACGCCTAGAACTAGTTTGTTACCTCCAAGATCAAAGGTGTCTTTGATCCTGTTATTGTTGAGTAACCGTTCTATTGTGATCGAATAGAAATTGGAGGTGATTGTGAAGAAAAACCTTGTTGCAATAACTTTGATTGTTTTAATTCCGCTGCATATGTTATTCAATGTTATTGTTCCTAGATGATATGAGGTCTAAACAACCTCGAGCTACAACGATTCTACAGGTGGTATCAGAGAAGGTTGCTCGTGATATCTAGGGTTTCAACAAGGTGAAGAGAAGCAGATTCATATAAGGTACAATTGGTTTTAAAGTAATCGGTTTTAAAAGCTTTATTTTTCTAATCAATTTTAAGGGTATCGTACTGAGTTGCAATTATTAATATTGGGGTATCAATTTTACCTCGTATTATTCGTATAAGTGGGTCGGCAGCGCAATTGGTATATTTAATTCGTTTGTCATCTTTCGCATGTGGTAAGGAGATATACCTCATATTTATTAAAAGTGTGATTTGGCGATTATAAAAGATAAAGATTCATAAAATAGCGATTTCATTGGCTGAAGATATGGTTATTATTCTCGTAAATCTGATCAACTCATACAACGTGCAAGTGGTAAGATTAATTTAATGGCACGTGGGGTTCTGAGGTTGTCGTCTTTTTAATTCCATCACCTCATATTATTCAAATCGTTATTGAATATTGGTCGGTGGAAGATTTAATATATGGAGCTGATTTGTCGACAAGCAATGGTGATTAAAATTCAATAACCTCGTACTATGACTGTTGTTCGTTAGTTGGTGATCGGTGATGTTACTTTTCAATTGATTTATACAAGGAACGTGGGTCAGTGGTTTAATTATAGCATGATTGGCTGGTGTTTACCTCGTACCTATTTATGATAGCAGATCAGTTGTACTAATAATGTTGATTTGTTAAACTGATACTGCTGCTACGCTTAGTATTCACACTGCTGCTACTTGTTGTATTCTGCTGCTGCGCTTAATTTTTATTCTGCTGCTACAAAATTCACTCTACTGCTAGCTTTATGACTCTACTGCTATAATATTTTACTCTGCTGCTCAACCCTGCTGCTCGGGTATTACTTTGCTGCTCGTTTCAAAGTGCAAACTGCTGCTACGCATACTGGTTTCTGTTGCTGTGCTTATTGTATTTTGTTCGATATAGTAGCATGATTTATGAGTAGTAAGGGGAAGTATATGGTTATTAGTTTACACACATACAGGAGAAGTTTACACACACAAAGAGATTTGGTTTTTATGTTCGTTAAAGTTTTAAAGGCTCGAATTAATTTTCTTATTGGCGAGGAGGAGTATTTGTTGCTTCTTTGATGATGCAGTGGAATTTTTCAAGGTTGTGTCTTATCATATCTTAAATGGCTGACAACATTTAAAGATAACTTGTTTGTTCGTTCAGGTGACTAAGAATTGACAAAACACTTGAAGGAGTTACGTTATTGTGCTCAGTGATTATTGTCAAGAGATTGCGATCTCCCTATACGTGAAGTATACGTTCGAAGTCGTATTTAGTACAAGGCATAGGACACAAGGTTGGTTTCTTCTACTTCAGCATCAAATTGGTAATGATTAGTTTTCTTCAACAGTATATAAAGCCTACAGATTTGAAGAATCATGAAGATGATTAACACATTGATTTCAGGGGAAGTATCTTATGATGTGTTTTAATCATTTGATGTTCATGCACCACTCGAGGGGAAGTGTTTGATTTTTACTACTGCTAGTTATTATTACTACTGCTAGTTTGGGTTTCTATTGTTTTAGATTCATTATTCGTATTTGTGCTTCATGGAGGGTAATTTGAAACATTGGAAGGCTTGGATTGGAAGTTTGTGGTATTGGTTCGTGGTGGTCAAGATCATATTTGCATACGTTCCCTATTTGATTATAAAAAAAAGGGGAAGAGATGTTGGAGTGGCATGGCATGGCTTTAGGGGAAGACAATACTTGTTTCATTCAGGGAGATGTTTACATCTCAACCTCTCTACTTCGCCTAGGGAAGTTCGTACACGACTTTGTTTGTTTTGTCATCATCAAATAGGGGAAGATTGTTGGGTTTATTGATTTGATGTGACAAAATAGATAAAAGAATGAAACAAGAAGGACTAAAGTTGACAAAGAGTGAAAGCTTCAAAGAAATAAAGATACAGGAAATATTCTATTATGAAGAAACGATTTTTACATATTCTGTATACTTATCTCTTTGTAAACCTAATGACTCTATTATATAAAGAGTCATAGGTACAGGTTTTTCATATATGTCTTCCACAATGTAAATATCAGAAAGGTGTGTGTGTGTGTGTTCTAGGGCGTAGTAATTATAAACGCCTAGAACTAGTTTGTTACCTCCAAGATCAAAGGTGTCTTTGATCCTGTTATTGTTGAGTAACCGTTCTATTGTGATCGAATAGAAATTGGAGGTGATTGTGAAGAAAAACCTTGTTGCAATAACTTTGATTGTTTTAATTCCGCTGCATATGTTATTCAATGTTATTGTTCCTAGATGATATGAGGTCTAAACAACCTCGAGCTACAACGATTCTACACATAGACAAACGTATTCCCTGTTTGACAATCAAAACCTTGGTGAGGACCTCCACAGTACTCACAAGAATATGTCTCCATCTCATGGTGTTGTTGTGGGGGCTGGTAGAAAAAGTCGGTTGTTTTATGGTAAGAATAAGGATTTTGGTCATAGACAAACCCGTTTCCTGATTCCACCATGCTACAACCGGGGCAATTTCCACCATTTGGAGGACCTCCACACCATTCACAACCATAATGGTAAGATGAAGACATAAAGAAGAAGAATTAAACGGATAGAGGGTAAGAAATAAAGAATTAAACGGATAAGAGGATTGAGAAGAATATTTTTGGATTTTGATAATTTAGAAACATGGAAAAATACAAAAGAAAAAGGAAAATAAATTTGAAAAGAAAATCTTTTTGGGTTTTTTGAAAAGTTTTAGAAAAGAAAAATATTTTTGGGTTTTTTTTTTTTTTTTTTTTTTTTTTTTTTTTTTTTTTTTTTTTTTTTGGTTTTTCAATTTTTTTTGGATTTTTTAAACAAAAAAATATTCACAAGGTAAAAACGTAACTTCACGAGGAAGGATCTCCAAGTCACTAATCGTCAAACCGTAACGATATTGTCGCAACACACCTCCCCGGCAACGGCGCCAAAAATTGATAGTTGTTTCAAACGTGTCACAAGTCAAAACCTCTCACGAAGAAAAGTCAACTCGCGACGATTTAACGCAACAATCAATTGTAATAAACCGGATAAGCGAATACCCGGGTCGTAGTCCAAACGAGGTGTGAAATTGAGGATATCGTTTGAAGTTCGGAATTAAAATGCTTGAAATATGGATTTTCAGTTTGGTTTGAGTCTAGGAAAGCAAAAATAAAATTTACTCAAAAAGAAATGTAACCGGAAATCTAAAAACGAGCGTAAAGGTAACAATCTATAAAAAATAACCCTACGGATGTAAATATAATTTTCCTACGTCCTAAATAATAAAAGAAAATTTTAGAAAAAAGAATTGTATTTTTTTGACTTTTAAATAATTAAATACGAATTAAAAACTAATTTAAAGAAAATAAATGATTAAAAATACTAAATTAAAAGAGAAAATTCTGGAAATTTTTGGGAAAATACTTTAAGGTAAACAGAAGCTAGGAAAAATATAAAAAAGGTCCCAGCTTATTTCAATAAGCTGGGAAAAACCTATAAGGTTCGGATAAGCTAAAAAGAAAAGGGTGTTATAAATTAAATGGTGCAAGCCATAACTGAAATAAGACCCAAGGGCAGTTGGTTTGGTGTTTGTGTGGTGAGCTAGAAGGCCCAGGTTCGATTCCCAGTCATGGCATTTTTGCATACTTAATTTTTTGTTGTTTTTCTTTTTTGAAAACTGAATAATCAATGAAAATAAGCACTTTTAAAACTGAAAAGATTTTTTGAAATTCAAAGATAAGCTCAGATTAAGCTTATCTTATCTGATCAGTTGGAACAAAAAGGAACAAAGGCTAATGCTGATAAGCTTAAGGGACAGGATAAGCTACTAATAAGCTAATGGGAACATGAAATAAGCTAAGTATAACTAAGAACTAAAATCAGGATCACAATGAACCATAAATAACAAGCAATAAGCATAAAAAACACAAAATAAGCCACAATGTCACTAAGGGCTGCTGATGCATGTGAAAAACAGGTCACTGAGGCCTTTTTGGACTAGAAATTAAGCAAGTAAACTAATAATCTACACCCTAAAAGTTGAAAACATATCAAGATCATCTTTCAATGAATCCATAAACCAAATTTGAGAACATTTGGGGCCTGTTTGTAGCTTAAAAATAAGCTGTCAAAACAGCTATATGGGGCAGAACAGTGAAGGGCAAAACATATCTAAGGAAGCTATTATGGACTCAGTGATAAGCACTGTTAAGCTGAGAATGGGTCTAGAAAACATGCACAAGCAACTTACACTCAGCAAATCACTGATGAACTGAAAATCAGCCATCAATAACTAAACTTAAATGCAAAAAAGGACTATAAAGGGGGCTGCAAAATGTGAATAAGCTAGAATGGGGATACTGAAGCAGCAGAAAAACAAAGAAAGGGACTCTACTGGATACTCAGAATAGACTAAATGGGCAAAATATTGTCACAAGAAAAGCTCAAAAAAAATCTTATTGCCATTTTAAGCTTATTTGCTCAGTGCTATCCCTTAATTGAACACAACTCCACTCAAAACATTAAAAGCAGTCAAATGAATTCTAAAGAACTTAAAAACAGCTTCTATAAGCTAAGATAATCACACTCAAACTTAAAGCTAGTGCAGATGAACAGTAAATGTTAACTTTCATTGACCAAGTAATAAAAACAAGGAAACTTGAAATTTCATTAATTAAAATTAAAATTACAATACTGAAAGCATAAATAAAGCATAAATAATAAGCTATTGAATTAAGAATTACCTAAAAATAAGCTAAAAATAAAACTGAAATTGCTACAGTACTCTATCCTATTTATACTAAACTATATAATCTAGGGTTCTTCTCCTTTGTGCTTTTCTTGTGAGAGAGAATCTCAGTTACTCATTTGTGCTAATTTCTTGACCCTCGGATTTTCTTGCTCCCCACAACACTAAATATGAGCCGTAGATGATCTTGTGGTCCTATGGATCGATGAGGTGGCAAGGAGGTGGGGGAACACGGTCATGTGGTGTTCTTTGGAAGGTAGTGAGGTTGAGAGTGATGGGTTGAGGGATTAAGGGTGATTAGGCGGGAATTGGGTTTAGAGAAGAAGGTGAATAGTAGTTAGGTTGTGGTTAAAGATGGGGTTTGACTACTGAGTAGTTTGAGTTTGACCCCCGGTTTAGCTAATATGAAAATTTGGGCTTTTGGTGGGTTTTTATGGGCTGAAATGGAAGATGGGTTAGTTAATGATCCGGATAGAATGTAGTTAGGATAGGTTGGATATTAATCACAAGGACCAAAGTTGTACATTTTTGTAATTGTGGGGACTGATGAAGCGAAAAGTGTACCGCTTTTAAGGGGTCATTTATGCCCTAAATCGTATTTATTTGATCAAATATTGCCCTAAATCGTTCCTTTTGTCATTTTAGGTACTTTTGAGGAGAAATCTGGAAAAGGAGGCATTTTGGACGTTTTTGGAGCATAAAAGTGAAGAAAACGACAAAGTCTCAAAAATCGGCTAAAAGTTACCTTTGACGGCGTCAGATTTTACTCTGGACGGCGTCATGGCTTGGCAAGAAAAGGTGGATGTGAAATTTACTCATGATAAGCCAGTGAAAATTGCATGTAAATTCTGACGGCGTCACGCTTTAACCTGATCAAGGGCGTCACGGCTTAATTCAAAGAGGGACGGCGTCACGTTCAAGGTCTGACGGCGTCAAGCCTTGATAAGCCAGAACGGATTTTGGAGAGCTAAAGAGGGACGGCGTCAAGAAGGCCATCCGGGAACCCTAGAAGCGGCGAGGTGACGGCGTCACACTCCATAACGTGACGCCGTCAGATGTAAAAATCTATATATAGTTTTGCAATTCTTTGTCATTAAAGGGAGAGCTTAGTGTGGAATTTTTGGGAGAAAACCCTAAGACGATTTTAGCATCTTTTTCAAGGCTTTTTGCCTTGAGATCTTCCATGTTACATTGAAAGATAAGTTATCAATTAATCATTCAATATGTCTATGTGTTGTTTGATTTTATCTTGTTCTTGTCTTTTGTTTAACATGTTAGGCTAGATTTATCTTGTGTTTGCTTAGATCTAATGAAACCTAGCTATTGATTATTGGTTATTAGTGTGTTATTAGTTGTATTGGATGATTGTTTATCTATGTTAGGCTTAAGAAAACTGGCTAACTTCCTATTCGGTAACTTGCTTGAACGTCTTAAGAAACATGAACCAAATGCGTACTAAAGGTTTTTATGGTTGTATTTAATGCACAAGCGAATTCTAGTGATCCCATGTTAGGAGCTTCCTAGCCGGCTCGACATAGGAGTGAAGTAGGAGCTTGTAGAGTTGGGGAAGTACGTACGCCACCCCACGATTGGTATTAAGGAATACACCCGTCATCCACGCAACTAATACACACTAATCAACCGGTAAAAGATAGTTAGGGAGTAAGGAAATCTAAGTGAACACATTTCTCTACACATAAGTTTCCACCAACATTTTATTTTCAGTTATTTATTTTATTTGCATTTGTAGTTATTTGGGTTAGTTGACTAGCAACTAATTCCGCCCACTCTTTCAAACCCGAGATTTTACTTGCTTTCATAAAAATATAAAAACATAAAAAGAATCTTCCTCAACCCTTAGACCTAATTAGAGTAGTCTTTCATACCTAACGAACACTATTCCCTGTGGAGAACGATCAATCCCCCGTACTTACCACTACACTATACTACATCGGTCAGGTACACTGCCTGGTGGGGTTGTAAGCCTCTTGAGATCCCTCGAGAGGTAAAACCTGTTGTAAGGTTGCAAAACCACGCATCAAGTTTTTGGCGCCGCTGCCGGGGAATAGTTATTGTTTAGGTTGAATTTTTACTTTATAGGTCTACTCACTAGATTCCTTTCTAGTGAGATTTTTTATTTTATTTTTCTAGATTTTCTTTAGTCTATCTATTTTCTTCGTTTCTTTGTTCGTAACCATTACCATTCGACATCATGGAAGATGGTAATATCCTTGATCCCAACATCCCACCACCACAACAACCACCACCACCACTTCCTAGAGCCCGTACTTTGGGAGAGTATTCCCGTCCTAGCCACCATGGCTATCGAAACACCATTGAGCTCACTCAAGGAGCCAATGTCACACCCTTGCGATCCGACACCATCCGGTTGGTGCAAAGCGGATGCGCATTCCATGGACTTCGATCTGAAGATCCTAATCAACACCTCAAGGACTTTCTTAAAATCGTTGATTCTATAGACCTTGATGTTGCCACTCGAGAGACGACCCGATTGCGTCTCTTTCAATTCTCTCTGCGGGATCAAGCTAGTCAGTGGCTAGAACGTCAACCCGCAGGATCCATCACCTCTTGGGATGATCTCACCACTCGTTTCCTTGCTCAGTTTTTCCCACCGGGAAGAACTACCAAGCTAAGGAATGATATCTTGATGTTCCAACAACGTCAAGGCGAAACTCTCTACGAGGCATGGACTCGATTCAAGGACTTACTCCAAAAAGTCCCTCACCATGGCATAGAACTTTGGCTCCAAGTCCAAATCTTCTGTGACCATATCAATCTCTACACAAGGCAAACCATTGACCAATCGGCCGGTGGCAAGCTACGTGATCTAAGTGCGGAACAATCATGGGCTCTCCTAGAGGATCTTGCTCTTTATGACAACGAAAGTTGGAGTGATCCCCGTGATTTGAATAAAACGGTCAAGGCAATATCTTTGCCTTCGAACAATTCAAGCACTTCCGACCGTAGGATCATAGAACTTGAAGACCAAGTCAAGTTTCTCATGAAATCCTACGAGGTTCCTAAACTTTCAAGCCAAGTGAACAAAATCACTTCTTCATGTGAATTATGTAGTGGTCCCCACAACACTCATGATTGCATGGAACTCCCCAAACAGGCTTTCAAAGAATTCGCATCCTCGCGAATCGATAAGGCGGGAGATAAGTGGCTCACTACTAATTATGGACACAAGAATCCCGAAGATAGGTATGAGGCATGGAAGAATAAGCCAAATTTTAGTTGGAACCAAACTCGAAGTGTATCATTCAATGACTCTCCCCCACTCACCTGGTCTGAACATTACCCTCATCAGCATACGCATAAACAACAAAATCGCGAGGAATCACTGCAAAAATTCATTCTCTCTCAAGAAACACAGCTCTCCAAACTTGAGAATCAATTCAGACAACAGCAAGTTGATATGAACAACAAGGTCGATGACCTGTTTAAGGTTATCAATGATCGCCTTGCTGGCAGGTCAACTTGTGAGTTGACACGAGTTAATGAGATCAAATCTGTTACGGTAACTCACCAAACACCTCCTCCTGTAAAAATCAAGCACCCTAGTAAACTCTTCAAACACATATCACAAAACGGAAAAGAAACTGGAGATACTCATACCCCGTCAAAACCTCTCCACTTCGTGAACACCATTACAACAATACCTGTTCCTAAACCCAATCTGGACCAACAATCAACCGAGAATGTGGACAATGAAATGGAGGGTGAAGTTCCCGAAAAGAACCCCGAGGCGCCCGACGACTATCTAGACTCACCAAAGAACTCGAGTACAAGAGAGGTGAGTGATGAGAAGGGCTCGGAAGAGAAATCCGAAATGCCTCATGAGCTCCCGGTACCGCTAGACCACCCCCTGGTGGAGGAACTTGAGAGGGGCACCGCTAAGTTGCCTATGGGATTCGGGGAGAGAATAGAGGATGGCGTTCCTAGGGTCTTAAAGATATCTTGCACTACTAGGAAAAAGTTTATAAAAGATGCATACATAAACCCCAACTCTTCTATGAATGCGATATCCCTCTCTCTATATAACGAAGCCTTCACCGAACAAGTCAAATATGAAGGGTCTAATATCATCGGGGTAATAAGGAGGGTACCAATTGTGATAGAAAAGTTCCTCTTTCATATCGAGCTAACTGTATTTAATAACATGGACTCTATCATTAGCCCACCCTTAGCTAGCCTTGTTCTAGGCAAGCCATTCATAAACGCAACAAGAGTGATACTCGATGAGGATGATAGGAGTGCATTATTTACCGATGGTGTCAGGAAAGTGATTTTTCGGGATGGCTGTGAAGAAGTGTATGAATATCAACCATCAGCATGTGGTAACACATGGGGGCTATGCGGTAGAAGGCCTGGCCGAATTAAGCGATGTGATCCGAATAATCTCAAAATACCTTGCATGATTGGTCACAAGCATTTTTATAATGCTTACATCGACACATGTTTACCCAAAAATGTGATGTCCCTGTTTCATTATAACAACATTTGCAGATGGGGGATGATTCATAAAGGGAAGGACGACATTGGCATAGATGATGATGTACAGGTGTTTGTAGGAAACATGACATTCACTATGAGCTTCGCAATCGTCGATAATATCGAAAAGTACATCGATCCCAGGTTATCACAAGTTGTTTTTGGGGCACCTTTTTGCAAGGCCACAAGCTTGGTTGTGGACGAGCTCAATGGGATCATGACTTTCACCGATGGGATTAGGGAAATCTCATACCAAACGCCTCACAAGATGAGAGAATTCAAGGAGATTGATTATGATGGGCCCGATAGGTTAAGTTCCCAACTCGTGTTGTGTGATGATGATGTGAGAAGGGGATGTAAGGACACTTTTGACCTGTCAAGTGGATTCTTTAAGCATGATAAGGAGCTTAGTTCTAAATACCGAAATAATCCCTTTGATCTCGAGGACCCGAAATACCTTCACTATGAAAGTGATTCTGATAGAGAATCAAAGGAGAATGGCCTAGGAACCGTGACCGATGATGGAGTCACGTAATGTACGTGACTTTGAGTCTAGCTACAAGACTCGTTAATAAAGAAAAGCGCTTCTTGGGAGGCAACCCAAGCTTTATTTTATTTATTTGCTTTGTGTGTTTATTCGTTTGTTTGTTTGTTTTTATTTGTTTCCGTATGTGTGTTTAATTTTTATTATTATTGATTCATGTTCAAAACTAAAATTGTGAAAATGCTTTATTTTGTTTTTAACTTCGTCTTAACTACATATAAAGGTATTTTGCAAAAGATAAGTGTAAGGGAAATCTAAATTGGTTTATTAGAACACATATGAACATGAATCGTAATAATATTAAATTAACATACATATTCGTATTTGTTTGAGTCAAATGCTTGTATCGAGTCATAATGATGTTTTGCAGGATTTCCAGGAAGTAAGGTAAAGGTTTTTCCAGAAATTTTCCGGAAACTTAAAATGAAAATTTTTGTCAGGTCATTTCTGACGGCGTCAGGGTTTATAACCTGACGGCGTCAGATTTAATTTTCAGAAATTTTTGAAAGTTTTGTTTTCATAAAAAGTTTTTATTAAAATCTCCAACTTATAATCTCCAGGAATCTGCAAAATTATCATTCCACAAGCATTATATCCTTATATATAGATTTATCCCGCCGATGTTATGCAGGTTTTCGTGTTTGTTTTCTCAGGTTTAACAGGTTATTTTGGACAAGGAAATGTTTTGAATCAAGCTTATGGCGATGCATTAGTCATGGAGCTTCAACATTACTTTGGAAGAAGATTTAACCGTGTTACTTCATTATCCACCGAGCGAATCAGGGGAGTATTTGATTTCATTCTTTTACTTTATGCTTTTACATCTTGTTATTTGAACATTGGGGACAATGTTCATCTTAAGTGTAAGGGGAGGGTAAAAGTACGATTTTAGAGAATGCTATTACGCTTGATTTTTGTTTGTTTAATAGTAGATATGTAATAAAACTGAGAGAAATACTTGTTAAGGTAATTTTAGTGCCAAATTTAAAAATTTTTACAACATATAGGAGTGAAACTTTGATCTTAATGAGCGTCTCACGGATAGGAGTTATATGACTAGCACAAAAACCGTACCACTAAAAAATTTTCCACCCCCAAATATGTGAGGTTCGCCCCTAGAATTGGTAGGAAAAGCATTTATGCTATGATGTGTGTACCGGTAGCACTTAGATTCTAGAACTTGCGTTAGGACCATTCCAAGGCCACAAGTGAGACTACATTCGTGTAGTTAGATTTACTACATGATAAGAGGCATTAGGATTAACCCATTGTTTTACACCTGTGTTTTTGTTATAATTACTTTGGCTACATTGGTCAAGTAATTCTCCCACACCCCTTGCGTTGTACTCATTTTTAGTACACGATACCCCTAGTACACCCCTCAGAGCCTATCTTTTCGCTTCGACCTTTAAGCATTTTACTTAAAGGAAGAATTTGTTTACACCCCACTAAAATGTACACCCAAATCGCCTTAGCCTACCTTGTATGCACTCATTTTTAGTGCATTATTGTTACAACATTTGTTTAAACCCAAGTTAATTATCTAGTTGATTACATGGTTGCTAAGTCGAGTCATATCTTTGTACATATTGTTTTGGGACGATTGGGACTCATGGGTAAAGTACTAGTGTAACGGAGTAATGGGGAAGAACATCATTTATTACCCCCATATGTGCTAAATATTTTAAAAAGTACTCCAAGTTTTTCGATTATCTTAATTCGAGTCATTAGATTAGTTAATTGTAAAGTTATGTAAAAGTTCAAGTGTAAGGGGAATGCAATGCCCATATGATGTATTATTTTGGATGGTAGGGCAAGAGTGTATGCAAAAAAAAAAAAAAAAAAAAAAAAAAAAGAAAAAAAAAAAAAAAAAAAAAAATCAAGAAAAATACAAAAAAAAAATAAGAAAAAGAAAAATAGAAAAAACATACGGACTACCATCCCGTTTCATTTTATTTTTATGTTTTTGTTATTTTGTTATTTTGTTTCTAGCTTAAGATCGAGTCGAGTCTTGGCTTAGCAACATTGTATAGTACATGTAATTAATCAAGATCTTTAACTCGCCACCAGTAAAATATCCTTTATCCAACAAAACCGTGTTTTCCTTTTCCCTACACCTAACGTTATAACCCATGTAAAAGCCCTCTTTGATAGTTTATCTTTGGTGCTTACGCCTAGTGGAGGAGGTTTTCGATCCTTTCCCAAGCCTATGGTAATCTATTTGCTATGACAGGTAGTGAGAGATATTATCCGTTTTCATTTATGAGATTTATTTTGATGACACTTGAGAGATGTGAGTATCTAAACACTACTTGTGAGGTGCTAGTTTATAATCTCCGTGCTTATTATGATTGAAGTGTGTAGGGTATTCACAATACAAGAATCACTAGTTTGAGGCTTGTTTGGATCGAATAGAAGAAAACTTAGAGTGAGAAAGTGGGAGGTTGGGAGCCTTTGTAGAGAGAGAAACAATATGAGATTAGATTAATGTGAAAGGTCCAACCCTTCCCATGGGTGGGAAGGGAGTATTTATAGTACAATATATTATGCCCCTAGCGGGCTGTAGAGTGAGCTGACAGAGGGTAAAGACCCGACCCACTCCACAATACTAATAATAATAACTAAGCTACTAATAGTATTACTGATAATCCTACGAGCTATGATGTGCTAATAAGTACTCGGGGTGACCGAGTCTTCAGCTGAATATTCATATTCCTAACAATCTCCCCCTAAGGGAGGTCACCCCGGAAGTCATGTTCTGAATTCTAGCACTTCATCCTTGGATCTTGATTTCATAGCTCGAACTCTTTGATTCTTCATTTTCCTTGATCATTGTGCAGCAGCAAATCTTAAGATGACTTTTTCTTTTGTCTTGGATGATCTTTGTTGATTCTTTGGAGTTATCATCCCACTTGAGTCTCCAAGTCATCTTTCAGTAGTAAATCTCCATGTGATGAAATATACTTAGAGTCGACATGCTCACACGATATGGAGTCATGATCTTCAGCATCAGAGTTAGCAGAAGCTGTGTTGAAGGTCTTTTAGGGTGATCATGACTTCTTTGATGATGATGTGGTGTGAACATGTGGTGATGGATTGGCATCTTTTCTGCAACCAGCTACAACAGCAACCAGCTACAGCGTTCCACAGCAACAACCGCCAGATATTCCTGCATATGACAGTTAGCAATAATTCGACCGGTACTAACAAGTTTGGACTTCAAGATAGTCAACAGCATAGTGTGAAGACTCTCTCTAATCCTTACCAAGACCGTTCCTAATCGAAAACCCACAGAGGGCTTTTTAAGATTTTACCGTAGTAAATCAACGATTAGGTGAGTCGCTGGAGATCACTCCACAACTGTAGACCGGTTGAAACCGCCGCGACCACTAAGCGTAATCCACGAGGAATTACCGAAGTGACCTGCGTTCAGGGCTGCTTGATGTTGACCCTGGCAGGAATTTCCATTCAATCATTGAGAATTACATAAGTAAATTCTCTCATAAATGTTCCGGCAGATTGCTAAGATCTGCGTAGGACTCATGAGTTTACAACTGGTGTCCTTAAAGATGAACAACCAGTGTAGAAATAATTCGTGTCCCTATGAGATCTTATTATGCATCTCGTGGCTCTAGACTCTATAGTGCGTTTTGATTTGGTGAGCGGAGGCTGGAGAGGACTGCCACCTTTTCAATATCATCTAACTCGGAGTGAGAGAGATGATAGGAATGTATTGAACTCCGTGACAATTGAAACAAGAATCCTTTGAGGGACCTTGAGTGGCTAAGGAGGGTTGTGCAGCGTATCACTGGGTCCATGATACTTTGTCTTCAATGCCAGCAATCAACTAAGTAATTCTGACAGCATATGTATTGACCCGGTTTCTGCCTAAGTTGTAAGGAGGGCTATTACTTTTCACCCTTTATCTTTACAATTCTTTTTCATTCTTCAACCCCTTCAGTGCTTACCGAGACTTCATAACTAACACCTTGTTGGGTTTGTTCCAGTGTTAGCTCCATCTCAGTCGGCACTCTTCCCTTATACACATTTCTCCTTTTTAATCATACCTAAGGACTTCTACACTAACTAGTGGATTGTCCCTGGGTAGATCCCTCCAGCTCTGGCGGGATCGTGGGAACTTGAGCCTAACCTAACCATCCTTATAACTTCATACATTAATTAAAATGGTCGGTCTTTGGTATTCATCCACGATTGCCAAACCAAATCTTAAAAAAATCTCTCAAAGTGTTCATGATCTTGAAACACATTTTTGCAAACACTTGAGAGTTTTAAAATTTTCAAATGCTCCCCCTCAACATGTGCTCGGTTGATTGTTTTATAAATTTGCACATGTTAGGTAGAACTCGCACTTTTTGAATTGATCCACTTTCAGTGAACATGACCGATTCGAGACACGCTTACATCACTAGTTAGACTAGCTTGAAGTTATTACCCGGCCTGGTCAAGTCCACAGAAAGTTTCTCGAAATGGTACACTCTACTCAGATACATCTTTTTCGAGACACGCTTACATCACTGGTTAGACCAGCTTGAAATTATTACCCGGCCAAGACGTATCCTTTCGATTGATGACAATTCAAGTTTCGTCAATTCTTTGGTGAAGTCTGAGCCTTGCTCACACAAGATGCCAAAATCCTTTGTTTTGTAAAAACCATTTGCTCCCCCTCAATATGTGCATCGATATACGAAAGATTTTAGCGCACATATGGAAGAGCTTGCGATTATGACCAAAACATTTTGCTCCCCCTCAATATGTGCCTTGATATACAAAATGGTTTAGCACATACCGGAGAGCATACATTAATTTCCAAATCATCACATTTTATCAGAATTTCCTATTTAAATCACATTCTCTCCCCCGATCAAAAATTTCAAACCATTTGAGATTTGTGATCCCAATTGATTTAAATACATTTAGAAAAATTTGGGAGAAAAATTGTGGTCAGGTTAAAATGTATTCTGATTTTGAAGCATACTATGCTTCCCTTGAAACACCAAGAGAGTGTCACTGCTGATGTTGCACAAATTTGGCAAGGTGTCGGAAATTTGAAAAATTTAAAACAATTAACCACCTTGTGTAACATCAAGACTCTCTTGAAGAATCAAGCAAGATAAAGAGTCTGATGTAAAGAAGACTTCTCTTCTTATACACGAAATGACGCACTGAAACGTACATCAAGACGGGAGAACATGGATATAAAGTAATCCATGCCCAGGTGAACATCACCCGGTTGGAGGAACAGCTATCTTTTTGGCGACATGCTTTCCCCAGTGTATAGAGCGGGTTGCAGTATGAAGTAACTGCAAGCCATTAAGACATGTTTTAACTGATTAGTATAACTTCTGCTCGAGCTTCATTTAAGAATCCGTGCCATTGTTGAATGACATTTCTAGATACGTAAATGTTATCGATAAACAGAAGACATGCCTAGGTAGAACTATTTTTGGTATTTTCTGATTTATTTATTTATTTATTTTTATTTTTTTCGATTTTTATGGTTTTTATAGGTTTTATATTTTTGTATTTTTCTTTTTGATTTAAGATATATACAACTATGTACAAGGATATAAGAAGACAATCCTTTACTCCTCCTTTTCTTCCTGAAGACACTTGAGGGTTTCAGGAGTCATGCTTTTCATGCCAAGGCGTGGGAGAATAAACTGAAACCTTTCTCTTGGGAGAGCCTTGGTGAAGATGTCAGCTAACTGAAACTCTGTCCTCACGAAGTATAGTTCCACAATTCCTTTTTCCACCTGTTCCCTGATGAAGTGATGCCTGATGTCGATGTGTTTTGACCTGGAGTGCTGAACATTGTTACAACAAAGAGCAATGGCGCTTTTGTTGTCACAATATAGGGGAATTTTGTTGTATGAGAATCCATAGTCCGAAAGCTGTGATCGCATCCAAAGGATTTGTGCACAACATGCAGACATAGCAATGTACTCAGCTTCAGTAGATGATATGGAAGTACTCATCTGCTTCTTAGAAGACCAACTAACCAACTTTTCCCCTAAAAATTGAGCTCCTCCTGAAGTACTTCGACGAGTGTCTTGACATCCCGCATGATCTGCATCTGCGTAAGCCGT
Organism: Artemisia tridentata subsp. tridentata; assembly: GCA_021014915.2. Lineage (NCBI taxonomy): Eukaryota > Viridiplantae > Streptophyta > Magnoliopsida > Asterales > Asteraceae > Artemisia > Artemisia tridentata. Next base: position 168,900,679 of record CP139509.1, read on the forward strand.
TAACTCCATTGCAGTGTCCTTAGGATACCAAAGACCCATATGAACCGTGCCTTGAAGATATCGGAAGATCCGTTTTACTGCTTCAACATGCTTCTTGGTTGGTCTGGATTGATACCGAGCACACATACACACAGCAAACAGAAGATCTGGTCTGCTAGCCGTGATGTACATCAAAGATCCAATCATGCTTCGATATTGCGTTATATCCACTGGAATCCCTGAAGGATCTTCATCCAGCTTTGTTCTATCAACCATGGGAGTGTCAACAGGTTCATTTGAATGAAATCCAAACTTTTTCAAGATCTCATTGGCGTATTTGGATTGATTAATGAATATGCCACCGGGACTTTGAGAGACTTGTAATCCTAAGAAGAATGACATTTGTCCCATCATAGACATTTGGAACTTGGAATTCATCTCTTTTGAAAAACTATCACATTCACTAGGATCTGTTGAAGCAAAGATGATATCATCTACATATATCTGAACTAGTAGTAGATGGTTTCTTGACTTCCTGGTGAATAGTGTAGGATCAACAACACCTTTGGAGAATCCGTTCACTAGGAGGAACTTGGACAATGTATCGTACCATGCCCTTGGCACCTGTTTTAACCCATAAAGAGCCTTCTTCAAGCGGTAAACATGAGTAGGATGTTCAGTATCCACGAATCCTTCTGGTTGACTCACATAAACTTCTTCCTTTAAGTCGCCATTCAAGAATGCCGTTTTGACATCCATTTGGTAGACTATCATATTTCGACTAGCAGCATTTGCCAGGAAGATTCTTATAGCTTCAATTCTAGCAACCGGAGCAAACGATTCTTCAAAATCAATGCCCTCTTCTTGTCTGAACCCTTTAGCAACTAGCCGTGCCTTGTTCTTTAATACATCACCATACTCATCAAGCTTCACTTTGAAGATCCACTTTAAAGCAATGATCATTGCAAGATCTGGAGGAGGCACTAATTCCCATACTTCAAGTCGATCAAATTCATGGATTTCATCCTGCATAGCCTGGAACCAACAATCTTTAGTCATTGCTTCTTTGGCATCTTTTGGTTCGACTTTGGACAGTACGGAATTGAAGAAACACCATAGTGCATCAGTGGCTAGTTGATTTCGTGTGGATACTGGACGTGAAGGATTGCCTATGATGTTGTCGATTGGATGATTACTGGTCCATTTCCTGAGATGGTCGTGAGGTTGTGGGTTATGAACAGACGTAGCAGTGCTGTGTCCTTCAAGTGAAGATGTGTCTGATGAATGTTCAGGAGCAAATATGTTTTCAAAAGGAGCCTCATCAACAGGAGCAAAAGGATTAACTTCCAAAGAATGATTATCTGAAGATTCTTGCATTACTGGAGAAGATTGAGCGTTTGATGACGAAGGCGATTGACTGGCAGCTGGAGCATTGTGACTGACTGTTACTGAATCTGTAGGGCCTTCTGAACCTTGTGGGGCTTGAACCTCGGTCATAGGAAGTATAGCAGGTTCACTCGGGATGGTTCCATTCTTTGGCTCAAAGTATTCATCAAACATAGGATCGAATAACTTCTTCAACTCCTCACAAGTAGGTGGCACATAAGAATCTGCAGGCGTGGAATTCTGTACAAGTCCTGAACTAATGGGTCCAGGAGACAAAAGGTTAAGATCGGGTCCAGAACTAATCTGTCCTGAAGCAGGTTGCTCACTCAGCTCATCGAACGTAACGTGAATGGTTTCCATGATTTTACGGGTTCTCTTGTTGTAGATTCGATACCCTTTACTGTCTGGTGCGTATCCAACAAAAATACCTACATCTGCTTTAGCTCTTAACTTTCCCAAATCTTGACTATCGTTGGTAGGGTAGCAAAGTGCACCAAACACACGGAGAAAGGAAAGATCTGGTTTCTTGTTATGAATTAACTCGAATGGAGTCTTCTCATGAACTGGATGAATTAGGGATCGGTTTTGAGTGTAACATGCTGTTACAATAGCCTCTGCCCAGAGAAACATCGGTGTCTTTGAAAATATAAGCATAGTTCTTGCAGCCTCTACCAGAGTACGGTTCCTTCGTTCAACCACTCCGTTCTGTTGAGGAGTGCGAGGGATACTTTTCTGATGCGTGATGCCAATACTTTCATAGAAATTACGGAGTTGTTGGTTAACAAACTCCGTACCATTATCAGTGCGGATGATTCTGACAGTTTTATCGAGCCTTACTTGCAGCTGTTTTATCAGTTTAATGATAACCTCTGGAGTTTCGTCCTTGGTTCTCAAAAACTTCACCCATGTGAACCGAGAATAATCATCTACTATCACCAGAACGTACTTCTTTCCATTTATGGTTTGTATTCACATTGGTCCACACAAATCCATGTGGAGGGTATGAAGAACTTCCAAGTTGGTGTTGATGGTTTTAGGCTTGTGGGTTTGTTTCTTGCTTTTACCCAGTTGGCATGCAGAGCAGAGATGATCTTTCTCATATTTCAGTCTGGGCATTCCTCTAACAAGATCTTTACGGGAAAGATTATTTATGGTACCGAAGTTCAAGTGGTTCAAACGACGATGCCACAGCCATGATTTTGTTTTAGAGGCTTTAGAGAGCAAGCATATGGGAGAGGACTTCAACATTTCTTCAATCGATATGGTGTATAGATTGGTGCCCCGACTGCCCTTAAGGAGATCTATACCATCCAATTCTCTGACGAAACATGTATGCTTTCTGAAGGCCACTTCCAGATCTGAATCACAAAATTGACCCACAGAAAATAGATTGTGCCCTAGTCCTTCCACATAATATACCCTTGAGATTACACTTTCACCAAACACATAATCTCCATATCCCATAATAGCACCAAAGTGGTCGTTCCCAAATCTAACTGTCCCGATAAACTTTTTCACGAAGTTCTTGAGCCGCGAGCGATCCCCAGTCATATGTTTTGAGCAGCCTGAGTCCAAATACCACAGGACGATTTGTACGACCTGCATTTGAAACCAGACAACAATGGATAACTGAAAAATGTGGATCCCCAAGTGCAATTGGGGTCCCTTTGGTCAGCACACACATATTCAGGAACCACAGATTTCACAGATGCTACTGTCTTTACTGAGGAGACAGAACTAGAGGTAGGACATGACCTAGATGGAAGGCATTGTGACTCTAAAGACAGGATTCTACCAGTTGGTCTCCATTCCTTATTCTTCACAATTTTATGCATATTCATTTTAGGTAATGGTCTCTGTTTCCCTAAATTGAATTTCCTTCCAGTGGGTCTCCATTCCTTAACTTTCACAATTTTATGCTTATTCATTTTAGGTAACGTGTTCTGTCTTCCTAAATTGAATTTCCTTCCAGTGGGTCTCCATTGATAGCCTACGCTAGCAAATGTCTTTCCTGTAGCTTTCCAAGCTTTCTTGCAAGTTTCAGTTATTCTACCATTCTTAACATGGGGTGATGCAGAAGACAACAAGAATGACACAACACAATCATCATGATTAGCAGAAATTAAACAATTGTCGCATGTTTTACAGATAGCATTAGAATTCGAATTAATTACAGTACTTTTGATACTAGAATCAACACGATTCATCCTACTCATTGCAAACTTATTGTTCCTAGGTTGGGCTTCTACACTCTTCAAGTGATCATTCTTAGCTGGCGCAGTCCTATCTTTTCTTGCATTTTCTCTAGACCTTGACTCGCTAGCTTGGGTGTCACTTTTTACTCCTGTAGAAGCATCGAATGAAACATTAGTTCGTTTTTCTGTCACATGCCTTCCAGATAATGATGTGTTGGGTTCTGTTGTTTTTGGTGGTAGATCAAAGGCTACATGCTTGTTCACAACAGTAGATGATGATGCAACAAATCTTTCTCTATGTCTGCTAAACTTAGGAGTTGAGCCTATGGCATATTCTAAGTTATCCTGAATCCTTTTCGTGAGTTTGCAGGCATAGACAACTGCCTTATCAAGTGGCTTATCAGTCCTATCCTCTTCAACCACCTCACGAAGTGTGTCAAGGCCCTCTCTAAGATGATCGAGATATGTTTGATGGGCAAGGTTGTTATTTCTAAGCTTAAACGGAATATGCCCAACATCACCATCATACTTTTTACTATTAGTAGCCTTTGGTGCATCACAATTACAAGTGGTACATGGCATTTTACCTTTCACCCGAACCTTCAGATTCTCAATTTCATTTGTCAAAGAGGTTATTTGATCATTGTGATTGCTTCTTGTGACTTTAATAGAATCATATAACTCTTTGAAATGTTGTTTAACCTTTGAATTTTCTTCTCGATAACACTCATTTTCATAATGTAACTTATTTATGGTGTTTTGATATTGAAAATTCTGAGAATCTGAAGACGAAGGTTTATTGGTGCCATATACTTCACACTTGTTGGATTTCAATTGGGCAATTTGGGCCCTCAGCAGTCGAATCGTGTTCGTGTGAGCTTGAATTGTCTCATCTCGTTTGCTTAATTCAAAATAAGTATCAAATTCAGGAGCATCCAAGGATGTCTTGTCATTTGATATTTTCTGTTTTTCATTTAAATGTTGATATTTCAATTGCAAATTGAGAAATTCGACTTCCAATTTTGAAAAACGTTTAACCATATTATCATGGTCATCTTTTTGAATTTTTTCAAGCAATTTTAAATTCTCCCCCTCAAGCTCAACAACACGATTCTGGGTGACATTTAACGCAATAGCATACTCATTAAATTGACAATCAGACAATGCAGAATCAGTGACAGTGTAAAATACATCTTGTGCAATACATTTAGCAAGCAAGTTGTCGTTAGTAATGAGTATGTTTTTTCTTTCAATCTCTCGACTCTTAAGTTCTATTGCATATTCATTCACCTCACGTTCCATATCTTTAAACACTACTTCCATTTCCTTTATTTCGGTTTTAAGGGCAGTTTGCAACCCTTCAAAATGTTCTTTAAGTAGTTTAAAGAATGGCATGACCTCAGTTAAATAACACCTTTTTGCATGTTCAAAACACCTTTCCCCCTCAGTAATGCCGGTTGGTGTGATTCTCTTCTTACATGTTTTATCAAAATCAGCAAATAATTGCCAAAGCACATATAAGCTAATAGAGGTTTTGCATTCAGTGGGAAGAGACAAAGGCACCAGATTCCTAGGTGTATTGGGAGGATACACCGTTATGGACGCAACTTTTCTAATGAGGGGGGTGTTGGCCTTAAGTTTTTCTACCTTAAGTTTTTCATTATCTTGTTTCCAAAATATCTGTTCAGGTGTTAACTTCTTTTGAGGAGCAAACACAGTCAAACGATTTTCCTCATAATAATCATGGGGTTTGATTATTATTCGTCTGGCTATGCACTCGGGATCCCTCATTTTCTCAATCATTTTTTCCTTCGTTATATCACTTATCTCATCCTCTTCATCAGTGTAGATATGCTCAGGTTGGTCATGAATAGGCATAAGCATCACATTACCATCATATAGGGCTGGTTGAAGTACTTTCATGTCCCTAAGGATGGTTGACTTAGGTTCACCTATCATGATTTTACTATGCTTATCACTCAACTTTCTGTGCTTATGGATCATTTGAGCAGTTTGTATGGTTTGATTTTGTGTGTACAACTTATCTTCAAGCTTATTTTTTAACGTCTTGAGTCTAGAGAAATCATTTAAAAGAGTTGTTTCTTTTTGTTTGAATTCTTGCTTAAGTGTATCAACACACTTTTGTGCTTCCTGTTTCTGTTTGACAGACTGTTCTAGCTGACTTTTCAAAGAACTCAACTCTAATTTTAATGTTTCTTCTCTTACTCTAGACTCTTTAATAAGTGTACTCATTTGACCTTCTAATTTCTGCTCTCGTTCATTAAGCTCAAACTTAGCACGCTGTTCATACAAAGCCACTTGTTCTTTATAGATGTTTAGTTTCGTGATCAAGTTATCATCAGGGACAGGCAATATGTTCTCATGGCACTCGTATGCATTATTTATGTTATCCGTATTATCTAAGGCATCTACATTCCTCCTAACACAGACATCATTATTGACAAAAGATTCACCATTTGGTACATCAGGCGAGTTGTCGTGATTCAAATACTGTTCATATGAAATAATATTGCTATTTTCCATGTCAACATTACTTGAGTCAGAAACATTTGCCTGATGTACTTCTTCGGGATTCTTTTGTCCCTCGACAATATTATATGTGTCATAAATTTTTAGTACCTCAGATATAACGGATGCATTAGAATGACCAGCTTGACGGGGAGATGAGACCATGGAAGACAAGTTAGCCATGAAGATTGTTTGAGCCGTAGGTTCATCATCTACATCAGAGTCATATGCATCACAGTCATCTGCCTTGAAGATGTTAGGATCATTAAGTGCTAGATCCTGAACAGGTTTCTCATCCACATCTTAATCAAAAGTATTTCCTCCATCTCCTGCCAAGAACAATAACTCTTCCTCATCCAATACTGCTCCATTCTCTTGAGCTTGCATTAACAGCATCTTGTCTTTGAAGTAATCTGAATTCTGAGGACGTTTAGGTTGATTGCAGTTTCTAGCAATGTGTCCAAGCCCCCCACAATTATAACACTTGATCTGTTTCCCTTGCCCCTGATTGGCATTCCCTGCTCTATTCTGCACATAACCTCGACCCATGTTCCTGCCAGCTCTCCCTTGCACATTCTGAACCACAATTTTCCCATCCTCCACCATTGCTAGATTGCGTGGGTTAGATGAATTCCTTAACTGATTGTTGGTCTGAGGGAGTGATGCTTGAAACTGTTGAACCAGTAATGAAACTTGATTGGTGAGATTGTCAATCATTTTGTTGGTCTGGGAGTACCCTGAGTCAAGTTGAGAGCTCATAGCAGGTACTTGTGAGTGAAGTTGATGATAGCTTGGGTTGGATGACGATTGGATTGTCGGTTGAACATTTGTCATGAACGCCAGTGGATCATTTGTAGTTGAAGGACTTAACTTTTCTCTCAGCACTCGATCATAAACATCATGCTTCTCATGTTGTTGCAGGTATGCATACAGTTGTTCATAGTTGGTATCCCTTAAACCTTTGTTGAGTTTGACTGCAGTCACAAATCTGTCCCATTCAGGAGTCATATTGTTCACAAACTTTGAGTTAAGTTGGATATTGGGCATAGTCATTCTGATCATCCTCATATCATTCACCAACTTATGAAATCTCACATAGTAGTCTGTGACATTCTCTCCTGGGTTCATTTTGAAATGCTCGAACTCATCATACAGCTGTGACTCACGATCTTCCTTTGTGAGTTCTGACCCTGCTAACAGCATCTTAACGTTGTCCCACACAGCTTTGGCTTCAGTGTTGAAGTTGATGAGCTTGTATACATCCTTAGGAAGACCTTGAATGACTATGTTTGAGGCTCTAATGTCGGCATCATACCTCTTCTTTTCTTCTTCATTAAGATCATTGTAGTTTCTAGGTCTGTCTATGCCCCAAGTCACAGTCCCATCTTCACCAGTTGTAACAACATCTCTGGTGGTACCCATCTGATATGGTCCTTCGTCAATTGACTTAAGAATGTTAATACCATTATCTTTTCCCAAGCAATAAAGTCTAATTCGTTGTGCCCAAGACTCATAATCCGTCCTATCTAGCATAGGTGGACGAGTGTCAGATCCTGTTGCTTGAATATCATCTGATGATGTACTTGATGTGGTAGCCATAGTAACTACGGGATTTTACTGATCTTGTGATTTAACCGAGAAATCGAATCTTTCGCGGGAATTTCTAAAATCACCAAGACACAAACCGCCTAGACAAACCGCGTAGACACAAACCGCGTATGCACCTAAGGGACAAACCGAGTTCAAACTGGAGATACAAACCGCGTTGACACAAACCGCGTATGCGCCAAAGAGACAAACCGAGTTCACACTAGAGATACAAACCGCGTTGACACAAACCGCGTATGCGCCAAAGAGACAAACCGAGTTCACACTAGATATACAAACCGCGTAGACACAAACCGCGTATGCGCCTAAGAGACAAACCGAGTTCACACTAGATATACAAACCGCGTATGCGCCTTAGAGACAAACCGAGTTCACACTAGATATACAAACCGCGTTGACACAAACCGCGTATACGCCTTAGAGACAAACCGAGTTCACACTAAAGATACAAACCGCGTTGACACAAACCGCGTACGCACCGTAGAGACAAACCGCGTCGGCACAAACTTCCAAACACGTCACTTTCAATGCAGTTTGTCCTTTTGCCTAAACTAGTAATGGGACAAACCGCGTACCCGATGTGACACAAACAGCGTTCAAGAACGACCAAAATAGACAAACCGCATCCAAGAACTCTTGAAAGAAAAACACTCGAATCACCCACAAACACCACACGAACCTTAAATCTGTGAATCCAAGCACTAAATACTACTCTTATACTATTCCTAAGCTAGAAAGTACAAGTAATAAAAACTTTAGATCATTAGACAAAGCACAAAATGAAATGACAAATCGAACCAAAAACCTTAACAAATATCTAAACAAATCGAACCAAAAACCTCACAAACTACACAAATCCGTGAATACCAACTCTCATGGACCTAACCATGGCTTTGATACCAATTGTAGGGTATTCACAATACAAGAATCACTAGTTTGAGGCTTGTTTGGATCGAATAGAAGAAAACTTAGAGTGAGAAAGTGGGAGGTTGGGAGCCTTTGTAGAGAGAGAAACAATATGAGATTAGATTAATGTGAAAGGTCCAACCCTTCCCATGGGTGGGAAGGGAGTATTTATAGTACAATATATTATGCCCCTAGCGGGCTGTAGAGTGAGCTGACAGAGGGTAAAGACCCGACCCACTCCACAATACTAATAATAATAACTAAGCTACTAATAGTATTACTGATAATCCTACGAGCTATGATGTGCTAATAAGTACTCGGGGTGACCGAGTCTTCAGCTGAATATTCATATTCCTAACAAAGTGGAACGATTATTTGTTGTAATTACTTTTATGTTTGCATTAAATGACCCCTAACTTGTATTTTGATTAGAATAAAAGCGCATTTGCTTGAGGACAAGCAAATCTCAAGTGTAAGGGTATTTGATGAAGCGAAAAGTGTACCGCTTTTAAGGGGTCATTTAAGCCCTAAATCGTATTTATTTGATCAAATATTGCCCTAAATCGTTCCTTTTGTCATTTTAGGTACTTTTGAGGAGAAATCTGGAAAAGGAGGCATTTTGGACGTTTTTTGGAGCATAAAAGTGAAGAAAACGACAAAGTCTCAAAAATCGGCTAAAAGTTACCTTTGACGGCGTCAGATTTTACTCTGGACGGCGTCATGGCTTGGCAAGAAAAGGTGGATGTGAAATTTACTCATGATAAGCCAGTGAAAATTGCATGTAAATTCTGACGGCGTCACGCTTTAACCTGATCAAGGGCGTCACGGCTTAATTCAAAGAGGGACGGCGTCACGTTCAAGGTCTGACGGCGTCAAGCCTTGATAAGCCAGAACGGATTTTGGAGAGCTAAAGAGGGACGGCGTCAAGAAGGTCATCCGGGAACCCTAGAAGCGGCGATGTCACACTCCATAACGTGACGCCGTCAGATGTAAAAATCTATATATAGTTTTGCAATTCTTTGTCATTAGAGGGAGAACTTAGTGTGGAATTTTTGGGAGAAAACCCTAAGACGATTTTAGCATCTTTTTCAAGGCTTTTTGCCTTGAGATCTTCCATGTTACATTGAAAGATAAGTTATCAATTAATCATTCAATATGTCTATGTGTTGTTTGATTTTATCTTGTTCTTGTCTTTTGTTTAACATGTTAGGCTAGATTTATCTTGTGTTTGCTTAGATCTAATGAAACCTAGCTATTGATTATTGGTTATTAGTGTGTTATTAGTTGTATTGGATGATTGTTTATCTATGTTAGGCTTAAGAAAACTGGCTAACTTCCTATTCGGTAACTTGCTTGAACGTCTTAAGAAACATGAACCAAATGCGTACTAAAGGTTTTTATGGTTGTATTTAATGCACAAGCGAATTCTAGTGATCCCATGTTAGGAGCTTCCTAGCCGGCTCGACATAGGAGTGAAGTAGGAGCTTGTAGAGTTGGGGAAGTACGTACGCCACCCCACGATTGGTATTAAGGAATACACCCGTCATCCACGCAACTAATACACACTAATCAACCGGTAAAAGATAGTTAGGGAGTAAGGAAATCTAAGTGAACACATTTCTCTACACATAAGTTTCCACCAACATTTTATTTTCAGTTATTTATTTTATTTGCATTTGTAGTTATTTGGGTTAGTTGACTAGCAACTAATTCCGCCCACTCTTTCAAACCCGAGATTTTACTTGCTTTCATAAAAATATAAAAACATAAAAAGAATCTTCCTCAACCCTTAGACCTAATTAGAGTAGTCTTTCATACCTAACGAACACTATTCCCTGTGGAGAACGATCAATCCCCCGTACTTACCACTACACTATACTACATCGGTCAGGTACACTGCCTGGTGGGGTTGTAAGCCTCTTGAGATCCCTCGAGAGGTAAAACCTGTTGTAAGGTTGCAAAACCACGCATCAGGGACCAAAACTGCCATGTCTTCAAAGTTAAACCAAGGGCTAATATTGCCAAATAAAAATAATCCAAGGGTCGTTTTGAGATTTCCGAGCTCGAATTAAATCCATATGAAAATTGTCTTTTCCGGCTTCGGTTTTCGGCTCTTTTCCATATCACGCTCGGTTTTGTCCATATTTGCCTCGTTTTCAATCTTTTTGTACCTAAAACACATAAAACTCAATCCAAGGATATATGTAACAATATAAGGTCTATTTGGGTGTTTTTGGTCATTTTTGAGGGGTTTTTCGGGTATAAAATGATGAGTAAAAGGCCATTCATCAACTTGCGTGATAACTGTTGTTGTAGGAGAATTCGACTAATGGTAGGTGAGTATCCCATCCTTTTCCAAAGTCGATTATACAAGCTCGAAGCATGTCTTCCAGCGTTTGAATGGTTCGTTCACTCTGACCATCGGTCTGAGGGTGATACGCTATACTTATGTCTAGTTTTGTTCCCAAGGCGTATTGGAATGACTGCCAGAAGTTTGAGATGAATATGCCGTCTCGGTCAGATATGATAGATATTAGTGCACCATGTCTCGAGACTACTTCTTTAATGTACAGTCTGGTTAACTGATGCATTTTGTATGTCTCTTTAATTGGTAAAAAGTGTGCGAACTTTGTGAGACGATCAACTATGACCCAGATGGAGTCATAACCGCTTGATGTCTTTGGAAACTTGGTAATGAAGTCCATTGTAATTCGTTCCCATTTCCACATAGGAATCTCTGGTTGTTGCAATGGACCGGATGGCTTTTGATGTTCGGCTTTCACTTTGGAGCATGTAAGACATTTGCCAACGTATGTTGCAATATCGGCTTTCATGTTTGGCCACCAATAGAGTTGTTTAAGATCCTGATACATCTTATCAGATCCTGGATGTACGGAATATTTTGATTTATGGGATTCGTGCATGATCAAGTCTCGTAGGCCACCATAAAGTGGTAACCAACTTCGACCTTCGAAGCATAGAGTTCCATCTGAACGGGTTTCGAATTTCTTCTGTATCATGCCGTCTAACTTTTCCTTTTTGATGTCTTCTTGTTTCACCGCTTCAGCTTGAGCGTGAAGAATTTGAGCGGGAAAATTAGAATTTATGGTAAAGACTAAGGCTCAGACTCGTAATGGTTTAACCCGTTCCTTTCGGCTCAGAGCGTCGGCTACTACGTTTGCCTTTCCTGGATGGTAGCGAATGTCGCAGTCGTAATCACTCAGTAATTCCAACCATCGACGTTGCCTCATGTTTAGTTCTTTTTTATTCAAGATGTGTTGGAGACTCTTGTGATCGGTGAACACAGTACATCTAGTACCGTATAGATAGTGTCTCCAGATTTTCAGTGCGAAGACTACAGCTCCTAACTCTAAGTCATGAGTGTTGTAGTTTTCCTCATGTTTCTTGAGTTGTCGTGAAACATAAGCCATGACTTTCTCACGTTGCATCAACACGACACCCAAACCTTGGTGCGATGCATCACAATAGACTACAAAATCTTCGATCCCATCTGGCAATGCTAGAATAGGGGCACTACAAAGTTTTTGTTTGAGAATTTGGAAGGCTTCTTCTTCATCCTCGTTCCAAATGTACTTCTTGTTTTTCTGGGTTAGCTTGGTCAAAGGTTTGGCTATTGAGGAAAATCCTTCGATAAACCTTCGGTAATACCCAGCTAGTCCTAGAAATTGACCAATTTCTGTAGGTGTGGTAGGTTGATCCGTGCTAAAATGTATATATAAATAATATCAGACGGATACGCGTGAATAAAGACAAATCAACCCGTTAGGAAAAAGGCTAACTTGCAAAAACTCACGTTTGTGATATGTGTGATACCAGGTAAGTGATTACCCGGGTCGTGTCCCAACGAGGTGTGAATGGACAATCGTTCGAGGTTTGGAATTAGAGTGACTGATGAGTGGGATAAGGAATTTTTTGATTTATTTAATTCTAATTTAACAAATGAGAAACAAATTCTCACGGGAAAATTAATATTTACTAAATTATAATAAAAACGCGAAACTGAAATTCTAAAAACGGGCTAAAAACGGAAATATTTGGAAATCTATTCTTACAAGTGCAAAATTATTTTTCTTAAATCCTAAATGACAAAAGAAAATTTTATAAAAAAGATTTATATTTTTCTGACTTTTATATTTTTTATTATGATTTAAAAACTAAACGTAAAAGAAAAATTAATTAAAAATACTAAAACTGTTCTGAAAATTCTGAAAAATTTTCTAATATTACTTAATGATATGACAGACCTAGGAAAAATATTAACAAGGTATCAGCTTATTCTAATAAGCTGATAATAAGCAAAATGGAAAAATAAGCTTAAATGGGAAAAAGGGGTTAAGTAATAAATATTACAAACTATACCCAGAGAAGTCCCAAGGGCAGTTGGTAGTGTGTTGTGGTGTTGAGGCTTTGCTAAGGGGGAGGTCCAGGGTTCGAATCCCAGGCCTGACCTTTTGCTATTTATTTTATTTTTTTGATTTTTCTTTTAAAAACTTAGAAAGCTAGCAAAATTAAGCAACTTTTGTGAAGGAACTATTTTTATAACTTACTAAATAAGCTAGAATTAAGTTGAGATTCTCAACAGTTAAATTATTAAACTAAGTAAGAACTTGGAATTTAAGCAAATAAGCTATAAGCAGATTTTAAGCTACAAGGTTTTGGAATAAGCTACTATGGACTAGTGGGACTATAGATAAACTAAAGAGACCAGAAAAAGCTATGGGAATAAGGCAATAAGCACAAAATAAGCAAGAACACACCTGAGGGGTCTGCTGATCTTCTTATGGTGCAGGGCAAATTTAGTGCTTTTCAAAGCACTAAAAAGCAGTCAAAAAAGCTCCTTAAAAATCAAGAAAAAATACCACAAGCTAGATAAGCCAGCTGAGATTATTGGTGCAAATAATTGGCTTATAACAACTTAATATGAGAGCATTAACAATCTAGATTTGGGCTGCAAAAATCTAAAAACTAAAAAAAAGTGGATACTGATATGTGTTCAGGGTATTGCAGACTTGCACAAACCAAAAGGATTTTAATCCAACTCTTGTTTAACTTACTTAATGGACTAAATGGATCTCAGAAAAGCTACAAGAAAAGTTCAAAAGAGCTTATTGGTCTAATGAGCTTATTTGATAAGTACAATTTCTATAATTATCACAGTCAACTCAAAACTTAAAAATCTTTGAAAACAGGCTAAAAGCTTGTACTAACAACTTATATAAGCTCATTTATCCAAGATCAAATTTAGACAAAATGCAATTGAACAGTGAATACCCCAAATGACCCATTTTAGCACTAAACCAAACAGTCCTTTGTCAAGAGACTGATTTGAATATGCAACTAAGCAAGACCAAATTGAGCTGAGCTATAGCAACTAGGTATTTAAACTAACATTATTTAGCACAAACAATTGAAAATAAGCTGAAAAGTAACACTGAGAATAAGCAATAAGCTAGTTTGACTTTAGTTGACTTTTTTGAACTTTTTGGAAATTTGGAAATTGAACTGAATTAAGTGATAATAAGCTAACAATAAGCTGTCATAGGCTTATGTTAACTTATTAAACAAGAAAGAAAGGCTTTTAAACTTTAAGTAACAACTAATTTATCTCACTGAATTAACATGAACTTGAATTAAAACTGAAATGTGACAAAGCTTTTTGAAACTGAAATGTGACAAAGCTTTTTGAAACTGAAATGTGAAATTACAATAACATGAGATTGATTACCACTAAAAGCTTATTCTAAATTTGACTTAAAAATAAATTACACTACGAATTGGTCTAAAAGCAGGGACAAAAAATCTAAGTGTGTCTTCATTCCCTTAAATAGCTATCCAAAAAGCTTCTTCTCATCCTTCTGATCAAATCCCACCATTGAAATAGCCTTAATTCAATCTAGGCCGTCCATTGGGATTTTTGGCGGGAAAAGCAGTCCATGTGGGCTTGTTAACTTGTGAGGGGTGGGAAAGCATTAATTGTTTTCTTGGACTGTTAGGTGGAGTGTAGAGGAGGAAGGATGCAGGGATAAGGATTGATGGTGGTATTGTCAGGGAACATGGTTTTTTGGCGGGCAAGTGGGGAAGGAAAAGAGTGGTTTGACTGGGTGTGTTTATTTGTTTGACCCTGGTATTAGTATAAGGGGTGTAGGTCGGGTTGATGGTGGTTTTGGGCTTTTGATTAGGTTGGGCTGGGTTAAGGGTTTAGTTTGTTGGTATTGGGCTGGGTTAAGGATTAAAAGTGGGTTGGGTTTCATTTTAAATCCGGCTGTAGTGTTTAAAGTTTAAAGGATTAAACTTTAGGGACCATTTGTGTAATTTCCTGAAAATCCAAGGACCAATGCTGCCAAAATTCAAAACTATTTCCAAGGACAAATCTTGACAAGTTGACATTCTTGAAGGTTGAATTTGATAATTTGAGCACTATCCCGGTCCAAACTCGTAAATTTCTTCCCCGTCCTCGGCTTTTCACACTTTTCCAATCTTGTGCTCGGTTTTGTCTGTTTTTGCCTCGTTTTCAATCCTTTTGTACCTGAAACACATAAAAACACAAACCAAGAATATTTGCATTATAATATGGTTTATTTGGGTGTTTTTGGTCATTTTTGTGTCTTTAATGGGTGTAAAATGATGAGTATTTACACACTCATCATAGGTGTTGGCCAATCTTTGATAGCTTCAATTTTAGCGGGATCGATGTGTAAACCAGTGTTGTCAATCACATGCCCAAGGAATTGTACCGAACGAATCCAAAATTCACCTTTTGAAAATTTCGCATACAATTTCTCTTCCTTGAGTAACCCTAAAATTGTTCTTAGATGTTGTTTGTGTTCTTCTTCGTTTTTGGAGTAAATAAGAATATCGTCGATGAATACAATTACGAATTTGTCTACGTATGGCTTACACACTCGATTCATGAGATCCATGAATACCGCCGGTGCGTTAGTCAACCCGAATGGCATTACTTGGAATTCGTGGTGACCATATCGTGTCCTAAAGGCTGTTTTTGGAATATCTTCCTCACGAACTTTAACTTGATGGTAACCTGATCGTAGGTCAATTTTTGAGTAATAGGTTGAACCTTGTAACTGATCGAATAAATCGTCAATTCTTGGTAATGGGTATCGGTTCTTTATTGTTAACTTTTTTAGTTCACGATAATCAATGCACATTCGTAATGATCCATCTTTCTTCTTTACGAACAAGACGGGAGCTCCCCAAGGTGAGGAACTAGGTCGAATAAATCCCTTGTCCGAAAGTTCTTGTAATTGATTTTATAGCTCTTGCATCTCTGACGGTGCTAGCCTGTAAGGTACACGGGCTACTGGCGCCGCTCCTGGTATTAAATCAATTTGGAATTCTATTTGACGATTTGGTGGAAGTCCGGGTAAGTCTTCGGGAAAGACTTCGGGAAATTCACGTGCGATGGGAACATCTTCAAGATGTCTTTCTTCGGATTTCTTTTCGGTTACGTGTGCTAGGAAGGCATAACATCCTCTCTCAATGTATTTCAAGGTTTTGATACATGAGATGATATTTAATCGGGTTCCACTTTGATCACCACGGATGATCAAAGTTTCATTGTTACAAGGAATATGAACAACCTTTTCACCACAGATGATGTTAGCTTGATGTTTAGATAGCCAATCCATGCCGATGACTACATCAAAACTTCCGAGTTCGATTGGCATAAGGTTGATGTTAAATGGGTGGTCTAGGAGATTAAGGGTACAGTCTGGGATCACGGTATTAGTATTTACTAAGTTACCGTTAGCTAGTTCAATACTGTAATTTATGTTTAGAGTGATTGGTATGATACCAAGTAAAGGCGCAATTCTAGTAGATAAAAAGCTCATATCAGCACCAGAATCGAATAAGACTTTAACAGGAATGTTATTGAGTGAGAACGTACCAGTAACCACATTCGGGTCCTGTTGTGGTTCACCGTTGCCCATGACGTAGGCTCTAGCACGAGCACCTCCGCCTTGTTGCTCAAGGTTTTGAGGACAATTGCTCCTGAAGTGTCCTTTTTCGCCACACCCAAAACATGTAAGTATTGGCTGAGTGTTAGCTCCAGTCGCCCTGCTTTTACAATCCTTGGCAGGATGTCCCGGATTTTGACACTTGTTGCACTTGGCGGGGCAAGGACCTACATGATGATAGTTGCACCGAGTGCACTGTGGTTGGTTCCCAGTATAACCGCCTCCAGTTGGTGCAGCAACATAAGCCGTTGTGGCTTCTTGTCTTTTGTTTTTTTGGTTAAGATGATTGTTGTTTCGAGTTGGGTTGTTGTTGTTTTTGTTGTTGTTACCTCCACGGTTAGTATCCCATTGTCGCTTATTTGTGTTGTTCCTATTGTTATTGTTGTTATGGTAGTTGGAGTTGTTGGTGGTAGTGGTGTTGTTGTGAGGTTTTGCTTTTGGATAGCTCCCGTTCGCACCACTTGATCTGTGAGGTTGCGAGCCAATCGCATAGCTTCATCAAGTGCCTTGGGAGCGGATGCAGTCACATTCCCTTGTGTGCTTGGTGGGAGTCCCCAGATATATCTTTCCAACAGTTTATCAGTTGTTGAAACCATTGTTGGACATAGTATCCTCAATTCTTGGAATCGACGGTTGTAAGTTAGGATGTCATTTCCTTTAACAACAAGATTCCAGAATTCTACTTCTAACTTCTGAATTTCACTGCGGGGGCAGTATTCTTTAATCATCATGTTCTTCAAATTATCCAAAGAAATCTTATAAGCAGTTTCGATGCCTATTGGTTGAGATACCGAGTTCCACCATGATAATGCCTCATCCAGCAGTGTACTGGTGGCAAATTTAACTTTATCCTCCTCGACACATTTGCTGATTGAAAATACTGACTCGAATTTTGCAAACCAGTGGGTCAAACCTACGGCTCCTTCAGTACCCTTGAAATTAGTGGGTCTGCAGTTCAAATAGTCCTTGAATGTGCAGGCCTTAGGTACCGAATTCACATTTGGGTTTGGTCCTTCAGTGTTAGGGTTAGCTGTGTTATTCATAGCAGCTTCAGCAGCTGCTGCAGCTACGGCTGCGCGTTCAGCTTCGAGTGCGGCTTTCACACTATCTTTAACTAGTTTGTTGATGGCGGCTTGAGTCATTGTTGGTGGTGTACTCTTCTTTGGTGCCATGATGCTATAATATAAAAGGTATGTCATAAGTATAGGGTTGGTAGAATAAGCATGATTTTTGATGGAAATGATAGAATAATTGTGTTAGAGGTTTAGATTATAACGCATGATAATACAAAGCAAGAGTTTTATTCATATAACGTTGATTGATTACAAAATCGAAACCTATTATGTAAAACCCGAAAATCTAAAACATGCAAAAAATTACCAAAATGCCCCTGAAAACTTTAAAAATAAATTAAAGCTTAATTAAAGTCCCGAAACGATCCCAAACTTATGGAAACGAACAAGATATGATATAAAATAATTTTGACAACTTCGATTAATATTTATACAAGTTATGAAATGACCAAAATACCCTTGTGTGTACCGAAAATTTAATTACACTATTATTATCATTTATAAACCATTTTAAATTACAAATTAAATTAGGAAAATTACATAAAATAAAAAAGGAAATTGATGAGGCGAAAAGTGTACCGCTTTTAAGGGGTCATTTAAGCCCGAAATCGTATTTATTTGATCAAATATTGCCCTAAATCGTTCCTTTTGTCATTTTAGGTACTTTTGAGGAGAAATCTGGAAAAGGAGGCATTTTTGGACGTTTTTGGAGCATTAAAGTGAAGAAAACGGCAAAGTCTCAAGAATCGGCTGAAAGTCACCTTTGACGGCGTCAAGATTAACTCTAGACGGCGTCATGCCTTGGCAAGAAAAAGTGGACGTGAAATTTACTCATGATAGGCCAGTGAGAATAGCATGTGAATTCTGACGGCGTCACGCTTTAACTTGATCAAGGGCGTCACGGCTTAAATCATAAGGGGACGGCGTCACGTTCAAGGTTCGACGGCGTCAAGACTTGATAGGCCAGAATGGATTTTTGAAGAGCTAAAGAGGGACGGCGTCAAGAAGGTCATCCGGGAACCCTAAAAGCGGCGAGGTGACGGCGTCACACCCCATAAGGTGACGCCGTCAGATCCAAAAATCTATATATAGTTTTCTAATTTTTTGTCATTAGGAGAGAGCTTAGTGTGTGGAATTTTGGGATAAAACCCTAAGACGATTTTAGCTACTTTTTCAGGGCTTTTTGCCTTGAGATCTTCCATGTTTCATTGAAAGATAAGTTATCAATTAATCATTCAATATGTCTATGTGTTGTTTGATTCTATCTTATTCTTGTCTTTTGTTTAACATGTTAGGCTAAATTTATCTTGTGTTTGCTTAGATCTAATGAAACCTAGCTATTGATTATTGGTTGTTAGTGTGTTATTAGTTGTATTGGATGATTGTTTATCTATGTTAGGCTTAAGAAAACTGGCTAACTTCCTATTCGGTAACTTGCTTGAACGTCTTAAGAAACATGAACCAAACGCGTACTAAAGGTTTTTATGGTTGTATTTAATGCACAAGCGAATTCTAGTGATCCCATGTTAGGAGCTTCCTAGCCGGCTCGACATAGGAGTGAAGTAGGAGCTTGTAGAGTTGGGGAAGTAAGTACGCCACCCCACGAATGGTATTAAGGAATACACCCGTCATCCACGCGACTAATACACACTAATTAACCGGTAAAAGATAGTTAGGGAGTAAGGAAATCTAAGTAAACACATTTCTCTACACATAAGTTTCTCACCACATTTTCATTTTTGTTATTTTATTTTATTTGCATTCGTAGTAATTTGGGTTAGTTGACTAGCAACTAATTCCGCCCACTCCTTCAAAACCGAGATTTTACTTGCTTTCTTAAAAACTATAAAAACATAAAAAAGAATCTTCCTCAACCCTTAGACCTAATTAGAGTAGCCTTTCACACCTAACGAACACTATTCCCTGTGGAGAACGATCAATCCCCCGTACTTACCACTACACTATACTACATCGGTCAGGTACACTGCCTGGTGGGGTTGTAAGCCTCTTGAGATCCCTCGAGAGGTAAAACCTGTTGTAAGGTTACAAAACCACGCATCAAGTTTTTGGCGCCGTTGCCGGGGAATAGTTATTGTTTAGGTTGAATTTTTATTTCTATTAGGTCTACTCACTAGATTCCTTTCTAGTGAGATTTTTATTTTATTTTTCTAGGTTTTCTTTAGTCTATCTATTTTCTTTGTGCTTTTGTTCGTAACAGATTTTCATTGACTATTCAGTTTGCCATTATGGAAAACGCGAATCCACCCCTTACACCTGGCGAAGTGGCTTTGTTGCGTAGCCAACTTGAGAATGAGATTAGTGAGCTCAGGGAGCTCAGTAGAATGATTGATATAGAGCTTGATTATGCCTTGAACAACTTAGGGACCGCCATATACTCAGATAATTACTTAGAACGTAATAATCTTACGGTTGATAAGTTGGTTGAGAAAATTGAGGAAGTAAAGGTAGATCCTAGGTTAGATGATTGTTTCAATAAATACCCCACTAAGGAGGAGATTGCTTACTATAACAACCTAGTTGATAACCCTCGACCACCTTTTGTTAGAATTGACCCAAAGATTAAGAGAGGTGATCCCGGGAATGTGAAGATACCATGTATGATTGGGTACCAATACGTTGAGCATGCTTACATTGACTGTGAATCCCCAATCAACGTTATGTCCTCAGGCCTTTATAGCCAAATCATAAACACACCACTTGAGCCTAGGATGGACCCCAAGTGTCCAGGCGGAGTTTGCAACTTCGTTGGAAGGATTAAGGATATACATATCCTTGTTGGGAACTTTACCTTTGTCACCAACTTCATGATTTTAGAAGATATGGCAAGTGTTGTTGACTGCCGCCTATCTCACGTTGTGTTAGGTAAACCATTCATCGAAGCATCCAATTTAAGGTATGACCGTTTGAAAGGCACGGTTCAGTTTTCTAATCACATAGATAGGATCACATATAGGATGCCTTATCGGGTTAATGAGTTTCGTTTTGTGCCTCGATTTGACATGGACAACATTGGTGCGATTGAGGACATCAATGAAGAGGATAAAGAAAAAGGCATGGACCATGTTTGGAATAAGAGAAGCCTTTATTATAAAGATTGCTTAAACCTTGGACCTAAATACAAAATTGATATGGAGGTTGTTAGGATGATTAGAGGGGCAATTGAGAAGCAAAACGGAAAAACGTAGACCCCGTGACTTTGAGTCTAGCTACAAGACTCGTTAATAAAGAAAAGCGCTTCTTGGGAGGCAACCCAAGCTTTATTTGTTTTATTTGCTTTGTGTGTTTATTTATTTGTTTGTTTGATTTTATTTGTTTCCGTATGTGTGTTTAATTTTTATTAGTATTGATTCATGTTCAAAAGTAATTTGTGAAAATGCTTTATGTTGTTTTTAACTTCGTCTTAACTACATATAAAGGTATTTTGCAAAAGATAAGTGTAAGGGAAATCTAAATCGGTTTATTAGAACACAAATTAACATGAATCGTAATAATAATAAATTAGCATACATATTAGTGTGTGTTTGAGTCAAATGCTTGTATCGAGTCATAATGATGTTTTGCAGGATTTCCAGGAAGTAAGGTAAAGGTTTTTCCAGAAATTTTCCGGAAACTTAAAATGAAAATTTTTGTCAGGTCATTTCTGACGGCGTCAGGGTTTATAACCTGACGGCGTCAGATTTAATTTCCAGAAATTTTTGAAAGTTTTGTTTTTAAAAAGTTTTTACTAAAATCTCCAACTTATAATCTCCAGGAATCTGCAAAGTCATCATTCCACAAGCATTATATCCTTATATATAGATTTTTTCCCGCCGATGTTATGCAGGTTTTCGTGTTTGTTTTCTCAGGTTTAACAGGTTATTTTGGACAAGGAGATGTTTATGGAATCAAGCTTATGGCGATGCATTAGTCATGGAGCTTCAACATTCTCTTTGGAGGAAGATTTAACCGTGTAATTTCATTATCCACCGAGCGAATCAGGGGAGTATTTGATTTCATTCTTTTACTTATTTCTTTTACATCTTGTTATTTGAACATTGGGGACAATGTTCATCTTAAGTGTAAGGGGAGGGTAAAAGTACGATTTTTGAGAATACAATTACGCTTGATTTTTGTTTGTTTAATGGTAAATGTGTAATAAAACTGAGAGAAATACTTGTTAAGGTAATTTTAGTGCCAAATTTAAAATTTTTTACAACATATAGGAGTGAAACTTTGATCTTAATGAGCGTCTCACGGATAGGAGTTATATGACTAGCACAAAAACCGTACCACTAAAAAATTTTCCACCCCAAATATGTGAGGTTCGCCCCTAGAATTGGTAGGAAAAGCATTTATGCTATGATGTGTGTACCGGTAGCACTTAGATTCTAGAACTTGCGTTAGGACCATTCCGAGGCCACAAGTGAGACTACATTCGTGTAGTTAGATTTACTACATGATAAGAGGCATTAGGATTAACCCATTGTTTTACACCTGTGTTTTTGTTATAATTACATTGGCTACATTAGTCAAGTAATTCTCCCACACCCTTTGCGTTGTACTCATTTTTAGTACACGATACCCCTAGTACACCCCTCAGAGCCTATCTTTTCGTTTCGACCTTTAAGCATTTTACTTAAAGGAAGAATTTGTTACACCCCACTTAAATGTACACCCAAATCGCCTTAGCCTACCTTGTATGCACTCATCTTTAGTGCATTATTGTTACAACATTTGTTTAAACCCAAGTTAATTATCTAGTTGATTACATGGTTGCTAAGTCGAGTCATATCCTTGTACATATTGTTTTGGGACGATTGGGACTCATGGGTAAAGTACTAGTATAATGGAGTAATGGGGAAGAACATCATTTATTACCCCCATATGTGCTAAATGTTTTAAAAGTACTCCAAGTTTTTCAATTATCTTAATTCGAGTCATTAGATTAGTATTTGTAAAGTTATGTAAAAGTTTAAGTGTAAGGGGATGCAACGCCCCTATGATGTACTATTTTGGATGGTAGGGTAAAAGTGTATGCAAAAAAAAAAAAAAAAAAAAAAAAAAATATATATATATATATATCAAGAAAAACACAAAAAAAATGAGAAAATGAAAAATAGAAAAAAAAAAACATACGGACTACCATCCCGTTTCATTTTATGTTTGTTTTATATTTTTGTTATTTTGTTATTTTGTTTTTAGCTTAAGATCGAGTCTAGTCTTGGCTTAGCAACATTGTATAGTACATGTAATTGATCAAGATCTTTAACTAGCCACCAGTAAAATATCCTTTATCCAACAAAACCGTGTTTTCCTTTTCCCTACACCTAACGTTATAACCCAATTAAAAGCCCTCTTTGATAGTTTATCTTAGGTGCTTACGCCTAGTGGAGGAGGTTTTCGATCCTTTCCCAAGCCTATGGTAATCTATTTGCTATGACAGGTAGTGAGAGATATTATCCGTTTTCATTTATGAGATTTATTTTGATGACACTTGAGAGATGTGAGTATCTAAACACTACTTGTGAGGTGCTAGTTTGTAATCTCCGTGCTTATTATGATTGAAGTGGAACGATTATGTGTTGTAATTACTTTTATGTTTGCATTAAATGACCCCTAACTTGTATTTTGATTAGAATAAAAGAACATTTGCTTGAGGACAAGCAAATCTCAAGTGTAAGGGTATTTGATGAGGCGAAAAGTGTACCGCTTTTAAGGGGTCATTTAAGCCCGAAATCGTATTTATTTGATCAAATATTGCCCTAAATCGTTCCTTTTGTCATTTTAGGTACTTTTGAGGAGAAATCTGGAAAAGGAGGCATTTTTGGACGTTTTTGGAGCATTAAAGTGAAGAAAACGGCAAAGTCTCAAGAATCGGCTGAAAGTCACCTTTGACGGCGTCAAGATTAACTCTAGACGGCGTCATGCCTTGGCAAGAAAAAGTGGACGTGAAATTTACTCATGATAGGCCAGTGAAAATAGCATGTGAATTCTGACGGCGTCACGCTTTAACTTGATCAAGGGCCTCACGGCTTAAATCATAAGGGGACGGCGTCACGTTCAAGGTTCGACGGCGTCAAGACTTGATAGGCCAGAATGGATTTTTGAAGAGCTAAAGAGGGACGGCGTCAAGAAGGTCATCCGGGAACCCTAAAAGCGGCGAGGTGACGGCGTCACACCCCATAAGGTGACGCCGTCAGATCCAAAAATCTATATATAGTTTTCTAATTTTTTGTCATTAGGAGAGAGCTTAGTGTGTGGAATTTTGGGATAAAACCCTAAGACGATTTTAGCTACTTTTTCAGGGCTTTTTGCCTTGAGATCTTCCATGTTTCATTGAAAGATAAGTTATCAATTAATCATTCAATATGTCTATGTGTTGTTTGATTCTATCTTATTCTTGTCTTTTGTTTAACATGTTAGGCTAAATTTATCTTGTGTTTGCTTAGATCTAATGAAACCTAGCTATTGATTATTGGTTGTTAGTGTGTTATTAGTTGTATTGGATGATTGTTTATCTATGTTAGGCTTAAGAAAACTGGCTAACTTCCTATTCGGTAACTTGCTTGAACGTCTTAAGAAACATGAACCAAACGCGTACTAAAGGTTTTTATGGTTGTATTTAATGCACAAGCGAATTCTAGTGATCCCATGTTAGGAGCTTCCTAGCCGGCTCGACATAGGAGTGAAGTAGGAGCTTGTAGAGTTAGGGAAGTAAGTACGCCACCCCACGAATGGTATTAAGGAATACACCCGTCATCCACGCGACTAATACACACTAATTAACCGGTAAAAGATAGTTAGGGAGTAAGGAAATCTAAGTAAACACATTTCTCTACACATAAGTTTCTCACCACATTTTCATTTTTGTTATTTTATTTTATTTGCATTCGTAGTAATTTGGGTTAGTTGACTAGCAACTAATTCCGCCCACTCCTTCAAAACCGAGATTTTACTTGCTTTCTTAAAAACTATAAAAACATAAAAAAGAATCTTCCTCAACCCTTAGACCTAATTAGAGTAGCCTTTCACACCTAACGAACACTATTCCCTGTGGAGAACGATCAATCCCCCGTACTTACCACTACACTATACTACATCGGTCAGGTACACTGCCTGGTGGGGTTGTAAGCCTCTTGAGATCCCTCGAGAGGTAAAACCTGTTGTAAGGTTATAAAACCACGCATCAGAAATTAATTGGGCCTCAAGGCCGGTTCTTTGGTCTCATATCCCTCCCCATGCTCGGCCATAAATTAGACATAACAAACCCTAATTTAATTTTACCCCATTAACCCTAAAAACCTTTGTGCCGCCACCTTCAAAAAATCATCCACGCCTCCATCCGATTTTTCTGCATCAAGAGTAAATTTTCTGGAGTTCTTAGGGTTGCCAAGAAGGTGGGAAAAATAGCTACACACTCCTAGAGTCGATCGTTTGGTGTTGGTGATTTATTTGGGTCGAATAAGTGCAACCGAGAAAAAGAAATTCAAAGCGTGTGAATCCTTTGTTCTATAATCGAATTGGTATTTTTCTAACCCTCTCCTGATCACATATAACATGTATAAAATACTGGAATCGAACCATGCAATGTGCTATGACCGAACAAAAATTAATAAGCTTATAAACCCTAGAATCGAATTAATTCTATAGAACATGTATGCGATTTTTATGAGCCTTGTATATATTTTTCGTGGGTCTCTTATACATCATATAACATGAGAAAAATGGTAGCTTGATTTGTGGAAGTCGAATTCATGGGTTTTAGATTTTGGTTATAATCGGTTTTAGAAAATAAAAGAGAGATTGTGGGAAAATTACATGGCCGATCGAATTAGGGTTTAGAGTGACTGAAATCTGGAAATAATCATGATATAATGATGATATAATGATGAGATGATGATTGGGAATTTTTAGGGTTTGATTTTGTGCATAAAATGTTAAACCGATTGGAAAATAAATGTTAAGGGGGCGTTTTGTAATTTTTAAAATTCGTGGACCATTTTTGTAATACTCTATAAAACCAGGGCAATATGAATAAAATATGTCTTGAGGGTGCTATTTGTAAATTATGGAGGTTTTGGAATTAAAATGTAATTTGTAAATTATGTATATTCGAATTGGAAAATAAATAAAACGAGGGACTAAAAATGTAATTTCTGGAAACTTGAAGTGGTTTTGTGTAAATAATAATGCTAAGAGTGTTTTGTGTAATTTGGAGTATTTATGGGTCTAATATGTAATTATGGCTAATTATATAATTCGATTTGTATTTAAATAAGTACAAGGACTAAATATGTAAATTACCTAAACCTTGAGGGCTGTTTGTAACATATTGATATTGAAGGGTATTTTCTGTAAATTGAATAAATAAAAGGGCTTGATGTGTAATGTAACTAAGATGAGGATTAAATGGTAAATAATAAAAGTATAAGGTTTAATTTATAATTAATAAAGTAAAGGGGTGTAACTTGTAAATTATGGAACTTGAAGGCTAAACATGTAATTCTGGAAAGTATAAGTGTTTGAAAGGTAAAATGATAAGATTTCAAATGTGGACCTTTAACTTTGGTAAATTTGCATTAATAACCCTAAACTATGAAAGATTATCATATTTGATCTTAAAATTTGTATAATGAGTTAAAAGGAATGTTCCTCCCATAATAAGCTAATTGAAGACTTAACTTGGTTTGTATCATTTGAATATTCTAAATATGGCAACTTACTAATTGTGGAAACCTGCTAAAAATAGAATGTTACTAAAAGTGGAAGTTACTTATAATGGGAAAATGACTGAACCCCTTTCGTATTTATATCTTCTACTCCTTTAGGTTCGAGGAAGGAGTGATCTTGAGCCCTGTCAGCTACTCTTGTGTTCTTTGCTTGCTTTTGAATAAGGTACAGATATTCTGCTCTTCTTGTGAAGAGCCTTCGTCTCATTTCTGATTCCTGATTCATTGTTATGTTTCCCTTGTATTGTGAACCATAGATTTGGACCTTTGCTTTAACCTTTGTCTTGAACCTCGTCATGAACCTGAACTTGAACCTTGATACACTTGATATGGATCATTTGACTTGAACCTTTGACTTGAACCCTGCTATGACACTTGACATGACTTATTGAACCCTAATAACCTGAATAATTAAGACCTTGGGTACTTGAAGGTTCATAAGATTTTACAACTACTTTTTAGTTATATATGAAGAGGTTTTGAATATTTCTTTAAAAGGACTCTTATTATGAACTGTTCTAAGGACCATATTATTAAAACCATGTAAAAAGGATTTTCTTATAATAAACTATTATGAACCTTCTAGTAATTGACCTTCCTGATATTGACCTCCTGATAATGAACCCCTGCATTTATATCCTGTCTTGAACCCTGTTATGACACCTGACATTTGATACCTGAAACTTGACACCCGAGACTTGATACCTGACCTTGACCCACAGTTTGAGACTACGAGCCATCCACTAGGCATGAGGGTTTCATGTCCATGTCATTGATGCACCGGTGGCATGACTCTAGGGCAGGAGAGTGATGTCCTGTCCCGTCCCCGACCTGATTTGATTTGTTATGTAGAGAAGACCCTGTGGCCTGCGGGGGCGCATGGATGCATCCTAGACATGTCCTGATTTGTTATGATTCCTGTTATATCCTGGTGACTGACGAGTGTGTGCGATACACGTCTTTCACACCCCTGGGAGTTCGCGACTCCAACCCCTGGAGGCATCCCCTCACCCTGTTTCCTGGTATGCTGAGGTCACCCCTCCATACACCCTGATATATGTGATGTGATTTGATATGTTTTGGGCTCGTAGAGGATTTCTGTTTACCTGAAACTTTGTAACCTTATGACCTGTTACTTGACCTGATACTTGACCTGATATTTGACCTGACTTGATTTGACTTGGGTTTGTGGTGGGTTCTGGTTTCATTCACTTTCACCATTGTAACCATTCTAAATTCCTGGTATGTCTGCATAACTCTTGTATTCCTTTTCCTGACTCTTGTTACTCCTGGTATTATTTCATTTACTTTATTATCCCGTTATTACTGCTTTGTTTCCGTTATATCTGTTCACTGAGCTCTCGTAGCTCAGCCGCATTTCTTTTCCTGCGGCAGGTACATTTAAGCTAGGAGCTGGGTTTTAGCTTGGGATGAGAGCAACTTGTGTGAAGTTTAGACCTTGTCTTTCTAGTGTGACCACTTGGATATTATTTATGTTATGCCATTGTTTGGGCAGTTTGGATTCTGTTTTGTACTTCGTTTTTCCATCTTGCACTTGATATAAGTCGTGTTGACTTATTTTCCCTTGAATTTTAATGTCAAAGCTTCCGCTATTTTATTTCCTGAATGCTTGTATCTGATATGAAGCCATGTATTTGTGACACCTTTACCCTTGTCGGGTTGGGGTGTTACAATTTATGGTATCAGAGATAAGGTTTCAGAAAACCCTTAGAGCTTAGGCTCGTGACCTGTGAGGATTGGGTAGACATTAGGTTTCCTTTCGCGCACTCTCTTTTCCTGTTATGCTCTGTCATCTTTCCTTGATTCTGCTCTGTCATATTTTCCTGTTTTGCTCTGTCATATCCTACCTGAGTTGCTAATCCTTTTTGTGAATCGTTCAGATGGTGAATACGCGCTTTACTCAGTACACTAATGGGGAGGATGGCCCCGATTTTGAGCAGATGATAGCCGCTGCTGTGGCTGCTGCTATTCCCCAAGTGGTAACTCAGGTCACCAATAACATCAGGAACGTTGCAAGTTCTTCTGGTGGTGGTGGTGGTGGTGCTCCACCCGAGACTCCACCCACTGCTCCACCCGCTGCTCCTCCAGTCGGTATTCATGTGTGGATTGAGAGGTTCAACAAGCTTAAGCCTCTCTCTTTCAGGTCCGCTGCTACTGCTCATGAAGCGGAGGACTGGATCACACATATCGAGAAGTTGTTTCGTGTTCTGGGATGTGCTGACGAGTTTAAAACTCGGTTGGCCACATTCAAACTGGAAGGTGATGCCCAAAATTGGTGGGTTGCTCTTGTTCAGGCGAAAGGGGATGATTTTGCTGAGACTTGTTCGTGGGCGGATTTCATCGAGGTGTTTTATAGACAGTATATTCCTATGTCGGAGCAGCTAAGGTATGAAAGGGAATACGGGTCGATTCGTCAGGGTGATCAGGAGTCGTCAGGAGAGTTTATGCAACGGTTTCTGCGTCTGGCCAGTTTCGTTGGGCCAGAGGTCACTGGTGATGCTATACGGCAGGCTCGTCATTTTAAATGGGCTTTAAAGGGGTGGGTGTTAGACCGGATTGTTAACACTCCGTTTGAGGATGTGGCTGGAGTTCAGGACGCCGCGCGTAACATCGAGTTGTTGCATGCGGACAGGGTGGCTAATAAGCGTGATAGCGACGGTAATCGGGTGCATTCCAAGGGGCAGAGTCAGCAGGACCAGAGTAGGGATTATAAGAGTCATCGGAACCAGAATTATGAGCGGAAGGGGCAGTCTAGTGGGGGTTTGGAATCACGAGATCGGGCGGACCGTGGTCATGATCAGCGAGGTCGGGATTCAAGGTCAGCTTCTAGGCAGGATGGCGATCGTCGGGGGCGCAGCGACAGTCAGGGGTCGGCTAGTTGTCCACGGTGTGGGAAGAATCATACGGGGTTTTGTCGTACGACTTCTGGAGCTTGTTTTAGGTGTGGTTCGAAGGAGCATAAGTTGAAAGATTGTCCGAGGCGGAATCCGGAACCACTTGAGAAATATCTTGGCCCTCCTTCTCCTACTCATACTACGTCGGTGTGTTTTCTCGTATCCTCGTGACCAGGCAGATAAGGCGTCTGGTATGTCCTTGTTTTGTTTTCCGTTCTCTTTCATTTCTATGTCCTTGCAAATTTCGAGGACGAAATTTTTCTGTTAGAGGGGAAGAGTTGTAAAACCCGAAAATCTAAAACATGCAAAAAATTACCAAAATGCCCCTGAAAACTTTAAAAATAAATTAAAGCTTAATTAAAGTCCCGAAACGATCCCAAACTTCTGGAAACGAACAAGATATGATATAAAATAATTTTGACAACTTCGATTAATATTTATACAAGTTATGAAATGACCAAAATACCCTTGTGTGTACCGAAAATTTAATTACACTATTATTATCATTTATAAACCATTTTAAATTACAAATTAAATTAGGAAAATTACATAAAATAAAAAAGGAAATTAATTGGGTCTCAAGGCCGGTTCTTTGGTCTCATATCCCTCCCCATGCTCGGCCATAAATTAGACATAACAAACCCTAATTTAATTTTACCCCATTAACCCTAAAAACCTTTGTGCCGCCACCTTCAAAAAATCATCCACGCCTCCATCCAATTTTTCTGCATCAAGAGTAAATTTTCTGGAGTTCTTAGGGTTGCCAAGAAGGTGGGAAAAATAGCTACACACTCCTAGAGTCGATCGTTTGGTGTTGGTGATTTATTTGGGTCGAATAAGTGCAACCGAGAAAAAGAAATTCAAAGCGTGTGAATCCTTTGTTCTATAATCGAATTGGTATTTTTCTAACCCTCTCCTGATCACATATAACATGTATAAAATACTGGAATCGAACCATGCAATGTGCTATGACCGAACAAAAATTAATAAGCTTATAAACCCTAGAATCGAATTAATTCTATAGAACATGTATGCGATTTTTATGAGCCTTGTATATATTTTTCGTGGGTCTCTTATACATCATATAACATGAGAAAAATGGTAGCTTGATTTGTGGAAGTCGAATTCATGGGTTTTAGATTTTGGTTATAATCGGTTTTAGAAAATAAAAGAGAGATTGTGGGAAAATTACATGGCCGATCGAATTAGGGTTTAGAGTGACTGAAATCTGGAAATAATCATGATATAATGATGATATAATGATGAGATGATGATTGGGAATTTTTAGGGTTTGATTTTGTGCATAAAATGTTAAACCGATTGGAAAATAAATGTTAAGGGGGCGTTTTGTAATTTTTAAAATTCGTGGACCATTTTTGTAATACTCTATAAAACCAGGGCAATATGAATAAAATATGTCTTGAGGGTGCTATTTGTAAATTATGGAGGTTTTGGAATTAAAATGTAATTTGTAAATTATGTATATTCGAATTGGAAAATAAATAAAACGAGGGACTAAAAATGTAATTTCTGGAAACTTGAAGTGGTTTTGTGTAAATAATAATGCTAAGAGTGTTTTGTGTAATTTGGAGTATTTATGGGTCTAATATGTAATTATGGCTAATTATATAATTCGATTTGTATTTAAATAAGTACAAGGACTAAATATGTAAATTACCTAAACCTTGAGGGCTGTTTGTAACATATTGATATTGAAGGGTATTTTCTGTAAATTGAATAAATAAAAGGGCTTGATGTGTAATGTAACTAAGATGAGGATTAAATGGTAAATAATAAAAGTATAAGGTTTAATTTATAATTAATAAAGTAAAGGGGTGTAACTTGTAAATTATGGAACTTGAAGGCTAAACATGTAATTCTGGAAAGTATAAGTGTTTGAAAGGTAAAATGATAAGATTTCAAATGTGGACCTTTAACTTTGGTAAATTTGCATTAATAACCCTAAACTATGAAAGATTATCATATTTGATCTTAAAATTTGTATAATGAGTTAAAAGGAATGTTCCTCCCATAATAAGCTAATTGAAGACTTAACTTGGTTTGTATCATTTGAATATTCTAAATATGGCAACTTACTAATTGTGGAAACCTGCTAAAAATAGAATGTTACTAAAAGTGGAAGTTACTTATAATGGGAAAATGACTGAACCCCTTTCGTATTTATATCTTCTACTCCTTTAGGTTCGAGGAAGGAGTGATCTTGAGCCCTGTCAGCTACTCTTGTGTTCTTTGCTTGCTTTTGAATAAGGTACAGATATTCTGCTCTTCTTGTGAAGAGCCTTCGTCTCATTTCTGATTCCTGATTCATTGTTATGTTTCCCTTGTATTGTGAACCATAGATTTGGACCTTTGCTTTAACCTTTGTCTTGAACCTCGTCATGAACCTGAACTTGAACCTTGATACACTTGATATGGATCATTTGACTTGAACCTTTGACTTGAACCCTGCTATGACACTTGACATGACTTATTGAACCCTGATAACCTGAATAATTAAGACCTTGGGTACTTGAAGGTTCATAAGATTTTACAACTACTTTTTAGTTATATATGAAGAGGTTTTGAATATTTCTTTAAAAGGACTCTTATTATGAACTGTTCTAAGGACCATATTATTAAAACCATGTAAAAAGGATTTTCTTATAATAAACTATTATGAACCTTCTAGTAATTGACCTTCCTGATATTGACCTCCTGATAATGAACCCCTGCATTTATATCCTGTCTTGAACCCTGTTATGACACCTGACATTTGATACCTAAAACTTGACACCCGAGACTTGATACCTGACCTTGACCCACAGTTTGAGACTACGAGCCATCCACTAGGCATGAGGGTTTCATGTCCATGTCATTGATGCACCGGTGGCATGACTCTAGGGCAGGAGAGTGATGTCCTGTCCCGTCCCCGACCTGATTTGATTTGTTATGTAGAGAAGACCCTGTGGCCTGCGGGGGCGCATGGATGCATCCTAGACATGTCCTGATTTGTTATGATTCCTGTTATATCCTGGTGACTGACGAGTGTGTGCGATACACGTCTTTCACACCCCTGGGAGTTCGCGACTCCAACCCCTGGAGGTATCCCCTCACCCTGTTTCCTGGTATGCTGAGGTCACCCCTCCATACACCCTGATATATGTGATGTGATTTGATATGTTTTGGGCTCATAGAGGATTTCTGTTTACCTGAAACTTTGTAACCTTATGACCTGTTACTTGACCTGATACTTGACCTGATATTTGACCTGACTTGATTTGACTTGGGTTTGTGGTGGGTTCTGGTTTCATTCACTTTCACCATTGTAACCATTCTAAATTCCTGGTATGTCTGCATAACTCTTGTATTCCTTTTCCTGACTCTTGTTACTCCTGGTATTATTTCATTTACTTTATTATCCCGTTATTACTGCTTTGTTTCCGTTATATCTGTTCACTGAGCTCTCGTAGCTCAGCCGCATTTCTTTTCCTGCGGCAGGTACATTTAAGCTAGGAGCTGGGTTTTAGCATGGGATGAGAGCAACTTGTGTGAAGTTTAGACCTTGTCTTTCTAGTGTGACCACTTGGATATTATTTATGTTATGCCATTGTTTGGGCAGTTTGGATTCTGTTTTGTACTTCGTTTTTCCATCTTGCACTTGATATAAGTCGTGTTGACTTATTTTCCCTTGAATTTTAATGTCAAAGCTTCCGCTATTTTATTTCCTGAATGCTTGTATCTGATATGAAGCCATGTATTTGTGACACCTTTACCCTTGTCGGGTTGGGGTGTTACATATTACAAGCTTCTTCAAAATTTACTAACTCATACTTTCAGTTTAGTAATTACAATGTTTTACTACCGCTAGCTATTACATGGATTTTACAGAGTTTACTAATTGAATCTACTCAATTTAGTAGTACAAAAGATAACTATAACGCTAGTCTACTTCTAGTTGGAGGATTCGGACGGATCGGTGTTTCCATAAGTAGTTAGCACATCCACACATTCATTCGGGCGAATCTCATCGACTTCTCTTTGACGTAACCTTTGTTTCATGGCATACAACTCATTCTTGAGTTGGTACCGGTCAAAGTTGGCAACATCCAGTCGGATCTGTGCTGCCGTTAGGTGGTGTTGTAGCGCGTGAATTTGGGCCGCGTCTTCGGCTTGAGCTTTTTTTACTCGCATAAGTCTATTTTTAATGTCATCCAAGCCGGTTAAAGGATCCAAGACTATATCTTGAACAAGAGTCAAGTCTTCCTTTACATAGCTCGTATTAAGGATAAACAAATCGAGGCGTTGACGTGCATTAACGGCTTCCATTCTGGCTGCAGTAACCTTGGGTTCATAGTCATTCATTTGGCGTGTCATGTTTTGAAGTTTATGTAGAGTTAGGTCGAGGCCTTGTTTCAAGCAGTATACATCGTACTGGGCAGAATTTATGAATGTAGGTTTGAGTTTGGATGATCCGCCGATCTCATAAGTGGACTTTGGACCTCGAGTGGGAGTATTATGATTAGATTCAGAGGAGGTTACAGAGATCGGAGGTGGTGATGTCAATGGTGATAGTGGTCATACCACTGGTAGTTCCTCCTCTTCTTCCTCGTCTATGTCCATTTCGGGATCTTCGTCCGGATCTTCTTCCATTTCTTCCTCATATCCTCATAAGGTTCTTCCTCATTGTCATAATCAAGTGCTTCAAGATAGGGATCATTGAGTTCGGGAAGAAATGGTAAGTGAGCGGGCATAGCGGGAATGTGATCGGGTGATGGAGGTACAGACATGATGTCTACAATAAGGATTATGATGTTAGAATAAATCTAATGCTTACGAGAAATGTTCAAATATGACAAGTGTGTATGTATCAATATGTTAATATGTTTGCGTAGCATAACATGCTTACGTGAAAATGCTCAAATGTGCTAAGGGTAAATATATCAATATGCTAACATGTTTGTATAGTAATAAAATGTCTACGGAGAAATGCTCAAGTAAGGGTACATATATTCATATGCTAACATGTTTGTGTAATGTACAATGTCTAACAAGTCCATGATCGTCTGAAGGATGGAAGGCACGAAGAACGGAAGGCTATAAAATGTTTTTGCTTGTAAAGGTGGTAATAGTTTAGGTCTCATTTAGACCCGTTTCTCTACAACCATGGCTCTGGTACCAATCTGTAACACCCCAATTCAATGATGCAACGGAATTCAAACTGGGTGTTACTCGACGGCACAACAGTCATAATAATAGAAAACGATCTCTAACTGAGTCATTTTAAAAAGGATTTATCATTCAAATAATATATCAGAGTTTACAAGATAGGTCCCAAAAGGTTCCATGTTTACAAAATACATCAATATAAAGTCATTTGATGTCGTTTTGAATGATAAAATAAGTTATAGCCTTCTTGATTGAGTCCGTGCCCCTCCATGCCATCCTTGATCATTATGCACCTGAAATACATGCTTAAAACTGTCAACACAAAGGTTGAGTGATATTCATAGAGTTTGTTATGTAGTTGAACACAATATGTTGGTAGTGTGAGTTAATTAGACTCATACTCATGGTTGGAAAAAAAAATGGTTATTATTATTCACTAAGCTCATGCAACCAATACGTTAACGTGTACCAATATCAATCGGTGGAGTTACCCCGGTAGGTACTTTGCCGTCATACCTAAGTCTCAAATATTAGTGCGTTTGTTTTCCTAACTGGTCAACACAAACGGGATTCATCAATCCCAATAGGCCTATTCACAATACTCGCACTCACTATCCTAGTGATTAAATGGTTCATGATATGGGGTCTTGGATTGGCAAGGATGGTACTTAGTGATAATAAAATAAAATTACAGCATACAATTTCAAAGCATTGTGTTTGGTTAAAATAGCATGTATTCCCCCCAAGGGTTTGTAAAACAATAAAGTAAATGAAAGTGGGGCTATGAACTCACCGTGAGTTGGATGGTGTTATATTGCTTTAATGAGTTCGATGGATAATCCGGGAAACCTCTAAGTGCAACCTATAATAGAACGTTACGACTTAGGTTTGGAATAATGTCTAAGAATACAAAGACGAGCCTATATATGTCTTGCATATTGTTCATGATGTAGTACTTAGTGTGTCAGGTAGGTTGTTGTATAAAGATGGTTTATGAAACATGTTTAGTTTGTATATCTCGTACTACCATTCGGGCCATCATGATTCAAAGGTCATGTAGCAAACGTTCGAGGAGCTAGGACACTTTAATTCGTAAATCTAGCAACTCGTCGATCCGTTTACCCAAATGAAACCCCTCACATAAAGCTCCCTAGTGTTGTAGTATTCGATAGAAAATATATTTTGCTTATTTGATTATATGACACATTAAGAGTTTATAAATACAATAAATAAACTTAACAAAGTCCATAAGTATTTAAATCATGAACATAATATAAGGACCATATATAGCATGAAATAAAGGTAAGAAACATATAAATGATGTTGAGCAAGAGTGGGTGTTAGTCTTCTTAAAACTTTTGGCTTTCACTTAAGAAAGGAATTCAAGGATCTAAGAACAAGAACTAGAACAATTCCTCCCTTGGAATCCTTCGAAAACCCGAAACTATAGTAAGATTATAACGACGCCTTTTTGGAAACCCGAAGTGATTTGAAAATAATAACAAAGCCCTTTTGGAGACTTGAAGTTATTTGAAGATTATAACGTTTCTTTCTTGAAAACTTGAAGAAAACAAGATCAAAACCTAGTTTCTTCTCAAGAACACAAGAGTGTTCTTATCAAATATAATAGAATTGCCTTTAGGGTTTAGAACTTTAGGTTTATAAGAAAGGAGGGTGCAAGTATTAGTGTAGTTTTAGGTTAGTATTTATAGGAAGAAATTAGGGTAGTTTTGTAAATAGATTTTTACACATGTAATGATCTTAGGAATCAATGGCTAGGATCAAGCCACACAAAGGGTGACTCCCCCCCCCCTAAATGGCGGTTTGCAAGCCTAGGGTGGATGACAAGGTTAGTTTTTGGTATTATCTTGTTTATGGAGTTAGTTTTGGCTCCGTTAATCGCTAACCGTAAGTTGTTAGGTCACGAAACGTAAAACCGGGTATCGTAAAAATATGAAACTTGTAGGAATGATTTAACTTATCATTATACTCCATAATAAAATATAAAATGAGTGATAAGTTCCATCGGGTTGCTTAAACACTATTAAAACTGGAAACGTGGGTCTAAAACGCGTAATACGTAAAATGTACAAAAGTTGCGTAAAACTGAGAAAAGAAAAATGTAACTTTTCTAATATGACGATAATGAATTAAAATGGCCTATAATGTCTAGACTGGGCTCAGTCTAGTGTCGGTTGGTGTTAAATGTCCTTTAGACATAAAACCGTAAGCCTAAAAATTAAGGAATGATTTATATAATCAAGGAGTGATTTTTGGTCAAAAGAGGAGGGAAAAATATGCTGATTTTTTCAATAATATAAAAGCTTCTAATCGTCTTATAAAATGTGGTGCAGGTATAGGCTAAGGTTGCGGATAAGTAAAAGTGCTTAAAATGCAATTTCTGTTTTGTAAGACACAGGGTCTATTTGGTAACATTTAAACTTAATTATCAAAAATTCTCTAATTGATTATGAGTGTAATAAACATTAATCTGATGTGAAGAAAATTGGCGCAGTTGGTTTTCGTTAAGCGCAGGATGTTTAAATGGCGTTTAAACCAAATGTGTAGTTTCTTAATAACTTTTGCGAAAATAACCCGATGAGCGTCAAACTTTCACTTTGGCATGAAAATAATTTATCTTACGAGAATATGAAATAAAAATTTCAGGAATGAATTGTGAAAATGAATTGTAAAAATGAATAGTAAAATGAATAGTAAAAATTTCGGGAATAGAAATTAACCTGAAATACGAATTGTTACAATTGCTGAACCATCCTTGGTGCTTGCCCACATGACAATACGTCCCCTGATCATTAGTCTCAAACTCAATAGACTGCGGGCTGCTTTGTTGCACGGCTTTCTTGAGCGCCACGTTCTTCGTGGCTTGGCGTCGCCGCGGCCTGCCGCCATCCCGACCTCCACTACCCCTGCCTCCCCCCTGGCCCTACCTCCTCGGCTGGGTCACTGTGATCCTGCAATTGGAGTGAGTGAAAACATCATAAAGTAACATGTAACCAAATTCAAATGATCAAGTTTAAGTTTGTAGCAACCCGTAGAAATCCCTAGTCATTAGTGAACGCTAATCTAGTATTAATCCATCATTACTGTTCACTTAACCATTTTTATGACCCAATTTGAACTTTTAGGGCGCTCGCAACGTAGAACAAATTGTACAACAATACATTTTATTACTAAGCTCGATCAAATGTAATTTTCTTAAACTCATACGACTTCCCATGGTCAAATACAAGCTCAGTGATTCGTTTCTCGTCCATTGTCCCCAATGTGACACGTTAAAATTATATTGGACCCATTAAAATAAAATGTACGTTACATATACATTTTTATACCCGTACGTTGCAATCCATGATCACGCTTATATGCTTAAGCACCCTACTAGCCACCTTAAATACATAAATGATATTCATTCTTATACTAAATATCCTACTGCCGTCAATCGAACCAATCAAGAACTAGATACAGAAACTAAGATTGGTGATGCATGTACACGTATACGTATATTTCTTTTACTTTCACTACACCAATTTCCTACTCATCTCTACTTATCCAAAATCACTTATGAGATATTCCCTAAGATTTTCTCTAACTGACAGTATCTTATCTCATAAAATTTGCTCAAAAACCCTTCTATCCAATATATATATATAACGAGACATACATGCAACTATCCCTCTCACTCTCACGTAAAACACTTTCACACTCTCAAACCCAACCCACTTTGCTCACTATTTACAGTCGAGAAGGAGCAAGCAAGCTTTAAGAAATCCCAAGTGTACCCAAGCCATCCACAAGGTCTCACTCGAGCCCTCGTAGTTGTGTTCTAGCGAGAAACGACCCATCCTTCTTGTTCTCGATCATTTCACACGTTACAAACAATCCCATACGAGTTGTAAGTGATCTCTTAAACCATTTTAATCCATCTCATATTACATATTCACACAACTCATGCATCATTCAAATTTATATATGAACGCATATCGTTCATATTTATTTTGTTTCTCTCGTTATTATTTTCTTCTACACGTACTAAATGTTTGACCTCCAAAGAGGATGGCAACAACAAGATTTTGATATTACTTGACACTCATAATCATTAAAATACGCTTGGTATCGTTTATTTCTAGTTCGAATCATTTTCATTGTTGCGTTAATTATTTTCTTACACGTAACACTTGTGTAATCAACCTAAAGAATGGCCTCTTTTATTCGATAACATGAACACGACACCCTAATATTATGACTTGTCCCGTTTCTTGGCTACCCCAACAATCAAGTTCATGTTTAAAAGTTCCTCTCATAAACTCTTAATAAGCTCCAAATAAGCTCCATCCTTGTCGCATAAAACTGTTTCTTTTTTTCTTAACTATAGCGAAGTGGGCTGTTGAGCCCATTAAGCAAATAAATTGTTTATTCAATAAGCTAATGATTATGGAACTTTTTGTAACTTATTTAGACCCAAAATATAAGCCCAAGAATCGGCCCATCCGTCCCTTAAGGCCCACGGATCAAAAACCACTATTGGGCTTTAACGCTTGCGTTAAAAGCCCAATAGGTTATTAATAAGCCAAACAGCAAATAAGCAGTTGAGAAACACTAAAATCTGCTTTTATAAGCTTAAGGAATTTTCAGAATATTTTTCCTACAATTTTCGTAGAAAAAGGACTTGTTTTGCAACGTATTTTACTATTTGGGTGAAAAGTAACAAATTCCTACATTTGTGTTCTAAAACTGTCAAACAGTAAACCGAGGGGCTGAACATGTTAAAATAGTAAATATATTGACCTTTATGTCATTTTGGAAAGTTGAGGACTATAAATGTAATATATATAAAATGAGGGACTAACAGTGCAAAGTTAACACCGTTAGGGTATAAATTGTAAAAATGATAAAAGTACATGGACCAAGATGAAACTTATTGCATATTTATTTGTATTTCACATTTTTACATTTCTTTCCCATTCGTATGCATTTTTCTCATTTCGTACACATTTTATTCATTTACGATATAATAATTTATTCACATTTTATTTACGTTTATAATTATTTCACAACTCGTTTATTTACGTTTATATTTATATATAACGAGTTTTAATCGATTTAAATTACGTTTCGTTCACACACCTTTTAAGGGAACGATATTCATGGAATAAATGACATAAAAACATGATAATATTATGTATAATATTATTTTTGAACTTTAAGCATTTTAAGCATATCACACTCATATCACACACCCATTCATTATCCGTTACTCGTTTTCACACATTGTCATATTAAATCACAAACACCAAATACTTAGACTTTCCTATTATCCAGGTCCTGTGTTGGAGCCGTTCCCGTGATACTATTGACATAACATCACAATACTTTGACCTTATAGCTAAGGTGAGATTTCATAGCCCCTATTTTTATACGCTTTGATTTACTCTTTGGGGGAGATACATGCTTAAACTACTTTACTCGTTTATCAAATACATGATTTATGCAATTACTCAAATATTTATACTTTTATGATACTCTACGCTTTCTTGATTTCTATTGATAACTGTAATTAGACTCGATTCAGACCTACATCAACCTGACATGGCAATGTCGGTAGACCCTTAAATTGGGTGCAGTCATCAACCCGACATGGCAATGTTGGAAGTCTATTTATTTGGATGTCTCATGATAATCTTATTTTGGCAGTGGGTTGTAAACACACAGGTTGCAAGTCTTGTATGGGCGGGACTTGGGACTGAGTAGATTTACAATGCCTTTACGGTGGAAACTTTATTCATTATACTATGTTGGCAGTGGATTGTAAACACACAGGTTGCAAGTCTTGTATGGGCGGGACTTGGAATTGAGTGTATTTACAATGCCTTTGCTGGGAAAATCTATTATATGTGATATTTAGTCTTATTATGTGGTACACTGTTATGTGTAAATCTATTATTGACTTATATTGACTAACTCGATTCAGACATACATCCTGACATGGTTAGGTCAGAGGACTATTATTATTCGATTCAGACATACATCCTGACATGACTATGTCAGAAGACTATTATCATTTGATACAGACATACATCCCAACATGGTGATGTTGGAAGGCCATTTATATGAATGATACTTGATAGACATACTATGTTAGCAGTGGGTTGTAAATACACAGGTTGCAAGTCTTGTATGGGCAGGGCTTGGAACTGAGTGGATTTACAATGCCTTTGCTGGAAAAATCTATATTTAAATGCTTCACTTATAAATATCTTTATTCAAATTCATTACTTTTAAACTAAACTCTATGAACTCACCAACCTTTGGTTGACACTTTTAGCAAGTTTATCTCAGGTTTTAAGACCATTATGGATGCGTGGATTGCTAGAGTCATTTGCATACATGAAGACTCATATCTTATCATTATCATTCGATACACTTTAAAAACTTTATGTAATCTTTACTTTAGAACTTATTGTCATAACTCTGATTTTAATAACTCGAATGATAACTTTTCAAAACGTCTCATTTAGAGGTCGTTTTCTATGCCTTGATCTGTATTATGAAGTAATACCCCTGAATTCTACTGTTTCCGCTGCGGTATTTTGGGGGTGTTACAGAATGGTATTAGAGCCTTGGTTATAGAGAACTAGGTTGCATTTAGGAGCCTAGACTATAACTACTATATACACTGAGACTCTTTTCCCTATCGCCTTACATACGTAGAACTTTTCCCATTTATGTGTGCACTGTTAAATGTTATAGTATCTGCGCCGATAGAGGAATCTCAGCATTTAGTCGAGTCATCAAAGGTGTGGAGCTTAGTGATAACTGGCTATTTAACTTAATCTTGTGACAGTTCTTATTTGATGAGACATGGGATTAAGTTAAACAAAGGTTATCACTTGGCCGCAGAGAAATTTGATGATTTTGCTCAAAAATGGGATTTCTCTTGAGGATACTTTTCAAGGGAAAAATCTCAGAATCTAAATCGAGACATCAAAAGCATGGAGCTCGGTGATAACTGGCTATTTAACTTAATCTTGTGACAGTTCTTGATTGATGAGACATAGGATTAAGTTAAATAAAGGTTATCACTTAGCCGCAGAAATTTGATGAGTTCACTCGAGGATTTTCTGAGAGATGATCACCCTACTCTTTTATGTAATGTTGAGATATGTGTGCTTGATGATATGTACACGTGTGAAATGAGGCAAGTATAATTATGGTGGCCAACATGATTATAAGTGCATCACGACACACATGGACATATGTAATCATGTGTACGTTAATCGGCATTGACCCTTTAGGATAGCAGCTAGTAGCGGGGTTTTTGAGAGAATGTTAAATATAAATTGGATGCAGCTAACAAACAATGGGTACGTTTTCCTTAGAAAAGTCATATTCTATCCTAGATACGTAAGCTTTAGCATAATTACTCTAAACTTTACACATCAAATATTCGTTAACATCTTTTAAGAGATAACGCAGACTGAATCTCGGGATGAGATTCAAAAATAAGGAGTAGGTACTGTAGCAACCCGTAGAAATCCCTAGTCATTAGTGAACGCTAATCTAGTATTAATCCATCATTACTGTTCACTTAACCATTTTTATGACCCAATTTGAACTTTTAGGGCGCTCGCAACGTAGAACAAATTGTACAACAATACATTTTATTACTAAGCTCGATCAAATGTAATTTTCTTAAACTCATACGACTTCCCATGGTCAAATACAAGCTCAGTGATTCGTTTCTCGTCCATTGTCC
Organism: Artemisia tridentata subsp. tridentata; assembly: GCA_021014915.2. Classification (NCBI taxonomy): domain Eukaryota; kingdom Viridiplantae; phylum Streptophyta; class Magnoliopsida; order Asterales; family Asteraceae; genus Artemisia; species Artemisia tridentata. Next base: position 168,942,933 of record CP139509.1, read on the forward strand.
CCAATGTGACGCGTTAAAATTATATTGGACCCATTAAAATAAAATGTACGTTACATATACATTTTTATACCCGTACGTTGCAATCCATGATCACGCTTATATGCTTAAGCACCCTACTAGCCACCTTAAATACATAAATGATATTCATTCTTATACTAAATATCCTACTGCCGTCAATCGAACCAATCAAGAACTAGATACAGAAACTAAGATTGGTGATGCATGTACACGTATACGTATATTTCTTTTACTTTCACTACACCAATTTCCTACTCATCTCTACTTATCCAAAATCACTTATGAGATATTCCCTAAGATTTTCTCTAACTGACAGTATCTTATCTCATAAAATTTGCTCAAAAACCCTTCTATCCAATATATATATATATAACGAGACATACATGCAACTATCCCTCTCACTCTCACGTAAAACACTTTCACACTCTCAAACCCAACCCACTTTGCTCACTATTTACAGTCGAGAAGGAGCAAGCAAGCTTTAAGAAATCCCAAGTGTACCCAAGCCATCCACAAGGTCTCACTCGAGCCCTCGTAGTTGTGTTCTAGCGAGAAACGACCCATCCTTCTTGTTCTCGATCATTTCACACGTTACAAACAATCCCATACGAGTTGTAAGTGATCTCTTAAACCATTTTAATCCATCTCATATTACATATTCACACAACTCATGCATCATTCAAATTTATATATGAACGCATATCGTTCATATTTATTTTGTTTCTCTCGTTATTATTTTCTTCTACACGTACTAAATGTTTGACCTCCAAAGAGGATGGCAACAACAAGATTTTGATATTACTTGACACTCATAATCATTAAAATACGCTTGGTATCGTTTATTTCTAGTTCGAATCATTTTCATTGTTGCGTTAATTATTTTCTTACACGTAACACTTGTGTAATCAACCTAAAGAATGGCCTCTTTTATTCGATAACATGAACACGACACCCTAATATTATGACTTGTCCCGTTTCTTGGCTACCCCAACAATCAAGTTCATGTTTAAAAGTTCCTCTCATAAACTCTTAATAAGCTCCAAATAAGCTCCATCCTTGTCGCATAAAACTGTTTCTTTTTTTCTTAACTATAGCGAAGTGGGCTGTTGAGCCCATTAAGCAAATAAATTGTTTATTCAATAAGCTAATGATTATGGAACTTTTTGTAACTTATTTAGACCCAAAATATAAGCCCAAGAATCGGCCCATCCGTCCCTTAAGGCCCACGGATCAAAAACCACTATTGGGCTTTAACGCTTGCGTTAAAAGCCCAATAGGTTATTAATAAGCCAAACAGCAAATAAGCAGTTGAGAAACACTAAAATCTGCTTTTATAAGCTTAAGGAATTTTCAGAATATTTTTCCTACAATTTTCATAGAAATAGGACTTGTTTTGCAACGTATTTTACTATTTGGGTGAAAAGTAACAAATTCCTACATTTGTGTTCTAAAACTGTCAAACAGTAAACCGAGGGGCTGAACATGTTAAAATAGTAAATATATTGACCTTTATGTCATTTTGGAAAGTTGAGGACTATAAATGTAATATATATAAAATGAGGGACTAACAGTGCAAAGTTAACACCGTTAGGATATAAATTGTAAAAATGATAAAAGTACATGGACCAAGATGAAACTTATTGCATATTTATTTGTATTTCACATTTTTACATTTCTTTCCCATTCGTATGCATTTTTCTCATTTCGTACACATTTTATTCATTTACGATATAATAATTTATTCATATTTTATTTACGTTTATAATTATTTCACAACTCGTTTATTTACGTTTATATTTATATATAACGAGTTTTAATCGATTTAAATTACGTTTGGTTCACACACCTTTTAAGGGAATGATATTCATGGAATAAATGACATAAAAACATGATAATATTATGTATAATATTATTTTTGAACTTTAAGCATTTTAAGCATATCACACTCATATCACACACCCATTCATTATCCGTTACTCGTTTTCACACATTGTCATATTAAATCACAAACACCAAATACTTAGACTTCCCTATTATCCAGGTCCTGTGTTGGAGCCGTTCCCGTGATACTATTGACATAACATCACAATACTTTGACCTTACAGCTAAGGTGAGATTTCATAGCCCCTACTTTTATACGTTTTGATTTACCCTTTGGGGGAGATACATGCTTAAACTACTTTACTCGTTTATCAAATACATGATTTATGCAATTACTCAAATATTCATACTTTTATGATACTCTACGCTTTCTTGATTTCTATTGATAACTGTAATTAGACTCGATTCAGACCTACATCAACCTGACATGGCAATGTCGGTAGACCCTTAAATTGGGTGCAGTCATCAACCCGACATGGCAATGTTGGAAGTCTATTTATTTGGATGTCTCATGATAATCTTATTTTGGCAGTGGGTTGTAAACACACAGGTTGCAAGTCTTGTATGGGCGGGACTTGGGACTGAGTAGATTTACAATGCCTTTGCGGTGGAAACTTTATTCATTATACTATGTTGGTAGTGGGTTGTAAACACACAGGTTGCAAGTCTTGTATGGGCGGGACTTGGAACTGAGTGGATTTACAATGCCTTTGCTTGGAAAATCTATTATATGTGATATTTAGTCTTGTTATGTGGTACACTGTTATGTGTAAATCTATTATTGACTTATATTGACTAACTCGATTCAGACATACATCCTGACATGGTTAGGTCAGAGGACTATTATTATTCGATTCAGACATACATCCTGACATGACTATGTCAGAAGACTATTATCATTTGATACAGACATACATCCCAACATGGTGATGTTGGAAGGCCATTTATATGAATGGTACGTGATAGACATACTATGTTCGTAGTGGGTTGTAAACACACAGGTTGCAAGTCTTGTATGGGCGGGGCTTGGAACTGAGTGGATTTACAATGCCTTTGCTGGAAAAATCTATATTTAAATGCTTCACTTATAAATATCTTTATTCAAATTCATTACTTTTAAACTAAACTCTATGAACTCACCAACCTTTGGTTGACACTTTTAGCATGTTTATCTCAGGTTTTAAGACCATTATGGATGCGTGGATTGCTAGAGTCATTTGCATACATGAAGACTCATATCTTATCATTATCATTCGATACACTTTGAAAACTTTATGTAATCTTTACTTTAGAACTTATTGTCATAACTCTGATTTTAATAACTCGAATGATAACTTTTCAAAACGTCTCATTTAGAGGTCGTTTTCTATGCCTTGATCTGTATTATGAAGTAATACCCCTGAATTCTACTGTTTCCGCTGCGGTATTTTGGGTGTGTTACAGAATGGTATTAGAGCCTTGGTTATAGAGAACTAGGTTGCATTTAGGAGCCTAGACTATAACTACTATATACACTGAGACTCTTTTCCCTATCGCCTTACTTACGTAGAACTTTTCCCATTTATGTGTGCACTGTTAAATATTATAGTATCTGCGCCGATAGAGGAATCTCAGCATTTAGTCGAGTCATAAAAGGTGTGGAGCTTAGTGATAACTGGCTATTTAACTTAATCTTGTGACAGTTCTTGTTTGATGAGACATGGGATTAAGTTAAACAAAGGTTATCACTTGGCCGCAGAGAAATTTGATGATTTTGCTCAAAAATGGGATTTCTCTTGAGGATACTTTTCAAGGGAAAAATCTCAGAATCTAAATCGAGACATCAAAAGCATGGAGCTCGGTGATAACTGGCTATTTAACTTAATCTTGTGACAGTTCTTGATTGATGAGACATGGGATTAAGTTAAATAAAGGTTATCACTTAGCCGCAGAAATTTGATGAGTTCACTCGAGGATTTTCTGAGAAATGATCACCCTACTCTTTTATGTAATGTCGAGATATGTGTGCTTGATGATATGTACACGTGTGAAATGAGGCAAGTATAATTATGGTGGCCAACATGATTATAAGTGCATCACGACACACATGTACATATGTAATCATGTGTACGTCAATCGGCATTGACCCCTTTAGGATAGCAGCTAGTAGCGGGGTTTTTGTGAGAATGTTAAATATAAATTGGATGCAGCTAACAAACAATGGGTACGTTTTCCTTAGACAAGTCATATTCTATCCTAGATACGTAAGCTTTAGCATAATTACTCTAAACTTTACACATCAAATATTCGTTAACATCTTTTAAGAGATAACGCAGACTGAATCTCGGGATGAGATTCAAAAATAAGGAGTAGGTACTGTAGCAACCCGTAGAAATCCCTAGTCATTAGTGAACGCTAATCTAGTATTAATCCATCATTACTGTTCACTTAACCATTTTTATGACCCAATTTGAACTTTTAGGGCGCTCGCAACGTAGAACAAATTGTACAACAATACATTTTATTACTAAGCTCGATCAAATGTAATTTTCTTAAACTCATACGACTTCCCATGGTCAAATACAAGCTCAGTGATTCGTTTCTCGTCCATTGTCCCCAATGTGACACGTTAAAATTATATTGGACCCATTAAAATAAAATGTACGTTACATATACATTTTTATACCCGTACGTTGCAATCCATGATCACGCTTATATGCTTAAGCACCCTACTAGCCACCTTAAATACATAAATGATATTCATTCTTATACTAAATATCCTACTGCCGTCAATCGAACCAATCAAGAACTAGATACAGAAACTAAGATTGGTGATGCATGTACACGTATACGTATATTTCTTTTACTTTCACTACACCAATTTCCTACTCATCTCTACTTATCCAAAATCACTTATGAGATATTCCCTAAGATTTTCTCTAACTGACAGTATCTTATCTCATAAAATTTGCTCAAAAACCCTTCTATCCAATATATATATATATATATATATATATATATATATATATAACGAGACATACATGCAACTATCCCTCTCACTCTCACGTAAAACACTTTCACACTCTCAAACCCAACCCACTTTGCTCACTATTTACAGTCGAGAAGGAGCAAGCAAGCTTTAAGAAATCCCAAGTGTACCCAAGCCATCCACAAGGTCTCACTCGAGCCCTCGTAGTTGTGTTCTAGCGAGAAACGACCCATCCTTCTTGTTCTCGATCATTTCACACGTTACAAACAATCCCATACGAGTTGTAAGTGATCTCTTAAACCATTTTAATCCATCTCATATTACATATTCACACAACTCATGCATCATTCAAATTTATATATGAACGCATATCGTTCATATTTATTTTGTTTCTCTCGTTATTATTTTCTTCTACACGTACTAAATGTTTGACCTCCAAAGAGGATGGCAACAACAAGATTTTGATATTACTTGACACTCATAATCATTAAAATACGCTTGGTATCGTTTATTTCTAGTTCGAATCATTTTCATTGTTGCGTTAATTATTTTCTTACACGTAACACTTGTGTAATCAACCTAAAGAATGGCCTCTTTTATTCGATAACATGAACACGACACCCTAATATTATGACTTGTCCCGTTTCTTGGCTACCCCAACAATCAAGTTCATGTTTAAAAGTTCCTCTCATAAACTCTTAATAAGCTCCAAATAAGCTCCATCCTTGTCGCATAAAACTGTTTCTTTTTTTCTTAACTATAGCGAAGTGGGCTGTTGAGCCCATTAAGCAAATAAATTGTTTATTCAATAAGCTAATGATTATGGAACTTTTTGTAACTTATTTAGACCCAAAATATAAGCCCAAGAATCGGCCCATCCGTCCCTTAAGGCCCATGGATCAAAAACCACTATTGGGCTTTAACGCTTGCGTTAAAAGCCCAATAGGTTATTAATAAGCCAAACAGCAAATAAGCAGTTGAGAAACACTAAAATCAGCTTTTATAAGCTTAAGGAATTTTCAGAATATTTTTCCTACAATTTTCGTAGAAAAAGGACTTGTTTTGCAACGTATTTTACTATTTGGGTGAAAAGTGA